>JAPVLO010000827.1:0-544322 GCA_027257055.1 Cephalopachus bancanus
GTTGCCAAATTTGGGCCCGTCCCCAAATTAGTTGCCTGGCTAACTAACCAGTTCTTCGGCTGGCTAGTCATCTTGTTAGTTGACTGGCTACTTAGCTGATTTGTCGACTGGCTACCTAGCCGGTTTGTCAACTGGCTACCTAGACAGTTAGTCGACTGGTTACCTAGATGGTTCGTTGACTGGTTGCCTAGCTGGTTAGTTGGTTGTGTAGTATGCCGGTTAGTCGACTGGCTAACTGGCCGGTTAGTCAACTGGCTAGTCAGCCAATTAGTCGACTACCTACCTAGCCGGTTAGTTGACTGGCTAGTCAGACGGTTAGTCAACTGTCTACATATCTGGTTATTCGAATAGCTAGTCAGTCGGTTAGCCGATGGGCTACATAGCTGGTTAGTCGAAGTGATAGTCAGCTGGTTATTTGACTGGCCTAGTCAGCCAGTTCATCGACTGTCTACCTAGCTAGTTAGTCGACTGGCTACCTAGCTTGTTAGTCGACTGACTACCTAGCCGTTTAGTCGACTGACTAACTAGCCAGTTAGTCGACTGGCTACCTAGCCAGTTATGCGACTGGCTATGCAGCCGGTTAGTCGACTGGCTACCTAGCCAGTTAGTTGACTGGCTATCCAGCCAGTTTAGTTGACTGTCGATCTAGCCGGTTAGTTGACTGGTTATCTAGCCAGTTAGGTGACTGGCTATTAGCTGGTTACTTGACTGGCTGTCTAGCCGGTTAGTTGACTGCCTATCTAGCCAGTTAGTTGACTGGCTACATAGCTGGTTAGTTGACTGGCTAACTATCCAGTTAGTTGACAGGCTAGTTAGCTGGTTAGTTGGCTGGGTAACTAGCCAATCAGTTGACTGGCTAGTTAGCCCGTTAGTTGACAGGCTACCTAACCGGTTATTTGACTGGCTAGTTAGACGATTATTTGACTGGCTACCTGGCTGGATCTTCGTCTGGCTAGTCAGCCGGTTAATTGACTGGCTACCTTGCTGGTTCGTCGACTGGCTGGTCAGCCGGTTAGTTGACTGTCTACCTAGTGGGTTTGTCAACTGGCTAGTCAGCCGGTTAGTAGACTGGCTACCAAGACTGTTCATCGACTGGCTAGTCAGGCGGTTAGTTGACTGACTACCTAGCCAGATCATCGACTTTCTACCTAGCCGGTTAGTCGACTGCCTATCTAGCCGTGTAGTTGACTGACTAGTTATCCGGTTAGTTGACTGGCTATCTAGCTGGTTACTTGACTGGCTACCTAGCCTGTTAATGGACTGGCTATTTGGCCGGTTAATTGACTGATTAGTTAGCCAGATAGTTGACTCGCTATGTAGGCTGTTACCTGTCTGGCTATCTAGCCGGTTAGTTGACTGGCTATCTAGCTGGTTACTTGCTTGCCTGTCTAGCCGGTTAGTTGACTCTCTATCTAGCCGGTTACTTGACTGACTAGTTAGCTGGTTAGTTTCTGGCTATCTAGCCGGTTAGTGGTCTGCCTATCTGGACGATTAGTTGACTGGCATTCTAGCTGGTTATTTTACTAGCTAGTTAGCCTGTTAGTTGACTGGCTACCTAGCCAGTTAATTGACTGGCTAGTTTGCCAGCTAGGTGACTGGCCACCTAACTGGTTTGTTGACTGGCTAGTTAGCTGGATAGTTGTCTGGCTACCTAGCCGGTTAGTTGACTGGCTACCTAGCCACTTATTTGACTGTCTACCTAGCCTGTTAGTTTACTGGCTAGTTAGCCGGTTAGTTGACTGCATAGTACCAGTTACTCGACTGGTTATTTAGCCAGTTAGTTGACTGGCTACCTAGCCGATTAGTTGACTGGCTACCCAGCTGGTCAGTAGACTGGCTATTTATCCAGTTAGTTGAGTGGCTGCATAGCCAGTTAGTTTATTGGGTACTTAGCCAGTTATTTGATTGACTACCTTGTCAATTATTTGACTGTTTAGTTAGCCAGTTAGTTGACAGGCTACATAGCCTGTTGATTTACTGGCTACCTAGCACTAGTTGGCTGGCTAGTGAGCTGTTTAGTTGAGTGGCTACCTAGCTGGCTCATTGACTGGCTACCTAGCCGCTTAGTTGACAGTCTACCAAGCTGGTTAATTGACTGGCTACCTAGCCAGTTAGTTGAGTGGCTATCTAGCCGGTTCGTTGACTGGCTAGTTAGCCCATTAGTTGACTGGCTATTTAGATGGTTCGTTGACTGGCTAGTTAGCAGGTTAATAGACTGGTTAGTTACCCAGTTAGTTGACTGGCTAGTTAGTCGGTTAGTTGACTGGCTAGATAGCTGGTAAGTTGACTGGTTAGTTAGAAAGTTAGCTATTGTCTATCTAGCCGGTTAGTTGACTGGCTACCGAACCGGTTAATTGACTGCATATCTAGCCGGTTAGTTGACTGGATAGCTAGCCGTTTAGTTTAATGGCTAGTTAGCCAGTTATTTGACTGGCTACCTAACAGGTTAGTTGACTAGCTAGTTAGGCGGTTAGTTGCCAGGCTACCTAGCCGTTCAGTTGACTGGCTAGTTAGCCCATTAGTTCACACGCTGCCTAGCCAGTTACTTGACTGTCAAGTTAGCCGGTTAGTTGACTGGCTACCTAGTTGGTTCATCAACTGGCTAGTCAGCCGGTTAATTGACTGTCTATATAGCGGGTTCATCGAATGGGTAGTCAGCCGGTTAGTAGACTGTCTACCTGGCGGTCCATTGGTTGGCTAGTCAGACTGTTAGTTGACTGGCTACCTAGCCGGTTCGTCGACTGGCTATTCTGCCAGTACTCAACTTGCTATCTAGCCGGTTCATTGACTGGCTACCTAGCTGGTTAGTCGAGTGTCTACCTAGTGAGATTGTCGACTGGCTACCTAGCTCGTTAATTGAGTGGCTACACAGCTGGTTAATCGACTGGCTACCTAGCTGGTCAGTCGACTGGCTAGTCAGCCAGTTCGTCGACTAGCTAGCCATCTGGTTATTCGATTGCCAACCTAGCCGGTTAGTCAACTGGCTACCTAGCTGGTTAGTCAACTCGCTATCTAGCCAGTTAGTCGACTGTCTACATAGCTGGTTAGTCGACTGGCTATCTAGCTGGATAGTCAACTGCCTATCTAGCCCATCAGTTGACTGGCTATCTAGATGGTTACTGGACTGGCTATCTAGCCAGTTAGTTGACTGGCTATCTAGCCGGTTAGTTTAAAGGCTACCTAGCTGGTTAGTTGACTGGCTTTCTTGCCGGTTAGTTGACTGGCTACCTACATGGTTAGATGACTGGCTATCTAGCCAGTTAGTTGACTGGCTATCTAACCGCTGATTTGACAAGTTATCTAGCTGTTTAGTTGACTGTATATCTAGCCAGTTAGTTGAATGGTTAGTTATCCGGTTATTTGACTGGTTAGTTAACCGGTTAGTGGATTGGCCGATCAGCAAGTTAGTTGTCTGGCTAACTAACCTGTTCTTCGGCTGGCTAGTCAGCTGGTTAGTTGACTGGCTACTTAACTGGTTCATCAACTGGCTACCTAGCCGGTTTGTCAACTGGCTACCTAGACAGTTAGTCGACTGGTTACCTAGATGGTTCATCGACTGGCTACCTAGCTGGTTAGTTGATTGTGTAGTATGCTGGTTAGTCGACTGGCTACCTAGCCAGTTATTCAACTGGCTAGTCAGCCAATTGGTCGACTACCTACCTAGCTGTTTAGTTGACTGGCTGGTCAGACGGTTAGTCAACTGGCTACATATCTGGTTAGTCGAATAGCTAGTCAGCCCGTTAGTCAATGGGCTACATAGCCAGTTATTCGAAGTGCTAGTCTGCTGGTTATTTGACTGGCTTGTCAGTCGGTTAGTAGACTGGTTAGTCAGCCAGTTCATCGAATGGCTACCTAGCTGGTTAGGTGACTGGCTACCTAGCTTGTTAGTTGACTGACTACCTGGCTGGTTAGTCAACTGACTAACTAGCCGGTTAGTCAACTGGCTACCTAGCCAGTTATGCGACTGGCTATCTAGCCGGTTAGTCGACTGGCTACCTAGTCGGTTAGTTGACTGGCTATCTAGCCGGTTTAACTGACTACCTATCTAGTCGGTTAGTTGACTGGCTATCTAGCCAGTTAGGTGACTGGCTATTAGCCGGTTACTTGACTGGCTGTCTAGCCGGTTAGTTGACTGCTTATCTAGCCAGTTAGTTGACTGGCTACCTAGTCGGTTAGTTGACTTGGGTAACTCGCTGGTCAGTTGACTGACTAGGTTGCCCGTTAGTTGACAGGCTACCTAACTGGTTATTTGACTGGCTAGTTAGACGATTATTTGACTGGCTACCTGGCCGGATCTTCAACTGGCTAGTCAGCCGGTTAATTGACTGGCTACCTTGCTGGTTCGTCGACTGGCTGGTCAGCCAGTTAGTTGACTGTCTACCTAGCAGGTTCATCAACTGGCTAGTCAGCCGGTTAGTAGACTGGCTACCAAGCCTGTTCGTCGACTGGCTAGTCAGCCGGTTAGTTGACTGACTACTTAGCCAGATCATCGACTTTCTACCTAGCCAGTTAGTCGACTGGCTATTGAGCCATTTAGTTGACTGACTAGTTATCCGGTTAGTTGACTGGCTATCTATCCGGTTACTTGACTGGCTACATAGCCTGTTAATGGCCTGGCTATTTAGCCGTTTAGTTGACTGACTAGTTAGCCGGATAGTTGACTCGCTTTGTAGGTGGTTACTTGTCCTGCTGTCTAGCCGGTTAGTTGACTCTCTGTCTAGCCAGTTACTTGACTGATTAGTTAGCTGGTTAGTTTCTGGCTGTCTAGCCGGTTAGTGGTCTGCCTATCTAGCCGATTAGTTGACTGGCTTTCTAGCGGTTATTTTACTAGCTAGTTGGCCTGTTAGTTGACTGGCTACCTAGCTGGTTAATTGACTGGCTAGTTTGCCAGTTAGGTGACTGGCCACCTAATTGGTTTGTTGACTGGCAAGTTAGCTGGATAGCTGTCTGGCTACCTAGCCAGTTAGTTGACTGGCTACCTAGCCACTTATTTGACTGTCTACCTAGCCTGTTAGTTTACTGGCTAGTTAGCCATTAGGTGACTGCCTAGTACCGGTTAGTCAACTGGTTAGTTAGCCGGTTAGTTGACTGGCTACCTAGCCGGTTAGTTGACTGGCTACCTAGCTGGTCAGTTGACTGGCTATTTATCCGGTTAGTTGAGTGGCTACATAGCCAGTTAGATCATTGGCTACTTAGCCGGTTATTTGATTGGCTACCTTGCCGATTATTTGACTGTCTAGTTAGCCTGTTAGTTGACAGGCTACATAGCCTGTTGGTTGACTGGCTACCTAGCACTAGTTAACTGGCTAGTGAGCTGTTTAGTTGAGTGGCTACCTAGCTGGCTCGTTGACTGGCTACCTAGCCGGTTAGTTTACAGGCTACCAAGCTGTTTAATTGACTGGCTACCTAGCCAGTTAGTTGAGTGGCTATCTAGCCGTTCGTTGACTGGCTATTTAGCCCATTAGTTGACTGGCTAGTTAGATGGTTCGTTGACTGGCTGGTTAGCAGGTAAGTAGACTGATTTGTTACCCTGTTAGTTGACTGGTAGTTGCTGGCTAGATAGCTGGTAAGTTGCCAGGTTAGTTAGACGGTTAGCTGACTGGCTACCTAGCCGGTTAGTTGACTGGCTACCGAGCCAGTTAGTTGACTGCATATCTAGCTGGTTAGTTGACTGGTTAGTTAGCCGGTTAGACGCCGGCCTATCTAGCTGGTTATTTGACAGGCTATCTAGTCAGTTAGCCAACTGGGTAGGTATCCGTTTAGTTGACTGCCTTTCTAGTCGGTTTTTTCACTGGCTACCTTGCTGGTTCGTTGACTGGCTACAAGCCAGTTACTTGAATAGTTAGCCGGTTAGCTGACTGGGCAGTTATCCTGCTAGTTGGCAGGCAACCTAGCCAGTTATTTGACTGCCTAGGTAGCCAGTTAGTTGACTGGCTAGTTAGCCGGTTAGTTGACTGGCTACCTAGCCGGTTAGTTGACTGGTTAGTTTGCTGGTTAGTTGACTGGCTAGTTATTCGTTTACCTGACTTTTTAGTTAGCTGATTAGTTGACTGCCTAGTTAGCAGGTTAGTTGCCTGATTAGTTGGCCGGTTAGTTAACTGCCTATCTATACGGTTTGTTGACTGGCTATCTAGCCGGTTACTCTACTGGCTATTTAGCCAGTAAGTTGACTAGCTATCTAGCCAGTTATATGAATGGCTAGTTATCAGATTAGTTGACTGGCTACCTAACTTGTTAGTTGACTGGCTAGTTAGATGGTTAGGTTAATGGCTACCTAGCCAGTTAGTTGACTGGCTATGCAGCCGGTTCATTTACTGGCTACCTAGCTGGAAAGTTGACTGTCTATTTAGCCAGTTAGTTGACTGCCTACCTAGATGGTTAGTTGACTGGCTAGTTATCTGGTTAGCTGACTTGTTATTTAGTAGGTGAATTGACTTCCTAGTTAGCCGGTTAGTTGCCTTGTTAGTTATCCAGTTAGTTGACGGCCTATCAAGCTGGTTCGTTGACTGGCTAGTTGGCCGGTTAGGTGACTGCCTATCTAGCCGGTAAGTTGATTGGCTCTCTAGCAGATTCGTTGACTGGCTACCTAGCCAGTTAGTTGACTGCCTATCTACCCGGTTAGTTTACTGGCTTTCTAGCCGGTTATTTGACTGGCTAATTAGCCTGTTAGTTGATTGGCTATCTAGCCACTTAATTGACTTGTTAGTTTGCAGTTAGTTGACTGGCTACCTAACTGGTTAGTTTACTGGCTAATTCGCTGGATAGTTGACTGGCTACCTAGCCGGTTAGTTGACTGGCTACCTAGCCTCTTAGTGGACTGGCTAGTCAGCCAGTTAGTTGCCTGCCTAGTTACCGGTTAGTTGACTGGTTAGTTAGCCATTTAGTTGAATGGCTACCTAGCCGGTTAGTTGACTGGCAACCTAGCCGGATAGTTGACAGACTATTTATCCAGTTAGTTGACTGGCTACATAGCCAGTTAATTGACTGGCTATTTAGCCGGTTATTTGACTGGCTACCATGCCAATTATTTGACTGTGTAGTTATTCAGTTAGTGAATGGCTACATAGCCAGTTAGTTGACTGGCTACGTAGTACTTAGTTGACTGGCTAGTTAGCCAGTTAGTTTACTTGCTACCTAGCTGTTTCTTTCACAGGAAAAAAACACACATGTGATAGGACAGCTCCATTGACACAATATGTAGTAATGACTAATTAGAAACAATTTAAATGCTCTTTAGGAGGGATATAATTAAATAAACTATAGCATATTCATGCTCTGCTATCCTGGATGGCAGTGAAAATCAGGCAAGATGTGGATTTGGGGGAAAAAATCAAATTGCAGGTAAACACATCATATCTTCCTGGACTACCTGCAAAAGGGTATGATTCCAACCTGGAAGTTCATGACAGGCTGGAGAAGGTCCATGTGACTGAGGGAGGGCAAGGAGTCATATCCCATCAGACTGGGAAGGAAAACATGACTTTCAGGTAAGGGAACAGCAAGGTACAGAAAAGCAGGAAGTGCTGGTCACACATGTGCAGGTCAAGCAACTGGGAAATAAAGGTCTTTCCTGGAATAGACTGGAGATAGCTCAGAAAAGTGGACAGGACTCAAACCAATCATATGTAACCCTTTATGTCTTGCTCAGAATTTTGGACTTACTTGCTAGACAGTGAGGAACACTTGATAATTATTATTTCATGAGAATATCTGTTCTGTTTATGATGTAGCAAGATGATTCTTGAAGTATACTGGAAGACACATGGAAATGAAAGCAGACTGATGACAGAGAGATCTTTTAGAAAACTGTGACAATAACCCAGTGCACTGATGATACTACGCCAAGTAAAAGATTGCAAACAGATCGAATAACACCCTAAAACAGGTACAATAATTGGGCATATAATTTTGTTGTCAACACAGGACATTTCAGAAAATAAAACATGGTAGCCAGAGAGCCATTTGGACAGAAGAAATAAATCGGGAATGCCCCAAGCAAACTGGGAGGCATGGTAACTCCCCCAGCAAGAAACAAAGAAGAAGACTAACATTAGGAATATACCCATACAGTCACATGTGGCTCATGCTTCCATGCACTCAGGGCCACATCTTGTTTCCTGTTCATCATTTACCATGTATCCCCAGAGCTAGTCCCTTGCCAGGAACTTTATGGCACTGAGTCAATGATCTTTAACTAAATGGATGTCACATGAAGCAGACCTGAAGACAAACAACTGAAAGAGGCATGAAACTGGCTCCTAGGATTGTGGCTACTTTTTGTGTAATAACATTATCACAAGAATCACAGAGACAGGGAGGGCAGGTGCATCCATAGGACAGCAGGTGGGGAAGGGTCAAGTACAATTGAATATGTGGGTCTACAACTCGTGGCTAAGATTTGGATCATAAATATTAATTTGGAAGCCTGTTGGTTAAGGCCCAGGGGGTAAGTAAGGTTATCTGTGGAGGGTGCATGTGCTGAGGTGAGGGGCACAAAATAACTCAAAAGTATGGAGGCTAGCAGTTGGGCAAAAGAAGAAACTAAGAGAAAGATAGGTGGAGAAGGCGTGACAGGAGACACAGAAGAAACCTTTAGAAGGGGTTGCATCAGTGACAACAGGTGTCAGGGTCAGGCACAAAAGCCAGATGTAGGCACCTGTAGTAGAAAGTAGTGAGGTCCCTTGGAGCCAAAGAACCGAACGGTGTTTCTGGGGCTCTATTTCATGAAATTAATTCCTTCAGTTCCCTGAATTCCAATCACCTCACATGCTTATTTAAAATTCAAATGTTGGGCTTATTCCCATGCCTCATGGATCAGAATATCTCTGGAATAGTTCCAGGAATTTTAACTTTAGTGGACTAGTTAGGGACTAGTTAGTGGACTAGTCGACTAGTTAGTGGATTAGTTATTGAGATAGTCTACTAGTTAAAGGACTAGTTACAGGACTAGTCGACTAGTTAGTGGACTAGTTAGTGACATACTCGACTAGTTAGAGGACTAGTCAACTAGTTAGTGAAATAGAGGATTATTCGAATAGTTAGGGGACTATTACTGCACTAGTTAGTGGACTAGTTAGTGAACTACTATAGTGGAATAGTCTACTAGTTAGTTAACTAGTTAGGGGACTAGTCGACCAGTACTGGACTAGTTGACAAGTAGATTACGAGTTAGTGAACTAGTCGACTAGTTAATGGACTTGTTAGTGAACTAGTCGACTAGTTAGTGGACTAGTTAGTGAAATAGTCGCCTAGTTAGGGGACTAGTTAGTAAACTAGTCAACTAGCAAGGGGACTATTTAGTGGACTAGTTGACTAGAGAGTGGAATAGTTAGTGGACTGGTCTACTAGTTTGTGGACTAGTTAGTGGACTCCTCACAAGTTATGGGACTAGTTAGGGGACTAATTAGGGGACTAGTAGGTGGAATAGTCGACTAGTGGAATAGTTTGTCGACTAGTGGACTAGTTAGGTTACTAGTTAGTGAACTAGTCGACTAGTTAGTGGAATAGTTAGTGGACTGGCTCATGAACTTGTCAACTAGTTAGTGGACTAGGTAGTGGACAGGTCAACTAGTTAGTGGACTAGTTAGCGGACTAGACGAATAGTTAGTGAATTATTTTGTGGGCAACTGGACTAGTTAGGGGACTAGTTAGAGGAATATTTAGTGTACTAGTCGACTTGTAGGTGGACTAGTTAGTTGACTGGTTCGTGAACTAGTCAACTAGTTAGTGGACAAGTTATTGGACAGGTCGACTAGTTAGTGAACTAGTAAGTGAAATAGTCGACTAGATAGTGGAATAGTGATCAAGTCGACTACTTAGGGGAATAGTCAACTATATAGTCAACTAGTTAATGGAGTACTCGAATTAGTGGACTAGTTAGTGGACTCGTCGACTAGTTAGTGGACTAGTTAGTGGGTTAATCGACTAGTTAGGGGACTAGTTTGTGAACTAGTCGACTAGTAAGTGGACTAGTTAGTGGAATTGTCAACAAGTTAGGGGCCTAGTAAATAAACTATTCGACTAATTAGTGGGCTAGTTATTTGGCTAGTTGCCTAGTTAGTGGACTAGATAGTCGATTAGTAAATGAACTATTCGATTAATTCGTTGAGTAGTCAGCTAATTATTTAATTATTGAAGTAGTCGACTAGTTAGTGGATTATTTAGTGAAATTGTCGACTATTTAGTTGACTGCTCTTCTAGTGAACTAGTTAGCGAATTTGTAGACTAGTTAGTGGACTAGTTAGTGAACTAGTCATCTAGTTAGTCGCCTAGTCGACTACTTAGTGGACTAGTTAGTGCCCTTGAGTAGTCGGCTAGTTAGTGGACTAGTTAGTGATATAGTAGAGCAGTCAGTGGACTATTTAGTGAACTAGTCGACTAGTTCGTGGACTAGTTAGTGGAATAGTCGACTAGTTAGCTTACTTGTTGATAAACTTGTTAGTTGACTAGTTAGTGAAGTATGCGACTAGATAATGGACTAGTTAGTGAACAGGTCCACTAGTTAGTGGATTGTTTATTGGGCTGGCCGACTAGTTAGTGGACTAGTTAGTGAACTGGTCGACTAGTTAGTGGACTAGATAGTGAAGTAGTGGACTAGTTAGTGGACTAGGTAGTGGACAGGTCGATTGGCTATATAACCGGTTAGTTGGCAGGCTATCTATCCGGTTAGTTGATTGCCTATCTAGCCGGTTAGTAGACTGGCTTCCTAGCCGGTTTGTGAATGGCTACCTAGCCGGTTAGTCAACTGGCTACAAAGCAGGTTAGTTGACTGGCTATCTAGCCAGTTAGTTGACTGGCTTTCTAGCCGGATAGTCGACTGGCTATCTAGCCAGTTAGCTGACTTCCTATCTAGCCGGTTAGTTAACTGGTTACCTAGACGATTATTTTACTGGCTTTCTAGCAGATTAGTTGACGGGCTATCTAGCCGCTTAGTTGACAGGCTATCTAGCTGGTTAGTTGACGGTATATCTAGCCGGTTAGTTGACTGCTTAGTTATCCGGGTATTTGACTGGTTAGTTAGCCAGTTATTTGACTGGCGATATAGCCAGTTAGTTGGTTGGCTACCTAACTGGTTAGTTGAGTGGCTAGTTAGCCGGTTAGTTTACTGGCTACCTAGCCATTTAGTTTAGGGCTAGTTAGCCAGTTAGTTGACTGGCTACATAACAAGTTAGTTGAATGGCTAGTTAGCCGGTTAGTTGACTGACTACCTAGCCTGTCAGTTGATTGGCTAGTTAGCCTGTTAATTCACAGGCTACCTAGCCGGCTATTTGACTGGCTAGTTAGCGGTTAGTTGTCTGGCTACCTAGTCGGTTCATCGAATGACTAGTCAGCCGGTTAGTTGACTGTATACCTTGCTGGTTCATGGACTTGCTAGTCAGCCGGTTAGTTGACTATCTAGTGGGTTCATTCGAAAGGGTTGTCAGCTGGTTAGTAGACTGGCCAGCTAGCCGGTTCATTTACTGGCTAGTCAGCCGCTTAGTTGACTAGCTACCTAGTCGGTTCATCAACTGACTATTCAGCCAGTTAGTCGACTGCTACCCAGCCAGTTCGTCGACTGGCAACCTAGACGGTTAGTCAACTGTCTACCTAGGCAGTTTGTCGACTGGCTACCTCGCTGGTTAGTTGAGTGGCTACTCAGCCGGTTAATCGACTGGCTACCTAGCTGGTTAGTCGACTGGTTAGTCAGCTTGTTAGTCGACTGGCTACCTAGCCGGTTAGTCGAGTTGCTAGGCAGCCGGTTATTCAACTGACTACCTAGACAGTTAATCGACTTGCTTATCCGCCAGTTATTCAACTGGCTAGTCAGCCGGTTAGTCGACTGGCATGTCAGCTGATTATTCAGCTGGCTACCTAGCCAGTTAGTCAACTGGCTACCTAGCCGGTTAGTAGAATGACTATCTAGCTGGATAGTTGACTGTCTACCTAGCCGGTTAGTTGACTGGCTATCTAGCTGGTTAGTCGACTGCCTATCTAGCCGTTGAGTTGAATGGCTATCTAGCCGTTATTTGGCTGGCTATCTAACCGGTTATTTGAATTGTTAGTTAAAAGGTTAGTTGACTGGCTACTTAGCCGGATATTAGACTGGCTACCTAGCCAGTTAGTTGACTGGCTATTTAGCCGTTTGGTTAACTGGATACCTAGTTTGTTAGTTGCCTTGCTAGTTAGCCGGTTAGTTGACTGTCTACCTAACTGGTTAGTTGACTGGCTATTTAGCCGGTTAGTTGACTGGCTACCTAGCCAGTTATTTGAATGGCTAGTTATCCAGTTAGTTGACTGGCTACCTAGCCGTTAGTTGACTGGCTACTTAGCCAATTAGATGACTGGCTACCTAGCCGGTTAGTTGACTGGCTAGTTAGCCGGTTAATTGACAGGCTACATATCTGGTTAGTTGATTGACTAGTTAGCTGGTTAGTTGACTGGCTAGTTAGCCGATTAGTTGACTGGTTACCTAGCCGACGAGTTGACTGGCTAGTTTGCTGGGTAGTTGACTGGCTACCTAGCCGGTTAGTTGATTGGCTACCTAGACGGTTAGTTGACTGGCTACCTAGCCGGTTACTTGACTGGCTACCTAGCTGGTTCTTCGACTGGCAAGTCAGCTGTTAGTTGACTGGCTACCTAGCCAGATCATTGACTGGCTAGTTAGATGGTTAGTTGACTGGCTACTTATTCGGTTCGATGACTGGCTAGTAAGACAGTTAGTTGAATGGCTACCTAGCCTGTTCGTCGACTGGCTATTCAGCCGGTTAGTTGACTGGCTACCTAGCCGGTTTATCGAATGGCTAGTCAGATGGTTAGTTGACTGGTACCTAGTCGGTTGTCGACTGGCTAGTCAGCGGGTTAACTGCCTGGATACCTAGCCACTTCTTCGACTGGTTAGTCAGCCGGTTAGTTGACTTGCTACATAGCCGGTTCGTCGACTGGCCAGTCAGTGGGTTAACTGCCTGAATACCTAGCCACTTCTTTGACTAACCATTCAGCCGGTTAGTTGACTGGCTACATAACCGGATCGTCGATGGCCTATTCAGCCAGTTAATACACTGGCTACCTAGCCGGTTCGTCGACTGGGTACCTAGCCTGTTAGGCTGCTGGTTACCTAGACAGTTCATCGACTGGCTACCTAGCTGGTTAGTCGACTGTCTAATCAGCCAGTTAGTTGACTGGCTACATAGCCCGTTAGTCGACTGGCTAGTCAGCCACTTAGTCGACTATCTACCTAGCCGGTGAGTCGACTGGCTAGTCAGCCAGCCAGTTAATCAACTGGCTATCTAGCCGGTTAGTCAAATAGCTAGTCAGCTGGTTAGTCAAGGGGCTATGTAGCCAGTTAGTCTACGTGCTAGTCAGCTGGTTATTCGACTGGATAGTCAGTCGGTTAGCTGACTGGTTAGTCAGCTGATTAGTCGACTAGCTACCTAGCTGGTTAGTCAAATGGCTACCTAGCCTGTTAGTCGACTTGATACTAGTCGGTTAGTCGACTGACTACCTAGCTGGTTAGTCTACTGGCTACCTAGCTAGTTAGTCGACTGGCTATCTAGCTGGTTAGTCAACTGTCTATCTAGCCTGTTAGTTGACTGGGTATCTAGCTGTTTAGTTGACTGCCTATCTAGCCTGTTATTTGACTGGCAAAAAGTCGGTTAGCTGACTGGCTACCTAGCCAGTTAGTTGACTGGCTATCTAGCCGGTTAGTTGACTGGCTACCTAGCTGGTTAGTTTACTGGCTATCTTGCTTGATACTTGACTGGATACCTAGCTGCTTAGTTGACTGGCTATCTAGCCAGTTAGGTGACTGTCTATCTAGCCTGTTAGTTGACTGGCTATCTAGCCGTTTAGTTGACTGCCTATCTAGCCTGTTAGTTGACTGGTTATATAGTCGGTTAGCTGACTGGCTAACTAGCCAGTTAGTTGACTGGCTTTCTAGCCAGTTAGTTGACTGACTACCTAGCTGTTTAGTTGACTGGCTATCTAACTGGATAGTTGACTGGCTATTTAGCTGCTTAGTTGACTGGCTATCTAGCCAGTTAGGTTACTATCTATCTAGTCAGTGGGTTGACTGATTAGTTATTTGGTTATTTGACGGGAGAGTTACCTGGTTAGATGACTGGCTATATAGCCTGTTATTTGACTGGTTAACTAGCCTGTTAGTTGACTGGCTACCTAGCCGGTTACTTGACTTGTTAGTTAGACGGTTAGTTGACTGTCTTCCTAACCAGTTAGTTGACTCGCTACCTAGCCAGTTAGTTTAATTGCTAGTTAGCTGGTTAGTTGACTGGCTACCCAGCTGGTTAGTTGACTGGCTAGTTAGCTGGTTAGTTGACTGTCTACCTAGCCGGTCAGTTGACTGGCTAGTTAGCCCATTAGTTGACAGGCTACCTTGCCAGTTATTTGATACACTAGTGAGCTGGTTAGTTGACTGTCTACCTAGTGGATTCGTTGACAGGCTTGTCAGCCGGGTAGTAGAATATCTACGTAGCCGGTTGGTCTACTGGCTAGTCATCTGGTTACTTGACTGGCTACCTAGCCGGTTGATCGACTGGCTATTCAGCCAGTTCGTCTCCTGGCTACATAGCCGGTTCATCGCCTGGCTACCTAGCCTGTTCATCGACTGGCTATTCAGCCGATTAGTTGCCTGGCTAACTAGACAGTTCATCGACTGGCTGCCTAACTGATTCTTCGACTGGCTTCCTAGCTGGTTAGTCAAGTGGCTAGTCAGCCGGTTAGTCGCATGGCTATCAAGATGGTTCGTCAACTGGCTACCTTGCCAGTTAGTCGACTGACTACCTAGCCGAATAGTCGACTGAGTACCTAGCCAGTTATTCGACTGGCTACCTAGACAGTTAGTCGACTGGCTATCTAGCTGGTTAGTCGCCTGGCTACATAGCCGGTTAGTCGACTGGCTATCTAGCCGGTTAGTTGACTGCCTATCTAGCCGGTTAGTTGACTGGCTGTCTAGCCAGTTATTTGGACTGGCTAACTAACCGGTTATTTGACTGGCTATTTAGCCGGTTCATTGACTGACTATCCAGGCGGTTAGTTGACTGACTATCTAGCAAGTTAGTTGACTGGCTAACCAGCTGGTTAGTTGACTGGTTTTCTAGCCGGTTAGTGGACTGGCTACCTAGCCAGTTAGCTGACTGGCTATCTAGCCAGTTAGTTGACTGTCTATCTAGCCGTTTACTTGCCTGGTTAATTATCCAGTTATTTGACTGGTTAGTTAGCCAGTTAGTTGACTGGCTCTGTAGCCGGTTAGTTGACTGCTTAGTTAGCCAGATAGTTGGCTGGCTATCTAGATGGTTAGTTGAATGTTTATTTAGACGGTTAGTTCACTGGCTACCTAGCCGGTTAGTTGCCTGGCTATCTAGCTGGTTAGTTGACTGGCTACCTAGCCGGTTAGTTGACTGGCTACCTAGACAGTTAGTTGACTGGTTACTTAGCTGGATATTTGACAGGCTACCTAACCATTAGTTGACTGCCTAGTTAGCCGGTTAGTTAACTGCCTACATAGCCGGTTAGTTGCCTGACTACTAGCTGGTTAGTTGACTGGCTACCTAACTGGTTAGTTGACTGGATAGTTAGCTGGTTAGTTGACTGGCTACCTAGCCAGTTAGTTGACTGGATTGTTAGACGGTTATTTGACAGGCTACCTAGCTAGTTATTTGACTGGCTAGTTAGCCCGTTAGTTGACAGGCTAACTAGCCGGTTAGTTGCCTGACTGGCTACACGGTTAGTTGACTGGCTACCTATTCAGTTAGTTGACTGGCTAGTTAGTCAGTGAGTTGACTGGCAACCTAGCCGGTTAGTTGACTTTCTAGTTAGCCAGTTAGTTTACTGGCTACCTAGCTCGTTAGTTGACTGACTAGATAACCAGTTAATTGACCTGCTACCTAGCCGGTTAGTTGACTGACTTGTTAGCTGGTTATTTGACTGGCTACCTAGCCGGTTAGATGACTTGCTAGGTAGCTGGTTAGTTGACTGGCTACCTAGCCAGTCCGTTGACTGGCAACCTAGTCGGTTAGCTGACTGACTAGTTAGCTGGTTATTTGACTGCATATCTAGCTGGTTAGTTGACTGGCTACCTAGCCCGTAAGTTGACTGGCTACCTAGCAGGTTCGTCAAGTGGCTAGTCAGCCGGTTAGTTGCATGTCTACCTAGCCAGTTCGTTGACTGGCTAGTGAGCCAGTTATGTGTCTGGCTATTTAGCTGGTGCATCAACTGTCTTGTCATCCTGTTAGTTGACTGGCTACCCAGCCGGTTTGTCGACTCTCTAGTCAGTCGGTTAGGTGACTGGCTCCCTTGCTGGTTTGTCGACTGGCTAGTCAGCCGATTAGGTGACTGCCTAACTAGGCGGTTTGGCAACTGGCTAGTCAGCCGGTTAGTTGACTGGCTACCTAACCGGTTTTTCGACCGGCTAGTCAGCCAGTTAGTTGACTGGCTACCAACCCGGTTCATCGACTGTGTAGTTAGACAGTTAGTTGCCTGGCTATTTAGCTGGTTAGTTGACTGGCTACCTAGCCGGTTAGTTGACTAGTTAGTTATACGGTTATTAGACTGGTTAGTTAGCCAGTTAGTTGACTGGCTATGTAGCCGGTTAGTTGATTGGCTAGTTAGATGGTTAGTTGACTGTCTATCAAGTCGGTTAGTTGAGTGTCTATCTAGCCGGTTAGTTGATTGGCTATCCAGGCGGTTTGTTGACTGCCTATCTAGCTGTTTAGTTGACTGGCTATCAAGCTGGTTAGCTGACTGGCTATCTAGCCAGTTAGTTGATTCGCTACCTAGCCAGTTAGTTGACTCTCTACCTGGCCGGTTGGTCAACTGGCTAGTCAGCCTGTTTGTTGACTGGCTACCTAGTGGTTCGTCGATTGGCTATCAGCCGGTTAGTTGACTGGCTAACTAACCGGTTCATCGACTGTATAGTCAGCTGGTTAGTTGACTGGCTACCTAGCCGGTTTGTCAACTCTCCAGTCAGATGGCTAGTTGACTGGCTACCTAGCCGGTTCGTCGACTGCCTAGTCAGACGGTTTGTAGTTTGGCTACATAGACAGTTCATAGACTGGCTAGTCAGATGCTTAGTTGACAGGCTACCAGGCGGTTCTTCGGCTAACTAGTCAGCCGGTTAGTTGACTGGCTACCTAGCATGATCATTGACTGGCTAGTCAGCCGGTTAGTTGACTGGCTGCCAAGCCAGTTAGTTGACTGACTAGTTACCCAGTTAGTTGACAGGCTACTAAGCCAGTTAGTTGACTGGCTAGGTATCCGGTTAGTCGACTGGCTACCTAGACCATTAGATGACTGGCTACCTAGCCAGTCAACCCTGGCCTGTGTGACTGGCTTCCTTGCTGGTTAGTCAAGTGGCTAGTCAACTAACCGGCTAGATAGCCAGTCGACTAACTGGCTATGTAGCCAGTCGACTAATCGGCTAGATAGCCAGTCAACTAACTGTCTAGGTAGTCAGGTTAGCTGACTGGCTACCTAGCCGGTTAGTTGACTGGCTATCTAGCCGGTTAGTTGACTGGCTACCTAGCTGGTTAGTTTACTGGCTAGTCAGCCAGTTAGTCGCATGGTTACCAAGATTGTTCTTCAACTGGCTACCTTGCCAGTTGGTCAACTGACTACCTAGCCGAATAGTCGACTGAGTACCTAGCCGGTTATTTGACTGACTACCTAGACAGTTAGTTGACTGGCTATCTAGCCTGTGTTTGTGGTGGTGTTCCTGAGTGCTGAGATGACAGGCATGAGCCCCTATGCCTTTCCTCCACAACCCACTTAGTTGACTGGCTATCTAGCCCGTTAGTTGACTGCCTACCTAGCTGGTTAGTTGACATACTATTTAGCCGGTTAGTCAGATGGTTAGCTGAATGGCTACCTAGACTGTTCGTTGACTGGCTAGTCAGTCGATTTGCTGACTGGCTACCTAGTTGGTTCATCTAATGGCTAGTCAGATGGTTAGTTGACTGGCTACCTAGCCAGTTTGTTGACTGGCTAGTTAGCGGGTTAGCTGCCTGGCTACCTAGCCGGTTCTTCCACTGGCTAGTCAGCCAGTTAGTTGACTGGCTACATAGCTGGTTCATTGATGGCCTATTCAGCTGGTTAATCCACTGGCTACCTACCTGGTTCGTCGACTGGGTACCTAGCCGGTTAGGCGACTGGTTACCTAGACGGTTCGTTGACTGCCTACCTAGCTGGTTAGTCGACCTGTCTAGTCAGCTGGTTAGTCGACTGGCTAGTCAGCCACTTAGTCGACTAGCTACCTTGCTGGTTAGTTCTACTGGCTAGTCAGCCAGCTGTTTAATCAACTGGCTATCTAGCCAGTTAGTCGAATAGCTAGTCAGCCGGTTAGTCGAGGTCCTACATTAGCCAGTTAGTCTACGTGCTAGTCAGCTTTGTTATTTGACTGACTAGTCAGTCGGTTACTTGGCTGGCTAGTCTGCAGATTAGTCGACTGGCTAACTAACTGGTTAGTCAAATGGCTACCTAGCCTGTTAGTCGACTGGATACCTAGCCGGTTAGTTGACTGACTACCTAGCTGGTTAGTCGACTGGATATCTAGCTGGTTATTCGACTGGCTAACTAGCCAGCTAGTCGATTGGCTATCTTTAAACCCCGGTTAGTCGACTGCCTATCTAGCCTGTTAGTTGACTGGCTATCTAACCGGTTAGTTGACTGCCTATCTAGCCGGTTAGTTGACTGGCTGTATAGTCGGTTAGTTGACTGGCTACCTAGCTGGTTAGCTTGACTGGCTTTCTAGCCGGTTAGTTGACTGGCTTACCTAGTTGGTTACTTGACCGGCTATCTAGCTGGTTAGTTGACTGGGTATCTAGCTGCTTAGTTGATTAGGCTATAAAGCCATTCAGGTGTCGGTCTATCTAGCTGGTTAGTTGACTGATTAGTTATTTGACGGGAGAGTTACCCGGTTAGTTGACTGGCTATATAGCCTGTTATTTGACTGGTTAATTAGCCTGTTGGTTGACTGGCTACCTAGCCGGTTACTTGACTTGTTAGTTAGATGATTAGTTGACTGTCTACTTAGACCAGTTAGTTGACTGGCTACCTAGCCTGTTAGTTTAATGGCTAGTTAGCTGGTTAGTTGACTGGCTACCTTGCTAGTTCGTCGACTGGCTAGTCAGCTGGTTAGTTGACTGCCTAGCAGATTTGTCGACAGGCTAGTCAGCCGGTTAGTAGAATGTCTACGTAGCCGGTTCATCTACTGGCTAGTCATCCAGTTAGTTGACTGGCTACCTAGCTGGGTCATCAACTGGCTATTCAGCCCGTTAGTCGCCTGGCTACCTAGCCAGTTCATCGACTGGCTACCTAGCCTGTTCATCGACTGGCTATTCAGCCGGTTAGTCCCCTGGCTACCTAGCCATTTTGTCGACTGGCTGCCTAGCCAGTTCTTCGACTGGCTTCCTTGCTGGTTAGTCAAGTGGCTAGTCAGCCGGTTAGTCTCTTGGTTACCAAGATTGTTCTTCAACTGGCTACCTTGCCAGTTGGTCAACTGACTACCTAGCCGAATAGTCGACTGAGTACCTAGCCAGTTATTTGACTGACTACCTAGACAGTTAGTCGACTGGCTATCTAGCCGATTAGTCGACTGGCTACATAGCCAGTTAGTCGACTGGCTATCTAGCTGGTTAGTTGACTGCCTATCTAACCGGTTAGTTGACTGGCTGTCTAGCTGCTTAGTTGACTGCGTATCTAGCCTGTTAGTTCACTGGCTAGCTAGTCGGTTTGTTGACTGGCTATCTAGCCGGTTAGTTGACTGGCTTTCTAGCCAGCTATCCAGGCATTTAGTTGACTGGCTATCTAGCCGGTTAGTTGACTGGCTACCTAGCCGGTTATTTGACTGATTTTCTAGCCGGTTAGTTGACTGGCTACCTAGCCAGTTAGCTGACTGGATATATAGCCGCTTAGTTGATTGGCTATCAAGCTGCTTAGTTGTCTGGCTATCTAGACAGTTGAATGTCTATCTAGCCGGTTACTTGACTGGTTAGTTATCCAGTTATTTGACTGATTAGTTCGCCGGTTAGGTGATTGGCTATGTAGCCGGTTAGTTGACTGCTTAGTTAGCCAGTTAGTTGGCTGGCTATCTAGCAGGTTAGTTGAATGGTTATTTAGATGGTCAGTTTACTGGCTACCTAGGCGGTTAGTTGACTGGCTACCTAGCCAATTAGTTGACTGGCTACTTAGCCGGTTAGTTGACTGGCTACCAAGCCAGTAGTTGAATGGTTACTTAGCTGGATATATGACAGGCTACCTAGCCGTTTAGTTGACTTCCTAATTAGCCAGGTAGTTAAATCCCTGCATAGCAGTTAGTTGCCTGGCTAGTTAGCCTTTTAATTGAGGGGCTACCTAACTAATTAGTTGACTGGCTATTTAGCCTGTTAATGAGTGGCTACCTAGCCGGTTAGTTGAATGGCTAGTTAGCCGGTTAGTTGAATAGCTACCTAGCCAGTTATTTGACTGGCTTTTTAGACGGTTTTTTGACTGGTTACCTAGCTGGTTATTTGACCGGCTAGTTAGCCCGTTAATTGACAGGCTACCTAGCCGGTTAGTTGACTGGCTGGGTTAGATGGTTAGCTCACTGGCTACATATCCGGTTATTTGACTGGCTAGGTAGTCGGTTAGTTGACTGGCAACCTAGCGGTTAGTTGACTTGCTAGTTAGCCAGTTAGTTGACTGGTTACCTAGCCGGTTAGTTGACTGGCTAGATAGCTGGTTAATTGACAGGCTACCTAGCCGGTTAGTTGACTGACTTGTTAGCCAGTTACTTGACTGGCTACCTAGCCGGTTAGTTGCCTGGCTATTTAGCCCGTTAGATACTAGCTAGGTAGCCAGTTCGTTAACTGGCAACCTGGCCAGTTAGTTGACTGACTAGTTAACTGGTTATTTGACTGGATACCTAGCCGGTTAGTTGACTGGCTACCTAGCCGGTTAGCTGCCTGGCTACTTAGCCCGTTAGATGACTAGCTAGGTAGCCGGTTCGTTGACTGGCAACCTAGCCGGTTAGTTGACTGACTAGTTAACTGGTTATTTGACTGGATACCTAGCCAGTTAGTTGACTGGCTACCTAGCCCGTAAGTTGACTGGCTACCTAGCAGGTTCGTTGATTGGCTAGTCAGCCGTTAGTTGACTGTCTACCTAGCCGGTTTTCGACTGGCTAGTCAGCCAGTTAATTGTCTGGCTACCTAGCCAGTTCGTCGAATGGCTAGTCAGCGGTTAGTTGACTGACTACCCAGCCGACTCGTCGACTGACTAGTCAGTCGGTTAGGTGACTGGCTACCTTGCGGGTCGTGACTGACTAGTCAGCTGAGTGGTTGACTGTCTACATAGGCCGTTTGTTGACTGACTAGTCAGCCGGTTAGTTGACTGGCTACCTAACCGGTTTTTCGACTGACTAGTAAGCCGGGTAGTTGACTGGCTACCTAGCCGCTTTGTCGACTGTCTAGTTAGACAGTTAGTTGACTGGCTACTTAGCCATTTAGTTGACTGGCCGTCTAGCCGGTTAGTTGACAAGTTAGTTATACGGTAATTACACTGGGTTAGTCAGCCGGTTAGTTGACTGGCTATGTAGACAGTTAGTTGAATGGTTACTTACACGATTAGTTGACTGGCTTTCTAGCCAGTTAGTTGACTTGTTAGTTAGACGGTTAGTTGACTGGCTAACTAGCTGGTTAGTTGACTGGCTATATAGCTGGTTAGTTGACTGGCTACTTACCTTGTTAATTGCCTGTCTACCTAGCCGGTAAGTTGACTGGCTAGCTAACACGTTAGTTGACTGTCTACTTAGACGTTTAGTTGACTGGCTAGTTAGCCGGATAGTTGACTGGCTACATAGATGGTTAGTTGACTGGCTACCTAGCCCATTAGTTGACTGGCTAGGTAGCTGGTTAGTTGACTGGCTACCTAGCGGTTTCCTTGACTGGCTACCTAGGCAGTTAGTAGACTGGCTATCTAGACGGTTCGTTGTCTGGCTACATATATGGTTAGTTGACTGGCTACCTATCCACTTCCTTGACTGGCTACCTAGCCGGTTGGTTGACTGGCTACCTAGCCAGTTCAGTTGACTGGATAGTTAGCCAGTTAGTTGACTGGCTGCCTAGCCAGTCAGTTGACTTTCTAGTTAGCCGGTTATTGACCGGATATGTAGCTGGCTAGTTGATTGGCTACCTAGCCGGTTAGTTGACTGTCTTCCTAGTCAGTTAGTTGACTGACTAGTTAGCCAGTTGGTTGACTGGCTACCTAGCCGTTTAGTTGACTGGCTACTTAGCCGGTGATTTGACCGGCTACCTAGCTGGTTTGTGACTGGCTAGTCAGTGGCTTAGTTGACTGGCTACCACTGGTTCACTGACTGGCTAGTCAGACGGTTAGTTGACTGGCTACCTAGCCGGTTCATTGACTGGCTTGTCAGCAGGTTAGTTGCCTGCCTACTTAGCCGGTTCATAGCCTGGCTAGTCTGCCGTTAGTTGACTGGCTACCTAGCCGATCGTCGACTGGCTAGTCAGCCAGTTAGGTGACTGACTACCTTGCCAGTTCGTTGACTAGCTAGTCAGCTGGTTCTGACTGGTTACCTAGCAGGTTGGTCGACTGGCTACCTAGCTGGTTAGTCGACTGTCTTGTCAGCCAGTTAGTCGACTAGCTACCTAGTCGGTTAGTGGACTCGCTAGTCATCCGCTCTGTCGACTAGCTACCTAGCCGTTAGTTGACTGGCTAGTCAGGCGTTTAGCCAACTGGCTCCCTAGCCGGTTAGTCGCATGGCTAGTCACTGAGTTAGTCGACTGGATGCATTGCCGGTTAGTCAACATGCTAATCAGCCGGTTATTCGACTGGCTAGCCATCGTTTAGTCGACTGGCTAGTCAGCCGGTTATTCGTCTGGCTATCCAGCTGGTTAGTTGGCTCTCAACCTATCCGGTTAGTTGACTGGCTATCTAGCCAGTCAGTCCATTGCCTATCTAGCCAGTTAGTTGACTGGCTATCTAGCCGGTTAGTTGACTGGCTATCTAGCCAGTTATTTGACTGCCTATCTAGCCGGTTATTTGACTGGCTACCTAGCCAGTTAGTAGACTGTCTACCTAGCCGGTTATTTGACTGGCTACCTAGCCAGTTAGTTGACTGGCTGTCTAGCTGGTTAGCAGACTTCCTATATAGTCGCTTAGTTTACTGGCTATCTAGGCAGTTACTTGACTATCTATCCAGCCGGTTAGTTGACTGGATAGCTATCCGGTCATTTGACTGGTTAGTTATCTGGTTAGTTGACTGGCTATGTAGCCGTTTAGTTGACTGGTTTTTCAGTCGGTTAGTTGACTGGCATTCTAGCCTGGTTAGTTGACTTGTTAGACAGTTAGTTGACTGCCTACCTAGCCTTTTAGTTGACTGGCTATCTAGCCAGTTAATTGACTGGCTACCTAGCCAGTTAGTTGCCTGGCTACCTAGCCGGTTATTTCATTGGCTAGTTAGCCAGTTAGTTGACTGGCTACCTAAACAGTTAGTTGACTGGCAAGTTAGCCGGTTAGTTGACTGGCTACCTAGCCGGTTATTTGACTGGCTACCTAGCCGGTTATTTGACTGGCTAGTTAGCAGGTTACTTGACTGGCTACCTAACCTGTTAGTTGACTGGCTACCTAGCCGTTTAGTTTAATGCCTACTTAGCCAGTTAGTTTTATGGCTACCTAACATTTAAGTTGAATGGCTAGTTAGCAAGTTAGTTGACTGGTTACCTAGCCTGTCAGTTGACTGGCTAGGTAGCTCGTTAGTTCACAGGCTACCTAGCCGCTTATTTGACTGGCTAGTTAGACGGTTAGTTGACTGGCTACCTAGTCAGTTTGTCAAATGGCTAGTCTGCCGTTTAGTTGACTGGCTACCTTGCTGGTTCGTTGATTGGCTAGTCAGTCAGTTAGTTGACTGTCTATCTAGCGGGTTCATCGAATGGGTAGTCAGCTGGTTAGTAGACTGGCTGCCTAGCTTGTTCGTCTACTGGCTATTTAGCCAGTTAGTTGATTGGCTACCTAGCTGGTTCATCAACTGGCTGTTCAGCCGGTTAGTCGACTGTCTACCTAGGGAGTTTGCCGACTCGCTACCCAGCAGGTTAGTTGAGTGGCTACTCAGTTGGTTAATCGACTGGCTACCTAGCCGGTTAATCGACTGGTTAGTCAGCCAGTTCAGAGGCTAGCTACCTAGCCAGTTAGTCGACTGGTTAGTTAGGCGGTTAGTCAACTGTCTACCTAGCCGGTTAGTCGCATGGCTAGTCAGCTGGTTAGTCAACTGGCTACCTAGCCGGGTAGTCGACTTGCGAATCAGCCGATTATTTGACTGACTAGTCAGCCGGATAGTCGACTGGCTAGTCAGTTGATTATTCGGGTGGCTACCTAGCTGGTTAGTCGACTGACTACCTACCCGGTTAGTCAACTGGCTATCTAGCCAGTTAGTCGACTGTCTACCTAGACGGTTAGTCGACTGGCTATCTAGCCGGTTAGTAGACTGCCTATCTAGCCAGTTAGTTGACTGGATATCTAGCTGGTTATTTGACTGCCTATCTAGCCAGTTACTTGACTGGCTACCTAGCCAGTTAGTTGACTGCCTATCTATCCGGTTAATTGACTGGCTACCTAGCCAGTTAGTTGACATGCTGTCTAGCCGGTTAGTTGACTGGCTATCCACACCATTAGACGACTGGCTATCTAGCCGTTTAGTTAACTGGCTATCTAGCCGCTTAGTTAACTGACTATGTAGTCAGTTAGTTGACTGTCTATCTAGCCGGTTAGTTGACTGGTTAGTCATTCGGTTATTTGACTGGTTAGTTAGCCTTTTAGTTGACTGGATAGTCAGCTGGTTAGTGGCCTGGATACGTATCCAGTTCTTCAACTGGCTAGTAAGCCGGTTAGTTAATTGGCTACTTAGCCGGTTCGTCAACTGGCTACCTAGTCAGTTCATTGACTGGCTACTAGCCTGTAAGTCGACTGGTTACCTAGATGGTTCTTCGACTGGCTACCTAGCTGTTTAGTTGACTATCAAGTCAGCCGGTTAGTCAACTGGCTACCTAGCTTGTTAGTCGACTGACTAATCAGCCGCTTAGTTGACTAGCTACCTAGCTCGTTAATCGACTTGCTAGACAGCCAGTTAGTCAACTGTCTACCTTGCCAGTTAGTCGAATAGCTAGTCAGCCGGTTAGTCGATGGGCTACATAGCCGATTATTTGAATTGCTAGTCAGCCGATTACTCGACTGCCTAGTCAGTCGGTTAGTCGACTGGCTAGTCAGCCAGTTAGACGACTGGCTACCTAGCCTGGTTAATCGACTGGCTACCTAGCCTGTTAGTCAACTAGCTACCTAGCCCGTTATTCGACTGACTACCTAGTCGGTTAGTTGACTGGCTAACTAGCTGGATATTCGACTGGTTATCTAGCCGGTTAGTCAACTGGCTACCTAGCTGATTAGTTGACTGGCTATCTAGCTGGTTAGTCGACTGCCTATCTAGCCGGTTAGTTTAGTGGCTATCTAGCCAGTTAGTTGACTGGCTGTCTAGCCGGTTAGTTTACTATGTATCTAGCCTGTTAGTTGACTGGCTAGCTAGTCGGTTTGTAACTGGCTACCTAGCCGGTTAGTTGACTGGCTTTCTAGCCAGTTAGTTGACTGGCTACCTAGCCAGTTAGTTTACTATCTAGCTAGTTAGTTGACTGGCTATTTAGCCTCTTAGTTGACTAGCTATCTAGCCGGTTAGTTGATTGTCCATCTACCAGGTTAGTTGACTGGTTAGTTATTCTGATATTTGATTGGTTAGTTAGCCGGTTAGTTGACTGGCTACCTAACCGGTTAGTTGACAGGCTATCTAGCCAATTAGTTGACTGGCTATGTAGCTGTTTAGTTGACATGCTATCTAGCCGGTTAGTTGACTGTCTATTTAGCTGGGTAGTTGACTGGTTACTTATCCAGTTTTTTGACTGGTTAGTTAGCCGATTAGTTGAATGGTTAGTTATCCAGTTAGTTGATTGGCTATCTAGCGGGTTATTTGAATTGTTAGTTAGACGGTTAGTTGACTGGCTACTTAGCCGGATATTTGACTGGCTACCTAGCTGGTTAGTTGATTGGCTAGTTAGCCATTTGGTTAACTGGATACCTAGCCAGTTTGTTTCCTTGCTAGTTAGCCAGTTTGTTGACTGGCTACCTAACTGGTTAGTTGACTGGCTACCTAGCTGGTTAGTTGAAAGGCTAGTTAGCCAGTTAGTAAACTTGCTACCTAGCCGGTTAGTTGACTGGCTATCTGGTTAGTTGACTTGTTAGTTAGACGGCTAGTTGACTGGCTACCTAGCTGGTTAGTTGACTGGCTACCTAGCTGGTAGCTGACTAGATAGTTAGCTGGTTAGTTGACTGGCTACCTAGCCGGTCAGTTGAGTGGCTAGTTAGCCCGTTAGTTGACAGGCTACATAACCGGTTATTTGACTTGCTAGTTAGACGATTAGTTGACTGGCTACCTAGTCGGTTAATCGACTGACTATTCAGTCAGTTAATTTCCTGACTACCTTGCTGGTTCGTCGACTGGCTGGTCAGCCGTTTAGTTGACTGTCTACCTAGCGGGTTCGTCAACTGGCTAGTCAGCCGCTTAGTAGACTGGCTACCTAGCCGTTTGTCGACTGGTTAGTCATCCGGGTTAGTTGACTGGCTACCTAGACGGTTCATTGAGTAGCTATTCAGCTGGTTAGTCACCTGGCTACCTAGCTGGTTCGTTGACAGCCTACCTAGCCGGTTAGTCACCTGGCTACCCAGCTGGTTCGTTGACAGCCTACCTAGCCGGTTAGTCGACTGGCTACTTAGCCGGTTCATCGACCTGCTACCTAGCTGGTTAGTCGAGTGGCTAGTCAGCCTTTTATTCGACTGGCTACCTAGCTGGATAGTCGATAGGCTATCTAGCCGGTTTGTCGACTGGCTATCTAGCCAGTTAGTCGACTGACTACCTAGCTGGTTAGTCGACTGTATCCCTAGATGGTTAGTCGACTGGCTATATAGCAGTTAATCGACTGGCTACCTAGCTGGTTTGATGACTTGTTAGTCAGCCGGTTAATCTACTGTCTACCTAGGCGGTCAATCGACTTGCTAATCAGTCGGTTATTTGAATGGCTAGTCACCGGTTAGTTGCCTGGATAGTCAGCCGCTTATTTGACTGGCTACCTATCCAGTTAGTCAACTGACTACCTAGCCAGTTAGGTGACTGGCTATCTAGCTGGTTAGTCGACTGTCTACCTATACGGCTAGTTGACGGGCTATCTAGCCAGTTAGTCGACTGCCTATCTAGCCGGTTAGTTGACTGGCTATCTAGCCAGTTATTTGACTGGCTATCTAGCCGGTTAGATGACTGCCTAGTTAGCCGGTTAGTTGCCTGGTTAGTTAGCCGGTTAGTTGACTGCCTATCTAGCTGGTTAATTGACTGGCTATCAAGCCGTTTAGTTGACTGGCTAGTTAGCTGGTTAGTGGACTGCCTATCTATCCGTTTAGTAGACTGGCTATCTAGCCAGTTAGTAGACTGGCTACCTAGCCAGTTAGTTGACTGGTTAGTTAGCCGGTTAGTTAACTGGCTAGTTTGCCAGTTAGTTGACTGGCTACTTAGCAGATTAGTTGACTGGCTATCTAGCCGGTTAGTTGACTGGCTAGTTAGACAGTTAGTTGACTGGCTATCTAGCCAGTTACTTGACTGGCTATCTAGCCTGTTAGTGGACTGGCTATTTATCAGGTCTGTTGACTGGAAAGGTAGCCAGTTAGTTGACTGGCTATCTGGCGGTTACTTGCCTGGTTATCTAGCTGGTTCGTTTACTGGCTATCTAGACGGTCACTGGCTTGCCTGTCTGTCCGTTTACTTGACTCTCTATGTAGCCGATTAGTTGACTGGCTAGTTAGCTGGTTAGTTGACTGGCTATCTAGCCAGTTACTTGACTGCCTATATTGCCCATTAGTTGGCTGGCTTTCTAGCCGCTTATTTGACTGCTTAGTTAGCCTGTTGGTTTACTGGCTTCCTAGTCGGTTAATCGACTGGCTAGTTTCCTAGCTAGTTGACTGGCTACCTAACTGGTTAGTTGACTGGCAAGTTAGCCAGTTAGTTGACTGGCTACCTAGCCGGTTATTTGACTGGCTATCTAGCCCGTTTGTTAACTGGCCACTTATCCTGTTAGTTGATTGGCTAGTTAGCTGGTTAGATTTCTGGCTACCTAGCCTGTTAGTTGACTGGCTAGTTAGCCGGTTAGTTGACAGGCTACCTAGCCGGTTAGTTGATTGCCTAGTTAGACAGTTAGTTGACTGGCAATTTAGCCGCTTAGTTGACTGGCTACCTAGCCAGTTTGTTGACTGGCTACCTGACGGTTATGTGACTGGCTATTTAGCCTGTTAGTTGACTGGCTACCTAGGTTGTTAGTTTACTTGCTACTTACCCAGTTATTTGACTGGCTACATTGCCGGTTAGTTGACTCTCTAGTTAGCCGGTTAGTTGACTGGCTATCTAGCCAGTCAGTTGACTGCCTAACTAGCTTGTTAATTTATTGGCTAGTTATCCGGTTACTTGACTGGCTACCTGGCCAGTTCGTTGACTGGCTTCCTAGCCAGTTAGGTGACTGGCTATCTAGCTGGTTCATAGACTGGCTACCATCCTGTTTTTTGGCCACAAGTTAGCCTGTTAGTTGACAGGCTAGTTAGCCCGTTAGTTCACTTGGTATTTAGCTGTTTACTCGACTGACTGGTTAACTGGATAGTTGACTGGTTAGTTATCCGATAGTAGACTGCCAATCTAGGCTGTTAGTTGACTGGCTATCTAGCCATATAGTTGGATGGCTAGTTAGCTGGTTAGTTGACTGGCTATTTGGCCGGTTAGTTGACTGGCTATCTAGCCTGTTAGGTGATGGGCTAGTTAGCCAGTTAGTTGACTGGCTACCTAGCCGGTTACTTGCTTGGCTGTCTAGCCAGTTATTTGATTGGGTATCTAGACGGTTACTTCCTTCTCTGTCTAGCAGGTTAGTTGGCTGCCTATCTAGCCGATTAGTTGACTGGTTGTCTAGCCGGTTATTTGACTGGCTGCTTAGACTGTTAGTTAACTGAATAACTAGCCGTTTAGCAGACTGGCTACCTAGCCAGTGAGTTGACTGTCTAGTTATCCGGTTAGTTGACTGGCTACCTAGCTGGTTATTTGACTGGCTATTTAGCCGGTTTGTTGACTGGCTACCTAGCCAGTTAGTAGACTGGCTAGTTAGCCGATTAATTGACTGGCTACCAAACTTGTTACTTGACTGACTAGTTAGACTATTAGCTTACTGGCTACCTAGCCAGTTAGTAGACTGGCTACCCAGCCGATTCATTTACTGACTTCCCAGACAGTTAGTTGACTGACTACCTTGCCGGTTACTTGACTGGCTAGTTAGACGGTTAGTTGACTGGCCACTTAGAAGGTTAGATGACTGGCTACCTAGCCAGTTAGTTGACTGGCTAGTTAGCCGGTTAGTGGACTGACTACCTAGCCAGTTAGTTGACTGGCTAGTTACCAGGTTAGTTGACTGGCTACATAGTCAGTTGGTTGAATGACAAGTTAGCCAGTTAGTTGATTGTCTACCTAGCCGGTTAGTTGACTGGCTACCGAGCCCGTTAGTTGACTGGCTAGTTAGCCAGTTAGTTGACAGGCTACCTAGCCTGTTCATTGACTGACTTCATAGCCGGTTAGTTGACTGGCTACCTAGCCGGTGCGTTGACTGGCTACCTAGCCATTTAGTTTACTGACTACCTAGCCGGTTCGTTGACTGGCTATTAGCCGGTTAGTTGACTGATTAGTTAGACTGTTCGTTGACTGGCTAGTTAGCCGGTTAATCGACTGGTTGGTTAGCCGGTTAGTTGTCTGCCTAGTTAGCCCGTTAGTTGACTGGTTAGTTAGCCGGTTAGATGACTGGTGACTTTGCCAGTTAACTGACTGGCTATGTAGCCGGTTAGTTGACTGGCTACCTAACAGGTTAGTTGACTGGCTAGTAAGCAGCCTAGTTGACTGACTAGATATCTGGTTAGCTGACTTGTTAGTTAGCAGGTTATTTGACTGCCTAGCCGGTTAGTTGCCTGGTTAGTTAACCGGTTAGTTGACTGCCTATCTAGCTGTTTAGATGACTGCCTATCTAGCTGGTTAGTTGACTGGCTATCTAGCTGGTTAGTAGACTGGACAGTTAGCCAGTAAATTAACTGCCTATCTAGCCGGTTAGTTGACTGGCTACCTAGCCAGTTAGTTGACTGGTTAGTTAGCCGGGTAGTTGACTAGCTATCTAGTTGGTTAGTTGACTGGCTATCTAGTCAGTTAGTTGAATGGCTAGTTAGCTGATTAGTTGACTGTCTATCTAAATGGTTAGTTGACTCTCTATCTAGCAGGTTACTTGACTGGCTAGTTAGCCGGTTAGTTGACTGGCATATCTAGCTGTTTAGGTGACTGCCTATCTATCCAGTTAGTTGACTGGATATCTAGCCAGTTATTTGACTGGCTAGTTAGCCTGTTAGTTGAATGGCTACCTAGCCGGTTAATTGACTGGCTTGTTTGCCAGTTAGTTGACTGGCCACCTAACTGGTTAGTTGACTGGCTAGTTAGCCGGTTAGATGACTGGCTTCCTAGCCGGTTAGTTGACTGGCTACCTAGCTGGTTAGTTGACTGACTATTTAGCCGATTATTTGAATGGCTATCTAGCAGGTTAGTTGACTGGCTAGTTAGCCAGTTATTTGTCTACATTGCCGGTTAGTTGACTGTCTAGTTGGCCGGATAGTTGACTGGCTACATAACTGGTTGTGCATAGTTGACTGCATATCTAGCCAGTTACTTGCATGGCTATCTAGCGGTTAGTTGTGGGCTATCTAGCCGGTTACTTACTTTCCTGTCTAGCAGGTTAGTTGACTGCCTATGTAGCCGGTTAGTTGCCTGGCTCATTCGCCGCTTAGTTGACTGGCTATCTAGCCGGTTAGTTGACTGCATATCTAGCTGGTTTGTTAACTGACTATCTAGCCGGTTAGTTGACTGGCTGTTTAGCCATTTAGTTGACTGCCTATCTAGCCGGTTAGTTGACTGGCTACATAGCCAGTTAGTTGACTGGCTACCTAGCCTGTTATTTGACTGGCTAGTTAGTCAGTTACTTGAGTGGCTACCTAGCCAGTTCATTGACTAGCTTCCTAGCCGGTTAGTTGACTGGCTACCTAGCCTGTTCGTTGAGTGGCTAGTTAGCCAGTTAGTTGCCTGGCTAGTTAGACGATTCATTGACTGGCTAGTTAGCCGTTAGTTGACTAGTTAGTTAGCCAGTTAGTTGACTGGCTAGTTAGCCGGTTAGTTGACTGACTAGTTAGCAGGTTAGTTGACTGGTTAGTTAGCCGATTAGTTGACTGGCTACCTAGCCAGTTAGTTGATTGGCTAGTTAGCTTGTTAGTTGACTTGTTAGTTAGCCGGTTAGTTGACTGGTTAATTAGCCAGTTAGTTGACTGCCTATCTAGCCATTTAGTTGAAAGGCTATCTAGCCAGTTAGCTGAATGGGTAGTCAGCCAGTTAGTTGACTGCCTATCTAGTCGGTTAGGTGATTGGCTACCTAGCCGGTTCATTGACTGACTACAAGTCGGTTAATTGACTCGTTAGTTAGCCAGTTAGTTGACTGGGCAGTTATCCTGTTAGTTGACAGGCTACCTAGCCGGTTCGTTGACTGCCTAGTTAGCCGTTTAGTTGACTGGCTAGTTAGCCAGTTAGTTGATTGGCTAACCAGACTGTTAGTTGACTGGCTACCTAGCAGGTTAGTTGATTGGCTATTTAACCGATTATTTGAATGGCTATCTAGACGGTTAGTTGACTGGCTAGTTAGCCGGTTATTTGACTGGCTACATTGCCGGTTAGTTGACTGTCTAGTTAGCTGGTTAGTTGACCCACTACATAGATGGTTAGTTGACTGGCTACCTAGCCAGTTTGTTGACTGGTTAGCTAGCCTGTTAGATGACTGACTACTTATCCGGTTATTTGACTGGCTATCTAGCTCGTTAGTTGACTTCTTATCTAGCCGTTTAGTTGACTGGCTACCTAGCAGGTTAGTCGACTGGTTACCTAGATGGTTTGTCAACTGGCTACTTTGATGGTTAGTCGACTGTCTAGTCAGCCGGTTACTCAACTGGCTACTTAGCCAGTTATTCGACTGGCTAGTCAGCCAGTTAGTCAACTGGCTACCTAGCTGGTTAGTCGAATAGCTTGTCAGCCAGTTAGTAGATGGGCTACATAGCCACTTAGTCGAAGTGCTAGTCAGCCGGGTATTCGACTGGCTAATCAGGCAGTAGTCAACTTCCTAGTCAGCCAGTTAGTCGACTGGCTACCTAGCTGGTTAGTAGACTGACTACCTAGCCTGTTAGTCAACTGGCTAACTAGCTGGTTAGTCGACTGATTACCTAGCCGGTTAGTCGCCTGGCTACCTAGCTGGTTAGTCGACTGGCAATCTAGCCTGCTAGTCGACTGGCTGCCTAGCCAGTTAGTTGACTGGCAATCTAGCCAGTTAGTCAACTGCCTATCTAGCCGGTTAGTTGACTGGCTATCAGGCCGGGTAGTTGACTGGCTATATAGGCGGTTGGTTGACTGGCTGTCTAGCCAGTTAGTTGATTGTCTATCTCGCCGGTTAGTTGACTATCTAGTCGGCTAGTTGCCTGGCTACCTAGCCGGTTAGTTGACTGGCTTTCTAGCTGGTTAGTCGACTGGCTACCTAATCGGTTAGTTGACTGGCTATTAAGCTGGTTAGTTGACTGGCTATCTAGCCACTTAGTTGACTGGCTATCTAGCCAGTTTGTTAACTGGTTAGTTATTTGGTTATTTGACTGGTTACTTATCCAGTTAGTTGACTGGGTATGTAGTCGGTTAGCTTACTGGTTAATTAGCCGGTTAGTTGATTGGCTTCTTAGCCAGTTCTTCGACCTGCTACCTAGCTGGTTAGTCGAGTGGCTAGTCAGCCAATTAGTCGCCTGGCTACCTAGCTGGTTAGTCGACTGGCAATCTAGTCGACTAGTCGACTGGTTGCCTAGCCAGTTAGTTTACTGGTGATCTAGCCAGTTAGTCATCTGCCTATCTAGCCGGTTAGTTGACTAGCTATCAGGTCAGTTAGTTAACTGGTATATAGCCAGTTGGTTGACTGGTTGTCTAGCCGGTTAGTTGATTGCCTATCTAGCCAGTTAGTTGACTGACTATCTAGTTGGTTAGTTGACTGGCTACCTAGCTGGTTAGTTGACTGGATTTCTTGCCAGTTAGTTGACTGGCTACCTAACCGGTGAGTTGACTGGCTATCAAGATGGTTAGTTGACTGGCTATTTGAATGGCTATATAGCCAGTTATTTGACTGGTTAGTTAATCGTTTATTTGACTGGTTAGTTAGCTGGTTAGTTGACTGGATATGTAGCCACTTAGTTCACTGGTTAATTAGCCAGATAGTTGACAGGCTATCTAGCCGGTTTTTTGACTTGTTAGTTAGATGGATAATTGACTTGGAACCTACCCGGTTATTTGACTGGCTACCTAGGCAGTTAGTTTAATGGCTAGTTAGCCGGTAAGATTGACTGGCTACCTAGCCAGTTAGTTGACTGGCTAGTCAGCTGGTTAATTGACTGACTATCCTAGCCCGTCATTTGACTGGCTAGTTAGCCCGTTAGTTGACAGGCTGCCTAGCCGGTTAGTTGACTTGCTAGTTAGACGATTAGTTGACTGGCTACCCAGCTGGTTCGTCACCTGGCTACTCAACCGGTTAGTTGACTGAATACCTTGCTGGTTCATTGACTGGCTGGTCATCCGGTTATTTGCCTGTCCACCTATCGGGTTCATAGACTGGCTAGTCACCCGCTTAGTAGACTGGCTACCTAGCCGGTTCATCGACTGGCTAGTCAGCTGGTTAGTTGACTGGCTACCTAGCTGCTTCATCGACTGACTATTCAGCCGGTTAGTCACCTAGGCTACCTAGCTGGATCGTTGACTGCCTACATAGCTGGTTAGTCGACTGGCTACCTACTTGGTTCTTCGACTGGCTACCAAGCTGGTTAGTCGAGTGGCTAGTCAGCCAATTAGTCGCCTGGCTACCTAGCTGGATACTCGACTGGCTACCTAGCCGTTTAGTCGACTGGCTACCTAGCCAGTTAGTGGACTGAATACCTAGCCGGTTAGTAGAGTGTCTTCCAAGACATTTAGTCGAATGGCTATCTAGACGGTTAGTCGACTGGCTACCTAGCCAGTTAGTCGACGAACTCTCTAGCCAGTTAGTTGACTGCCTATCTAGCTGGTTAGTTGATTGGCTACCTAGGTGGTTAGTTGACTGGCTTTCGAGCCAGTTAGTTGACTGGCTATCTTGCTACTTAGTTGACTGTCTATATAGCCGGTTAGTTCACTATCTAGCCGGATAGTTGACTGCTTAGTTATCCGGTTATTTGACTGGGTAGTTAGGTGGTTAATTGACTGGCTATCTAGCCAGTTATTTCACTGGTTAGTTAGACGGTTAGTTGACTGGCAACCTAGTCAGTTAGTAGACTGGCTTCCTAACCAGTTAGTTGACCGGATATCTAGCTGGTTATTTGACTGGCTACCTCGCTGGTTAGTTGACTAGCTACTTAGCTGGTTAGTTGACTGGCTAGTTTGTCAGTTAGTTGCCTGGCTAGTTAGCTGGTTTGTTGACTGGTTAGTAGCCGGTGAGCTGACTCGCTACTTTGACGTTTAGTTGACTGGCTAGTTAGCCGGTTAGCTGACTGGCTTTCTAGCCGTTTAGTTGACTGGCTATCTAGTCGGTTAGTTGACTGGCTATCTAGCCGGTTAGTTGACTGGCTAGTTGGCCAGTTAGTTGACTGACTACCTAGCCGGTTCAATGACTGGCTAGTTAGCCGGTTAGTTGACTGGCTAGTTATCCAGTTAGCGGACTGCCTACCTAGCCGGTTTGATGTCTGGCTAGTTAGCTGGTTAAATGACTGGCTAGCTAGCTGGTTAATTGACTGGCTATTTAGCCGGTTAGTTGACTGGTTAGTTGACATCCTAGTTAGCCCGTTAGTTGACTGGTTAGTTAGACATGGTTTGTTGACTGCCTATCAAGCCGGTTAGTTGACTGACTCTCTAGCTGGTTAGTTGACTGGCTAGGTAGCTGTTTAGTTGACTGCCTAACCTTGCTGGTTATTACAATGGCTATTAGCCGGTTGGTTGACTGGCTACCTAGGTGGTTAGTTGACTGGATAGTTACCTTGTTAGTTGACTGGCTAGTTAGCCGGTTAGTTGACTGTCTATAAAGCTGGTTACTTGAGTGGCTATAGCCGGATATTTGACTGGCTATCCAGGGGTTTGTTGATTGCCGATCTACCCAGTTAGTTAACTGACTCTCAAGGCAGTTTATTGACTGGCTATCTAGCCATTTATATGACTGGCTAGTTAGACGGTTAGCTGACTGGCTATCTAGCCAGTTAGTTGACTGGCTATCTAACCGGTTAGTTGACTGGCTATCTAGCCGGTTAGTTGACTGACTAGTTAGCTGGTTACTTGCCTGGCTACCTAGTCGGTTTGTTGACTGGCGAGTTAGCCGGTTGGTTGACTTGTTACATTGCCTGTTAGTTGACTGCCTAGTTACCCGGTTATTTGAGTGGCTACCTAGCTTGTTGGTTGACTGTCTAGTTAGACAGTTAGTTGACTGGTTACCTAGCTGGTTAATTGACTGGCTAGTTAGCCGGTTAGTTGACTGGTTGCCTCACCGGTTAGTTGACTGACTAGTTATCCAGGTAGTTGAGTGGCTACCTAGCCAATTAGTTGACTGTCTCGTGAGCCGGTTATTTGACTTTCTACCTAGCCGTTATTTGATTGGCTACCTAACCGGTTAGTTGACTGGGTACCTAGCTGGTTCATTGACTGGCTAGTCAGCCGATTTGTTGACTGGCTACCAAGCCGGATCGTCGACTGAATAGTCAGCCGGTTAGTTGACTGGGAACCTAGCTGGTTTATCGACTGGATAGTCAGCTGGTAAGTTGACTGGCTACCTAGCCGGTTTGTCGCCCCTCTAGTCAGATGGCTATTGACTGGCTACCTAGCCAGTTATTTGATTGGCTACCTAGCCAGTTAGTTGACTGGCTACATAGCCGGTTAGTTGACTGGCTACCTAGCCAGTTCATGGACTGGCTAGTCAGCCGATTTGTTGACTGGCTACCAAGATGGATCATCGACTGACTAGTCAAACGGTTAGTTGACTGGGTACCTAGCCGGTTCATCAACTGGACAGTCAGCTGCTTAGTTGACTGGCTACCTAGCCGGTTCGTCAACAGCCTAGTCAGACGGTTAGTGGACTGGCTACCTAACTGGTTAGTTGACTGGCTAGTTAACCTGTTAGTTGAGTGGCTAACTAGCCGGTTAGTTGAATGGCTAGTTATCCGGTTAGTTAAGTTGCTACCTAGCCAGTTAGTTGACTGTCTTCTTAGACGGTTAGTTGACTGGCTACCTAGCTGGTTATTTGACTGGGTAGTTAGCCCGTTAGTTGACAGGCTACCTAGCCGTTTAGTTGCCTGGTTGGTTAGACGGTTCGTTGACTGGCTACCTATCCAGTTAATTGACTGGTTAGTTAGTCGGTTAGTTGACTCCCAACCTAGCCGGTTAGTTGACTTGCTAGTTAGTCAGTTAGTTTACTGGCTGCCTAGCCGGTTAGTTGACTAGCGAGATAGCCGGTTAATTGACAGGCTACATAACCGGTTAGTTGACTGACTTGTTACCCAGTTAGTTGACTGGCTACCTGGCCAGTTAGTTGCCTGGCTACCTAGCCCGTTAGATGACTAGCTAGGTAGCCGGTTATTTGATTTGCTACCTAGCCAGTTCGTTGACTGGCAACCTAGCCAGTTAGTTGCCTGACTAGTTAGCTGATTAGTTGACTGGATATCTAACCGGTTAGTTGACTGGCTACCTAGCCCGTTAGTTGACTTGCTACCTAGCATGTTCATCGATTGGCTAGTCTGCCCGTTAGTTGACTATCTACCTATCCAGTTCATCGACTGGCTAGTCAGCTGGATAGTTGCCTGGCTACCTAGCCAGTTCGTCGACTGGCTAGTCAGCCAGTTAGGTGTCTGGCTTTTAGCCGGTGCGTCAACTGGCTAGTCAGCCATTTAGTTGACTGGCTACCCAGCTGGTTCGTCGACTGGCTAGTCAGTCGGTTAGGTGACTGGCTACCTTGCTGGTTCATCGACTGCCTAGTCAGCCGATTAGTTGACTGTCTACCTAGGTGGTTCGTTGACTGGCTAGTCACCTGGTTAGTTGACTGGCTACCTATCCGGTTTTTCGACTGGCTAGTCGGCCGGTTAGTTGACTGGCTACCAGGCCAGTTCCTCGACTGTCTAGTTAGACAGTTATTTGACTGGTACTTAGCTGGTTAGTTGAGTGGCTATCTAGCTGGTTAGTTGACTAGTTAGTTATACGGTTATTAGACTGGTTAGTGAGCCAGTTAGTTGACTGGCTATGTAGCCAGTTAGTTGACTGGTTAGTTAGACGGTTAGTTGACTGGCTTTCTAGCCAGTTAGTTGACTTGTTAGTTATGCAGTCAGTTGACTGGCTAACTAGCCGGTTACTTGACTGGCTATATAGCCGGTTAGTTGACTGGCTACCTAGCTGGTTAGTTGCCTGGCTACCTAGCCGGTTAGATGACTGGCTAGCTAGCAGGTTAGTTGACTGGCTACCTAGACGTTTAGTTGACTGGCTAGTTAGCTGGATAGTTGACTGGCTACATAGACGGTTAGTTGACTGGCTACCTAGCCCATTAGTTGACTGGCTAGGTCCCGGTTAGTTGACTGGCTACCTAGCCGGTTCGTTGACTGGCTACCTAGGCCGTTAGTAGACTGGCTATCTAGACGGTTCGTTGACTGGCAACATAGACGGTTAGTTGACTTGGTACCTAGCCTCTTCCTTGACTGGCTACCTAGCCGGTTGGTTGACTGGATACCTAACCAGTTTGTTGACTGGCTAGTTAGCCGTTTATTGATTGGCTACCTAGCCGGTCTGGTGACTTGCTAGTTAGCCGGTTATAGACTGGATATGTAGCCGGTTAGTTGACTTGCTACCTAGCCGGTTAGTTGACTGTGTTACTAGTCAGTTAGTTGACTGACTAGTTAGCCGGTTGGTTGACTGGCTACCTAGCCGTTTAGTTTACTGGTTAGTTATCCAGTAAGTTGACTTGCTACCTAGCCGGTTAGTTGACTGGCTAGTTAGCTGGTTTGTTGACTGGCTACCTAGCCGGTTAATTGATTGGCTACCTAACCTGTTAGTTGACTGGCTATGTAGCTGGTTATTTGACTGGCTACCTAGCCGGTTTGTCGACTGGCTAGTCAGCTGGTTAGTTGACTGGCTACCTAGCCGGTTTGCCGATTGGCTAGTCAGCCGGTTAGTTGACTGGCTACCTAACGGTTCATTGACTGGCTTGTCTGATGGTTAGTTCACTGGCTAGCTAGCTGGTTCGTTGACTGGCTAGTCAGCAGGTTAATTGCCTGCCTATTTAGCTGCATCGTAGACTGGCTAGTCAGCCGTTAGTTGACTGGCTACCTAACCAGTTCGTCGACTGTCTATTCAGCTGGTTAGGTGACTGGCTACCTAGCCGGTTCGTCGACTGTCTAATTAGCCAGTTAGGTGACTGGCTACCTTGCCCGTTCGTGGACTGGTGAGTCAGCCGGTTAGTTGACTGGTTACCTAGCAGGTTGGTCGAATTGGCTACCTACATGGTTAGTCGAGTGTCTAGTCAGCTGGTTAGTTGACCAACTACCTAGCCAGTTAGTGAACTGGCAAGTCATCCGCTTTGTCGACTAGTTACCTAGCCGTTTAGTGGACTGGCAAGTCAGCTGTTTAGTCGACTGGCTACCTAGCTGGCTAGTTGAAAGACTAGTCATCCAGTTAGTCAACTGGATACATTGCCGGTTAGTCGACTTGCTAATCAGCCGTTTATTCGACTTGCTAGTCAGCTGGTTATTCGACTGGCTAGTCAGCTGGTTATTCGTCTGGCTATCTACATGGTTAGTCGACTCTCTACCTAGCTGGTAAGTTGACTGGCTATCTAGCCTGTCCATCGATTGCCTATCTAGCCAGTTACTAGACTCGCTATCTAGCCAGTTAGTTGACTGGCTATCTAGTCAGTTATTTGACTAGCTACCTAGCTGGTTAGTTGACTGTCTACCTAGCCAGTTAGATGACTGGCTATCTAGCTGGTTAGTTGACTTGTTATCTAGTAGCTTAGGTGACTGGCTATCTAGCCGGTTACTCAACTATCTATCTAGCCTGTTAGTTGACTGGTTAGTTATTCGGTTATTTGACTGGTTAGTTATCTGGTTATTTGACTGGCTATGTAGCCGATTAGTTGACTGGTTTTTTAGTCGTTAGTTCACTGGCTTTCTAGACAGTTAGTTGATTTGTTAGTTAGACGGTTAGTTGAATGGCTACCTAGCCTTTTAGTTGACTGTCTATCTAGCTGGTTAGTTGACTGGTACCTAGCCAGTTAGTTGACTTGCTACCTAGCCGGTTAGTTGATTCACTAGTTAGCTGGTTAGTTGACTGGCTACCTAGAGAGTTAGTTGACTGGCTAGTTAGCCGGTTATTTGACTGGCTACCTAGCCGGTTATTTGACTGGCTAGTTAGCAGGTTAGTTGACTGGCTACCTAGCTGTTTAGTTTAATGGCTGTTTAGTCAGATAGTTGACTGGCTACCTAATAATTTAGTTGAATGGCTAGTTAGCCAGTTAGTTGACTGGCTACCTAGCCTGTCAGTTGACTGGCTAGTTAGCCCGTTAGTTCAAAGGCTACATAGCCGGTTATTTGACAGGCTAGTTAGACGGTTATTTGACTGGCTACCTAGTCGTTTTGTCGAATGGCTAGTCAGCCAGTTAGTTGACTGGCTACCTTGATGGTTTGTTGATTGGTTAGTCAGCCAGCAGGATGACTGTCTATCTAGCAGGTTCGTCGAATGGGTAGTCAGCTGGTTAGTAGACTGGCTACCTAGCTTGTTCATCTACTGGCTAGTTAGCCAGTTAGTTGACTGGCTACCTGGCCGGTTCATCAACTGGCTGTTCAGCCGGTTAGTCTACTGGCTGTGCAGCCAGATTGTACTGGCTACCTATCCAGTTAGTCGACTGTCTACCTAGGGAGTTTGTCGATTGGCTACCTAGCTGGTTAGTTGAGTGGCTACTCAATCGGTTAATCGACTGTCTGCCTAGCCGGTTAGTTGACTGGCTAGTCAGCCGGTTCGTTGGCTAGCTACCTAGTGGGTTAGTTGACTGGTTAGTCAGCCAGTTAGTCGACTGTCTACCTAACCAGTTAGTCAAATGGCTAGTCAGCCGGTTAGTCGACTGGATACCTAGCCAGGTAGTCGACTTGCTGATCAGCCAGTTATTCGATTACTAGTCAGCCGGTTAGTCGACTGGCTATCTAGCCAGTTAGTCGAATGTCTACCAGTCAGTTACTTGATTGGTAATCTAGCCGATTAGTTGACTGCCTATCTAGCCAGTTAGTTGACTGGCTACCTAGCCGGTTAGTTGACAGGCTTTCTGGCTGGTTAGTTGATTGGCTAAGTACACCGTTAGACGACTGTCTATCTAGACATTTAGTTAAATGGGTATCTAGTCGCTTATTTGACTGGCTATCTTGATGGATAGTTGACTATCTATCTACCCGGTTAGTTGACTGGTTAGTTATACAGTTATTTGACTGGTTATTTAGACTTTTAGTTGACTGGCTAGTCAGTCGGTTAGTTGCCTGGCTACCTAGCCGGTTCTTCAACTGGCTAGTAAGCCGGTTAGTTGACTGGCTACTTAGCCAGTTCATTGACTGGCTACCTAGTCAGTTCATCGACTGGCTACCTAGTCTGTTAGTCGACTGGTTACCTAGATGGTTCTTCACCTGGATACCTAGCTGGTTAGTAGACTGTCTAGTCAGCCGATTAGGCAACTGGCTACCTAACAGTTTAGTCAACTGGCTAGTTAGCCACTTAATTGACTATTTACCTAGCTGGTTAGTCACTGGCTAGTCAGCTAGTTAGTCAACTGGCTACCTAGCCAGTTAGTCGAATAGCTAGTCAGCCGGTTAGTTGATGGGCTACATAGCCAGTTAGTCGACATGCTAGTCAGCCGATTATTCAACTGGCTAGTCAGTCAGTTAGTCAACTGGCTAGTCAGCCAGTTAGACGACTGGCTACCTAGCTACCTAGCTGGTCAATCGACTGGCTACCTAGTCTGTTAGTCGACTGGCTACCTAGCCGTTAGTCATCTGACTACCTAGCCGGTTAGTTGACTGGCTAACTAACTGGTTATTCGACTGGCTATCTAGCCAATTAGTCGACTGCCTATATAGCCGGTTAGTTTACTGGCTATCTAGCTGGTTAGTTGACAGGCTATCTAGCCAGTTAGTTGACTGGCTGTCTAGCTGGTTAGTTGACTGCGTATATAGCCTGTTAGTTGACTGGTACGCTAGTCGGTTTGTTGACTGGCTACCTAGCCCGTTAGTTGACTGGCTTTCTAGCCAGTTAATTGACTGGCTACCTAGCTGGTTAGTTGACTATCTAGCTGGTTAGTTGACTGGCTATCTAGCTGCTTAATTGACTAGCTATCTAGCCGGTTATTTGACTATCTATCTACCAGGTTAGTTGACTGGTTAGTTATTATGTTATTTGACTGGTTAGTTTGCCGTTTAGTTGACTGGCTACCTAGCTGGTTAATTGACTGGCTACCTAGCCAATTAGTTGACTGGCTATCTAGCTGCTTAGTTGACAGGCTATCTAGCTGGTTAGCTGACTGTCTATTTAGCCGGTTAGTTGACTGGTTACTTATCCGGTTATATGACTGGTTAGTTAGCTGGTTAGTTGAATGTTTAGTTATCCGGTTAGTTGACTGGCTATATAGCTGGTTATTTGAATTGTTAGTTAGACAGTTAGTTGACTGGCTACTTAGCCAGATATTTGACTGGATACCTAGCTGGTGATTTGACTGGCTAGTTAGCCATTTGATTACCTTTATACATAGCCAGTTAATTGCCTGGCTAGTTAGCTGGTCAGTTGACTAGCTACCTAACTGGTTAGTTGACTGGCTAGAGAACCAGTTAGTTGACTGGCTACCTAGCCGGTTATTTGAAAGGCTAGTTAGCCAGTTAGTAGACTTGCTACCTAGCCAGTTAGATGACTGGCTTTTTAGCCGGTTAGTTGACTGGCTACCTATCCGGTTAGTTGACTGGCTAGTTAGCCAAATAGTTGACAGGCTACCTAGCTGGTTAGTTGACTGACTACTTAGCAGGTTAATAGAAAGTCGACCTAGCCGATTAGTTGACTGGATACCTAGACCTATAATTGACAGGCTAGGTAGCTGGATAGTTGACTGGCTACCTAGCCGGTTCATTGACTGGCTTTCTAGTCAGTTTGTTGACTGACTACATAGCCAGTTAGTTTAATGGCTACCTAGCCGGTTCCTTGAATGGCTACCTAGATGGTTGGTTGACTGGCTACCTAGCTGGTTCATTGACTGGCTAGTTAGCCGGTTACTTGACTGGCTGCTTAGTCGCGTAGTTGACTGGGTAGCAAGCCAGTTACTTGACTGGCTACCTAGTTGATCAGTTGACTTGACAGTTAGCCTCTTTTTGAATGGATATCTAGCCGGTTAGTTGATGGCTACTTAGCTTGTTAGTTTACTGTTTTCCTAGTCGATTAGTTGACTGACTAGTTAGTCGGTTGGTTGACTGGCTACCTAGCCGTTTAGTTGACTGGTTAGTTGACTGGTTACATTGCCGGTTAGTTGACTGGCTTGTTAGCCAGTGGACTGGCTACATAGCTGGTTAGTTGATTAGCTACCTAGCCTATTAGTTACTGGCTATGTAGCCGGTTAGTTGACTGACTACCTAGCCGATTCATTGACTGGTTAGTCAGTCGGTTAGTTGACTAGCTACCTAGCCAGTAATTCGACTGCTTAGTCAGCTGGTTAGTAGATTAGAACAGGCTAGATTGCCTATTCAGTGGATTAGTCGACTGGCTACCTAGCTGGTTCATCGATTGGCTACCTAGCCGGTTAGTAGACTGGTTACCTAGACGGTTCGTCATCTCTGTACTTAGCTGGATAGTCGAATGTCTAGATAGCTGGTTAGTCTACTGGCTACCTAGCCAGTTAGTCGACTAGCTATCAGCCGGTTAGTCAACTGGCTAATCAGTAGGTTAGTCGACTTCCTAGTCAGCCACTTAGTTTACTGGATACCTAGCTGGTTAGTCGACTGGCTACCTAGCCTTTTAGTCGACTGGCTCCCTAACCAGTTAGTCGACTGACTACCTAGCCTGTTAGTCGACTGGCTACCTAGCCGGTTAGTCATCTGACTACCTAGCCGGTTAGTTACCTGGCTAACTAGCTGGTTATTCGACTAGCTATCTAGCCGGTTAGTCAACTGGCTTCCTAGCCGATAGGTTGACTGGCTATCTAGCCAGTTAGTCGACTGCCTATCTAGCCGGTTAGTTTACTGGGTATCTAGCCAGTTAGTTGACTGGCTATCTAGCCGGTTAGTTGACTGGCTGTCTAGCAGGTTAGTTGACTGCATATCTAGCCTGTTAGTTGACTGGCTAGCTAGTCGGTTTGTTGACTGGCTACCTAGCCCGTTAGTTGACTGGCTTTCTAGCCGGTTAATTGACTGGCTACCTAGCTAGTTAGTTGACTATCTAGCTGGTTAGTTGACTGGCTATCTAGCCGGTTAGTTGACTGTCTATCTACCAGGTTAGTTGACTGGTTAGTTATTATGTTATTTGACTGATTAGTTTGACGTTTAGTTGACTGGCTACCTAGCCGGTTCTTTGACTGGCTATCTAGCCAGTTAGTTGACTGGCTATCTAGGTGCTTAGTTGACAGGCTATCTAGCCGGTTAGTTGACTGTCTAATTAGCCGGTTAGTTGACTGGTTACTTATCCGGTATTTGACTGGTTAGTTAGCTGGTTAGTTGAATGTTTAGTTATCCGGTTATTTGACTATCTAGCAGGTTATTTGAATTGTTAGTTAGACGGTTAGTTGACTGGCTACTTAGCCAGATATTTGACTGGATTCCTAGCTGGTTATTTGACTGGCTAGTTAGCCATTTGATTACCTTTATACATAGCCAGTTAGTTGCCTGGCTAGTTAGCCAGTTAGTTGACTGGCTAGCTAAGTGATTAGTTGACTGGCTAGTTAACCAGTTAGTTGACTGGCTACTTAGCTGGTTAGTTTAAAGGTTAGTTAGCCAGTTAGCAAACTTGCTACCTAGCCAGTTAGATGACTGGTTGAGCCTGTTAGTTGACTGGCTACCTATCTGGTTAGTTGACTGGCTAGTTAGTCCATTATTTGACTGGCTACCCAGCCTGTTAGTTGACTGGCTAGTTAGCCAAATAGTTGACAGGCTTCCTATCTGGTTAGTTGACTGACTACTTAGCAGGTTAGTAGAATGGCGACCTATTAGTTGACTGGATACCTAGACCTATTAGTTGACTGGATACCTAGACTGATAGTTGACTGGCTAGGTAGCCGGGTAGTTGACTGGCTACCTAGCCGGTTCATTGACTGGCTATCTAGTCTGTTTTTTGACTGACTACATAGCCGGTTAGTTGAATGGCTACCTAGCCGGTTCCTTGAATGGCTACCTAGATGGTTGTTTGACTGGCTACCTAGCCGGTTCGTTGACTGGCTAGTTAGCTGGTTAGTCGACTGGCTACCTAGTCGTTTAGTTGACTGGGTAGTAAGCCAGTTACTTGACTGGCTACCTAGTTGGTCAGTTGACTTGATAGTTAGCCGCTTATTGACTGGATATATAGCCAGTTAGTTGATGGCCTCTTTGCCGGTTAGTTTACTGTTTTCCTAGTTGGTTAGTTGACTGACTAGTTAGTCGGTTGGTTGACTGACTACCTAGCCATTTAGTTGACTGGTTAGTTAGACGGTTAGTTGACTGGTTACATAGCCAGTTAGTTGACTGGCTAGTTAGCCGGTTAGTGGACTGGCTACATAGCTGGTTAGTTGATTATCTACCTAACCTATTAGTTACTGGCTATGTAGCGGTTAGTTGACTGACTATCTAGCCAGTTCGTCGACTGGTTAGTCAGCCGGTTAGTTGACTGGCTACCTAGCCGGTTCGTCGACTGGCTAGTCAGATGGTTAGTTGACTGGCTACCTATCCAGATCGTCGACTGGCTATTCAGCAGGTTAGTGGACTGGCCCCCGAGCCGGTTCATCATCTGTCTACCTAGCCAGTTAGCAGACTGTCTACCTAGCTGGTTCATCTACTGGCTACCTAGCTGGTTAGTTAAGTGGCTACTCAGCCGGTTAATCGACTGGCTACCTAGCGGTTAGTCGACTGACTAGTCAGCCAGTTCGTCGACTAGCTACCTAGCCGGTAATTTGACTGCTTATTCAGCCGGTTAGTAGACTGACTACCTAGCCGGTTATTTGACTGGCTACCTACCTGGTTAGTCGTCTTGCTAATCAGCCGGTTATTTCACAGGCTAGTCAGGCGGTTAGTCGACTGGCTAGTCAGCCGCTTATTAGACGGACTACCTAACCAGTTAGTTGACTGGCTACCTAGCCGGTTAGTCAACTGGCTAGTTAGCCGGTTATTTGACTGCCTCTCTAGCCAGTTAGATGACTGGCTATCTAGACGGTTATTTGACCGGCTATCTAGTCGGTAACTCGATTGGCTATCTAGACTGTTAGTAGACTGCCTATCTAGCCATTTAGTTGACTGGCTATCTAGCCACTTAGTTGACTGACTATCCAGATGGTTAGTTGACTGTCTATCTAGATGGTTAGTTGACTGGTTAGTTATCCAGTTATTTGACTGGTTAATTAGCTGGTTAGTTGACTGGCTATCACCATTAGTTGCTGACTACCAGATGTTAGTTGACTGTCTATCAGGGTTAGTTGACTGGACTTAGCCGTTAGTTGACTGGCTAGTCAGCCAGTTAGTTGCCTGGCTACCTAGATGCTTCTTCTACTGTCTAGTCAGCCGGTTAGTTGACTGGCTACTTAGCCGGTTCGTTGACTGGGTAGTCAGTTTGTGAGTTGACTGGCTACCTTGCCAGTTCATCGAATCGCTAGTCAGTCACTTAGTTTACTCTCTACCTAGCTGGTTAGTTGAATGGCTACCTACTCGGTTCGTCAACTGGCTAAACAGCTGGTTAGTTGATTGGCTACCTCGCCAGTTCGTCGACTGCCTATACAGCAGATTAGTCAACTGGCTACCTAGCCGGTTTATCAATTGGCTACCTAGCTGTTAGTCGACTGGTTACCTAGACGGTTCGTCAACTCTCTACCTAGCTGGATAGTCGAATGTCTAGACAGCCAGTTAGTCTACTGGCTACCTAGCCAGTTAGTCGACTAGTAGTCAGCCGGTTAGTCAACTGGCTAATCAGTCAGTTAGTCGACTACCTAGTCAGACACTTAGTTGACTGGCTACCTAGCTGGTTAGTCGACTGGCTACCTAGCCGGTTAGTTGACTGTCTATTAAGCTGGTTAGTTGATTGGCTATCTAGCCGCTTAGTTGACTGGCTATCTAGCCCGTTAGTTGACTGGTTAGTTATTCGGGTATTTGACTGGTTAGTTAGCTGGTTAGTTGACTGGCTATGTAGTTGGTTAGCTGACTGGTTAATTAGCCAGTTAGTTGACTGGCTAACTAGCCGGTTTGTTGACATTAGTTAGACGATTAGTTGACAGGCTACATAGCCGGTTAGTAGACTGGCTACCTAGCCAGTTAGTTTAATGGCTAATTATCCAGTTAGTTGACTGGCTACCTAGCCGGTTAGTTGACTGGATAGTTAGCCGGTTACTTGACTCGCTACCTAGTCGGTCAGTTGACTGGCTAATCAGCCCATTAGTTGACAGGTTACTTAGCCCATTATTTGAGTTACTAGTTAGACGATTAGTTGACTGGCTACTTAGCCAGTTCATCGACTGGCTACTCAGCCGGTTAGTGTCTTGACTACCTTGCTGGTTCGTCGACTGGCTGGTCAGTCGTTTAGTTGACTGTCTACTAGTGGGTTCGTCGACTGGCTAGTCAGCCACTTAGTAGACTGGCTACCTAGCCGGTTCATCGAGCTGGCTATTCAGCCGGTTAGGTACTTGGCTACCTAGCTGGTTCATCGACAGCCTCCCTAGCCAGTTAGTCAACTGGCTACCTAGCCAGTTGTTTCGACTGGCTACCAAGCTGGTTAATCGAGTGGCTAGTCAGCCTTTTTGTCAACTGGCTACCTAGCTGGATAGTCGACTGGCTATCTAGCCAGTTAGTTGACTGGCTACCTAGCCAGTTAGTCGACTGACTACCTAGCTGGTTAGTTGACTGTCTCCCTAGACGATTACTCGCCTGGCTATCTAGCCGGTTAGTCAACTGGCTACCTAGCTGGTTAGATGACTTGTTAGTCAGCCGGTTAATCTACTGTCTACCTAGCCAGTTAATCGACTTGCTAATCAGCTGGTTATTCAACTGGCTAGTCACCAGTGAGTCGACTGGATAGTCAGCCGCTTATATGACTGGCTACCTAGCCGGTTAGTCAACTGGCTACCTAGCCAGTTAGTTGATGACTATCTAGCCGGTTAGTTGACTGTCTATCTAGATGGTTAGTTGACTGGTTTGTTATCCAGTTATTTGACTGGTTAATTAGCCGGTTAGTTGACTGGCTATTCAGCCGGTTAGTGGTCTGGCTACCTAGACGGTTCTTCGACTGTCTAGTCAGCCGCTTAGTTGACTGTCTACCTAGCTGGTTCGTCGACTGGCTATTCAGCCGGTTAGTTGACTGACTATATAGCCAGTTATTTGACTGGCTATCTAGCCGGTTACTTGACTGGCTATCTAGCCGGTTAGTTGACTGCCTATCTAACCGGTTAGTTGACTGTCTATCTATCTGGATAGTTGACTGGCTACCTAGATGGTTAATTGACTGGCTTTCTAGCCAGTTAGTTGAGTGGCTACCAAGATGGTTAGTCGACTGGCTATCTAGCCGATTAGTTGACTGGCTATCTAAATGCTTAGTTGACTGTCTACCTAGCCGGTTAGTTGACTGGTTAATTATCCAGTTATTTGACTTGTTAGTTAGCTGTTTAGTTGACTGGCTCTGTAGCTGGTTAGTTGACTGGTTAGTTAGCCGGTTATATGACAGCCTAGTTAGATGGTTAGTTGCCTGGTTAGTTAGCTGGTTAGTTGACTGACTATTAGCTGGTTAGGTGACTGGCTATCAAACCGGTTAGTTGACTGGCTAGTTAGCTGGTTAGTTGACTGCCTATCCAGTTTAGTTGACAGGCTATCTAGCCAGTTAGTTGACTGGCTACCTAGCCAGTTAGTTAACTGGTTAGTTAGCTGGTTAGTTGACTGGCTAGTTTGCCGGTTAGTTGACTGGCTATTTGGCCAGTTAGTTGACTGGCTATCTAGCCGGTTACTTGACTGGCTATCTAGCCTGTTGGTGGACTGGCTATTTAGCCGGTTAATTGACTGACTAGTTAGGCGGTTAGTTGACAGGCTATCTAGGCAGTTACTTGCCTGGCTATTTAGCAGGTCAGTTGACTGGCGAGTTAGCCAGTTTGTTGACTGGCTATCTGGCGGTTATTTGCCTGACTATCTAGCCGGTTAGTTGACTGGCTATCTAGATGGTTACTTGTTTGCCTGTCTGTCCGGTTACTTGACTCTCTATGTAGCCAGTTAGTTGACTGGCTAGTAGCTGGTTAGTTGACTGTCTATCTGCCGGTTACTTGACTGCCTATCTTGCCGGTTCATTGTCTGGCTTTTTAGCTGCTTATTTGACTGCCTAGTTAGCCTGTTGGTTTACCCGCTTCTTAGTCGATTAATTGACTGGCTAGTTTGCTAGTTAGTTGACTGGCTACTTAACTGGTTAGTTGACTGGCTAGTTAGCAGGTTAGTTGACTGGCTATCTAGCCTGTTAGTTAACTGGGCAACTATCCTGTTAGTTGACTGGCTAGTTAGCCGGTTAGTTGACTGGTTAGTTATCCACTTAGTAGACTGCCTTTATACCCAGTTAGTTGACTGGCTATCTAGCCATGTAGTTGACTGGCTAGTTAGCCAGTTAGTTGACTGGCTATTTGGCTGGTTAGTAAACTGGCTATCTAGCCTGTTAGTTGACCGGCTAGTTAACTGGTTAGTTGACTGGCTATCTAGCCGCTTACTTGCTTGGCTGTCTAGCCAGTTAGTTGACTGGTATCTAGCCGGTTACTTCGTTCTCTGTCTATCTGGTTAGTTGGCTGCCTATCAAGCCGATTAGTTGACTTGTTGTCTAGCCGGTTAGTTGACTGGCTACCTACACTGTTAGTTAACTATATAATTAACCGGTTAGTAGACTGGCTACCTAGCCAGTGAGTTGACTGGCTAGTTATCCGGTTAGTTGATTGGCTACCTAGCTAGTTATTTGACTGGCTATTTAGCCGTTGGTTGACTGGCTACCTAGCCAGTTAGTTGACTGGCTAGTTAGCCAATAAGTTGACTGGCTACCTATCTTGTTAGTTGACTGACTAGTTAGACAGTTAGATTACTGGCTACCTAGCCGGTTAGTTGACTGGCTACCCAGCCGGTTCGTTTACTGGCTTCCCAGCAAGTTAGTTGACTGTCTACCTTGCTGGTTACTTGACTGGCTAGTTAGACAGCTAGTTGAGTGGCTACTTAGAAGGTTAGTTGACTGGCTACCTATCCAGCTAGTTGACTGGCTTGTTAGCCGCTTAGTTGACTGGCTACCTAACCAGTTAGTTGACTGGCTAGTTTGCAGGTTAGTTGACTGGTTACCTAGCTGGTTAGTTGACTGGCAAGTTAGCCTGTTAGTTGATTGTCTACCTAGCCGGTTAGTTGACTGGCTACCTAGCCCATTAGTTGACTGGCTAGTTAGCCGGTTAGTTGACTGGCTACATAGACTGTTCGATGACTGGCTACCTAGCCGGTTAGTTGACTGGCTACCTAGCCTGTGCATTGACTGGTTACCTTGCCATTTAGTTTACAGGCTACCTAGCTGGTTTGTTGACTGGCTATTAGCCGGTTAGTTGACTTGCTAGTTAGAATGTTCACTGAATCTCTAGTTAGCCAGTTAATCAACTGTTTGGTTAGCCGCTTAGTTGACTGGCTAGTTAGCCGGTTAGTTGACTGGCTAGTTAGCTGGTTATTTGACTGGTGAGTTAGCCAGTTAACTGACTGGCTACCTAGATGGTTTGTTGACTAGCTACCTAACAGGTTAGTTGACTGGCTAGTTCACCACTTAGTTGACTGGCTAGTTATCTGGTTAACTGACTTGTTGGTTAGCAGGTTATTTGACTGCCTAGTTAGCCGGTTAGTTACCAGGTTAGTTAGCCAGTTAGTTGACTGCCTATCTAGCTGGTTAGTTGATTGCCTATCTAGCTGGTTACTTGACTGGCTGTCTAGCCGGTTACTAGACTGGATAGTTAGCTGGTGAGTTGACTGCCTATCTAGCCAGTTAGTTGACTGGCTACCTAGGCAGTCAGTTGACTGTTTAGTTAGCCTGTTAGTTGACTGGCTATCTAGCCGGTTAGTTGACTGGCTAACTAGTAGATTAGTTGAATGGCTAGTTTGCTTGTTAGTTTACTGGCTATCTAGGCAGTTAGTTGACTCTCTATCTAGCCGGTTACTTGACTGGCTAGTTAACTGGTTAGTTGACAGGCTATCTAGCTGGTTAGTTGACTGCCTATCTAGCCAGTTAGTTGACTGACTTTCTAGCCGGTTATTTGACTAGCTAGTTAGCCTGTCAGTTGAATGGCTACCTAGCTGGATAATTGACTAGCTAGTTTGCCAGTTAGTTGACTGGCCACCTAACTGCTTAGTTGCCTGGCTACCTAGTTGGTTAGTTGACTGGCTACCCAGCCAGTTAGTTGACTGGCTACCTAGCCTGTTAATTGACAGGCTAGTTAGTCAGTTAGTTGACTGCCTAGCTACCGGTTAGATGACTGGTTAGTTAGCCGGTTAGTTGACTGGCTACCTAGCCTGTTTGTTGACTGGCTACCTAGCCGGTTAGTTGACTGGCTATTTATCAGGTTAGTTGACTGGCTACATAGACGGTTAGTTGACTGGCTGCTTAGCTGGTTATTTGACTGGCTACCTTGCCGATTAGTTGACTGTTTAGTTAGCCAGTTAGTTGACTGGCTACATAGCCGTTTGGTTGACTGGTTACCTAGCCCGTTAGTTGACTGGCTAATTAGCCGGTTAGTTGACTGGCTACCTAGCTGGCTCGTTGACTGGCAACCTAGCTGGTTAGTTGACTGGCTTCCCACTCGGTTTATTGACTGGCTACCTAGCCAGTTACTTGACTGGCTACCTAGATGGTTCTTTGACTGGCTAGTTAGACGGCAGTTGACTGGCTAGTTAGATGGTTCGTTGACTTGCTAGTTAGCTGGCTAGTAGAGTGGTTAGTTACGTGGTTATTTGTCTGGCTAGTTAGCCGGTTAGTTGTCAGGCTAGTTAGATGTTAATTTGACTGGATATGTAGACGATTAACTGAATGGCTACCTAGCCACTTATTTGACTGGCTACCTAGCCGGTTAGTTGACTGCATATCTAGATGGTTAGTTGAATGGTTACTTAGACAATTATTTGACTGCATTTCTAGCCAGTTAGTTGACAGGCCATCTAGCTGGTTAGCTGACTGGGTAGTTAGCCAGTGAGTTGACTGCCTGTCTAGCCAGTTAGTTGACTGGCTACTTAGCCAGTTCGTTGACTGGCTACAAGCCGATTAATTGACTAGTTAGTTAGCCGGCTAGCTGACTTGGCAGCTCTCCTGTTAGTTGACAGGCTACCTAGCCGGTTAGTTGACTGCCTAGTTAGCCGGTTAGTTGACTGGCTACTTAGCCCGTTTTTTGACTGGCTAACTAGACGATTAGTTGACTGGCTACCTAGCTGGTTAGTTGACTGGCTATTTAGCCGATTATTTGAATGGCTAACTATCCAGTTACTTGACTGGCTAGTTAGGCAGTTATTTGACTGTCTACATTGCCAGTGAGTAGACTTTCTAGTTAGCTGGATAGTTGACTGGATAAATAACCAGTTAGTTGACAGGCTATCTAGCCAGTTACTTGCATGTCTATCTAGCCGGTTAGTTGTGGGCTATCTAGCCGGTTACTTGCTTGCCTGTCTAGCAGGTTAGTTGACTGCCTATCTAGGCAATTAGTTGCCTGGCTTGTTAGTCACTTAGTTGACTGGCTATCTAGCCGCTTAGTTGACTGCATATCTAGCTGGTTCGTTGACTGGCTATCTAGTCAGTTAGTTGACTGGCTGTCTAGTCATATAGTTGACTACCTATCTAGCCAGTTAGTTGACTGGCTACATACCCGGTTAATTGACTGGCTACCTAGCCTGGTATTTGACTGGTTAGTTAGCCTGTTGCTTGAGTGGCTACCTAGCCAGTTTGTTGACTAGCTTCCTAGCTGGTTATTTGACTGGCTACCTAGCCGGTTCGTTGACTGGCTACCTCGCCGGTTAGTAGACTGGCTACATAGCTGGTTCATTGAGTGGCTTGTTAGCCGGTTACTTGACTGACTACCTAGCCGGTTAGTTGACTAGCTACATAGCCGGTTAATTGACTGGCTCTTTATCTGGTTAGTTGACTAGCAACATAGCCAATTAGTTGACGGGCTATTAAGCCGGTTATTTGACAGGCTACCTTGCCGACTAGTTGACTGTCTCATTTGCCAGTTAGTTGACTGGCTACATAGCTGTTTGTTTGAGTGGCTACTTAGCCAGTTATTTGACTTGTTGCCTAGCTGGTGCGTTGACTGGCTACCTAGCCCGTTAGTTGACAGGCTACCAAGCCGGTTCGTTGACTGGCTACCTAGCCAGTTAGTTGACTGGCTACCTAGCTTGTTCTTTGAATGGCTAGTTAGCCAGTTAGTTGACTGGCTAGATAGAAGGCTCGTTGACTGGCTAGTTAGCCGGTTAGTAGACTTGTTATTTAGCCGGTTATTTGACTGGCTAGTTAGACTGTTAGTTGACTGGCCAGTTAGCCGGTTAGATGACTGGCTAGTTAGCTGGTAGGTTGACTGGTGAGTTAGCTGGTTAGCTGACTCACTAACTAGCCAGTTAGATGATTGACTACCTAGCCAGTTAGTTGACTGGTTAGTTAGATTGTTAGTTGACTTGTTAGTTAGCCAGTAAGTTGACTGCCTAGTTAGCCGGTGAATTGACTGTGTAATTAGCCGTTTAGTTGACTGCCTATCTAGCCAGTTACTTGATAGGCTACCTAGACAGTTAGCTGAATGTTTAGTTAGCCGTTTAGTTGACTGCCTATCTAGCCGGTTAGTTAACTGGCTACCTAGCCGGTTCGTTGACTGGCTACAAGCCAGTTAATTGACTAGTTAGTTAGCCGGTGAGTTTACTGGTCAGTTATCCTGTTATTTGACAGGCTACCTAGCTGGTTAGTTGACTGCCTAGTTAGCCCTTTAGTTGACTGGCTAGTTAGCCGGTTAGTTGACTGACTAACCAGACTGTTAGTTGACTGGCTACCTAGCCGGTTAGTTGACTGGCTATTTAACTGATTATTTGAATGGCTACATAGCCAGTTAGTTGACTGGCTACATTGCTGGTTATTTGACTGTCTACTTAGCCGGTTCGTTGACACACTACATAGCCAGTTAGTTGACTGGCTACCTTGCCGTTTAGTTGACTGGTTAGTCAGCCTGTTAGTTGACTGACTACTTATCCGGTTAGTTGACTGACTATCTAGCTGGTTAGTTGACTACTTATATAGCCGGTTAGTTTACTGGCTATGTAGCAGCTTAGTTGACTGCCTATCTAGCCAGTTAGTTGACTGGCTAGCTAGCAGGTTAGTTGAATGGCTACCCAGCCGGTTAGTTGACTGGCTATCTAGTCGGTTAGTTGACTGGCTATCTTGTGGTTAGTTTACTGGCTATTTAACCATTTGGTTGACTGGCTAGTTAGCCGGTTAGTTGACTGGCTATCTAGCCAGTTACTTGCCAGGATATCTTGCCGGTTAGTTGTGCGCTATCTAGCAGGTTACTTGTTTGGCTATATAGCAGGTTAGTTGACTGCTTAATTAGTCAGTTAGTTGCCTGGCTAGTTAGCCAATTAGTTGATTGGCTATCTAGCGGGTTTGTTGACTTGCTATCTATTCAGTTACTTGACTGGCTGTCTAGACAGTTAGTTGACTGCCTATCTAGCCAGTTAGTTGACTGGCTACATAGCCGTTTAGTTGACTGGCTACCTAGCCTGTTAGTTGACTTGGTAGTTAGCTGGTTACATGACGGGCTACCTAGCCGATTCGTTGACTAGCTTCCTAGCCAGTTATTTGACTGGCTACCTAGCCAGTTCATTGACTGGCTACCTAGCCGGTTAGTTGACTGGCTACCTAGCCTGTTCGTTGACTGGCTACTTAGCCAGTTAGTTGACTGGCTAGTTAGATAGTACGTTAACTGAATAGTTAGCCGGTTAGTTGACTATTTAAGTACCGGGTAGTTGACTGGATAGTTAGCCAGGTAGTTGACTGACTAGTTAACAGGTTAGTTGACTGGTTAGTTAGCCAGTTAGCTGTCTACATAGCAGGTTTGTTGCCTGGCTACCTAGCCGATTATTTGAATGACTAGTTACCCAGTTATTTGGCTGGCTAGTTAGCCGGTTAATTTACTTGTTAGTTAGCCGGTGAGTTGATTGCCTAGTTAGAAAGTTAGTTGGCTGGTTAGTTATCCAGTTACTTGCCAATCTAGCCGGTTAGTTGACTACCTCTCTAGCCGGTTAATTGACTGGCTACATAGCCGTTTATTTGACTGAATACCTAGCCGGTTAGTTGACTGGCTACCTAGCCTGTTCGTTGACTGACTAGTTAGCCGGTTAGTTGACTGGCTAGTTAGATGGTACGTTGAATGGCTTTAGCCGGTTAGTTGACTAGTTAATTAGCCAGGTAGTTGAATGGCTAGTTAGCCGGTTAGTTGACTGGTTAGTTAGCCGGTTAGCTGACTGGCTACCTAGCAGGTTAGTTGCCTGGCTACCTAGCCGGTTAGTTGAATGGCTAGTTACCCGGTTAGTTTACGGGCTAGTTAGCCAGTTATTTGACTTGTTAATTAGCATTTTAGTTGATTCCCAAGTTAGAAGGTTAGATGGCTGGTTAGTTATCCAGTTACTTGCCTGTCTAGCCAGTTAGGTTGACTGCATACATACCATGTTAGTTGACTTGCTATCTAGCAGGTTAGTTGACTGGCAATCTAGATGTGTAGTTGACTGAATACATAGCCGGTGAGTTGACTGGCTACCTAGACCGTGAGTTGACTGGATAGTTACCCGGTTAGTTGATTGGCTACCATGCTGGTTATTTGACTGGCTACACAGCCGGTTTGTTTACTGGCTACGTAACCGGTTAGTTGACTGTCTATTTAGCCGGTTAGTTGACTGGCTACCTAGCCGGTCAGTTGACTGGCTTGTTAGCTGGTTAGTTGACTTGCTAGTTAACCGATTAGTTGACTGGCTAACTAACTTGTTAGTTGAATGGCTACTTAGACGATTAGCTTTCTGGCTATCTAGCCAGTTAATTGACTGGCTACACAGCCGGTTCGTTTACTGGCCATGTAGCCTGTAAGTTGACTGTCTATATAGCCGGTTAGTTGACTGGCTACCTAGCTGCTCAGTTGATTGGCTAGTTAGCCGGTTAGTTGACTGGCTACCTTGCCGACTAGTTGACTGGGTAGTTAGATGGTTAGTTGACTGGCTACTTAGCCGGTTCGTTGACTGGCTAGTTAGCCAGTTAGTTGACTGGCTACTTAGCCGGCTAGTTGACTGGCTAGTTAAACCGTTAGTTGACTGGCTAGTTAGCTGATTATTTGACTGACAACCTAGCCGGTTAGTTGACTGGCTACATAGCTGGTTAGTTGACTGGCTAGTGAGCCGATTTGTTAACTGGCTACCTAGCTTGTGCATTGATTGGCTAACTAGCCGGTTAGTTGACTGGCTATGTAGCCGGTTCATTGACTGTGTATTAGCCGGTTAGTTGACTGGCTAGTTACATGGTTTGTTGACTGGCTAGTTAGCCGGTAATTGACTTGTTGTGTAGCTGGCTAGTTGTCTGGTTAGTTAGCCGATTAGTTGACTGGCTATCTTGCTGGTTAGTTGACTGGTTAGTTAACCAGTTAGCAGACTGGCTACCTAGCCAGTTAGTTGACAGGCTAGTTAGCCAGTTAGTGGACCAGCTACTTATCCGTTTACCTGACTTTTTAGTTAGTCGGGTAGTTGACTGCCTAGTTAGCTGGTTAGTTTCCTGGTTAGTTTGCCAGTTATTTAACTGCCTATCTATACTGTTAGTTGACTGGCTATCTAGCCGGTTACTTGACTGGCTAGTTAGCTGGTTAGTTTCCTGCCTATCTAGCTGGTTAATTGACTGGCTATCTAACTAGTTAGTTGACTGGCTACATAGCCGGTTAGTTGACAGACTAGTTAGCCGGTTTGTTGACTGACTACCTAGCCAGTTAGTTGACTGGCTATTTAGCCAGTTAGGTCACAGGCTACCTTGCCGGTTAGTTCACTGGTTAATTAGCCGGTTAGCTTACTGGATACCTAGCCGGTAGTTGGCTACCTAGCTGGTTAGTTGACTAGCTAGTTAGTCGGTTAGTTGACTGGCTAATTATCTGGTTAGCTGACTTTTAGTTAGCCGTTTAAGTGACTGTCTAGTTAGCTGTTTAGTTGCCTGGTTAGTTGGCGGGTTAGTTAACTGCATATCTATACGGTTAGTTGACTGTCTATCTAGCCGGTTAGTTGACTGGATAGTTAGCCAGTTATTTGATTGCCTATCTAGCCAGTTAGTTGACTGCCTACATAGCTGGTTAGTTGACTGGCTAGTTAGCCAGTTTGTTGACTGGTTTCCTAGCCAGTTAGTTGACTGGCAAGTTGGCAAGTTAGTTGACTGCCTAACTAGCCGGTTAGTTTACTGGCTACCTAGACCTTTAGTTGACTGTCTAGTTAGGGGTCAGTTGACTGGCTACCTAGCCTGTCATTGACTGGCTACCTAGCTGCTTAGTTGACTGGGTATTTATCCTTTTAGCTGACTGGCTACCTACCTGATTAGTTGACTGACTAGTTAGCCGGTTATTTGATTGGCTACCTTGCCGGTTAGTTGACTGTCTAGTTAGCCAGTTAGTTGACTGGCAACATAGCCGGTTAGTTGACTGGCTAACTAGCCCGTTATTTGATGGGCTAGTTAGCTGGTTAGTTGACTGGCTACCTAGCTGGTTTGTTGACTGGCTAGGTAGCCGGTAGTTGTATGGCTACCTAGCCAGTTCGTTGACTGCATACATAGCCAGTTAGTTGACTGGCTAACTAGACAGTTCTTTGAATGGCTAGTTAGGTGGTTAGTTGACTGGCTAGTTACGCGGTTCATTGACAGGCTAGTTAGCCGGTTAGTTGACTGTTTAGTTAGCTGATAATTTGACTGGCTAGTTAGCCGGTTAGTTGACTGGCTATTTAGACAGTTAGTTGACTGGCTACCTAGCCAGTTAGTTGAATGGCTAGATAGGTGGTTAGTTGAATGGCTACATAGCCAGTTAGTTGACTGTCTAGTTAGCCGGTTAGTTGACTGGCTACATAAACGGTTAGTTGACTGACTACCTAGTCCATTAGTTGACTGGCTAGGTAGCCTGTTAGTTGACCAGCTAGCTAGCTGGCTCATTGTCTGGCTACCTAGGTGGTTAATTGACGGGCTACCTAGCCGGTTCGTTGACTGGCTACCTAGCCAGTTAGTTGACTGGCTATATAGCAGTTTCGTTGACTGGAGAGTTAGCCGGTTAGTTGACTGGCTAGTTAGATGGTTCGCTGACTGGCTAGTTATCCGGTTACTTGACTGGTTAGTTAGTCAGACAGTTGACTGGCTAGTAAGCCAGTTCATTGACTGGCTAGTTACCCGGTTAGTTGACTGATTAGTTAGCCGGTTAGCTGACTGTCTGCCTACCTTGTTAGTTGACTTGCTACATAGCCCGTCAGTTGACTGACTAGTTAGCCGGTTAGTTGACTGGCTTGTTAGCCGGTTAGTTGACTGCCTAGCTAGCCAGTTAGTTGACTGGTTAGTTACCCGGTTAGTTAACTGCCTTTCTAACCACAGAATTGACTGGCTATCTAGCCAGTTAGCTGACTGGCTAGTTAGCTGGTTAGTTGACTGCCAATCTAGTCTGTTAGTTTCCTGGCTACCTAGCCTATTAATTGACTGGCTACCTAGCCAGTTAGTTGACTGGTTAGTTAGCCAGTTAGTTGACTGGCTAGTTATCCGGTTATTTGACTGGCTATCTGGCCGGTTAGTTGACTGCCTATCTAACCGGTTCGTTTACTGATTATCTAGGTGGTTATTTGACTCCCTATGTATCCGGTTAGTTGACTGGCGATCTCGCCCATTAGTTGACTGGCTACCTAGTTGGATAGTTGAATGACTTTCTATCCATTTTGTTGACTGTCTATCTAGCTGATTAGCTTACTGGCTATATAGCCAGTGGGTTGACTTGCTATCTAGCCGGTAAGTTGACTGGCTACCTAGCCCCTTACTTGACTGAATACCTAGCCGGTTAGTTGACTGGCTATCTAGCCGGTGAGTTGACTAGGTAGTTAGCCGGTTATGTGACTGGATACCTAGTTGGTTATTTGACTGTATATTTAGCCAGTTAGTTGACTGGCTACCAAGCCAGTTAGTTGACTGTCTAGTTCGCCGATTAGTTGAATGGCTACCTAACTTGTTCTTAAACTGGCTAGTTAGACGTTTAGCTTACTGGCTACCTAACCGGTTATTTGACTGGCTACACAACTGGTTCATTTACTGGCTACCTAGCTGGTTAGTTGACTGTCTATTTAGCCAGTTAGTTGACTGGCTACCTAGCTGGTTAGTTGACTGGGTACCTTGCCGGGTACTTGACTGGGTAGTTAGACAGTTAGTTGATTGGCTACCTAGCCAGTTAGTTGACTGGCTACTTAGCCAGTTATTTGACTGGCTACCTAGCCATTTAGTTGACTGGCTACTTAGCAGGTTAGATGACTGGCTATCTAGCCGATAGGTGACTGGCTGCCTAGCCTGTGAGTTGACTGGCTAGTTAGCCGGTTAGTTGACTGGCTAGTTATCTGGTTAACTGACTTGCTAGTTAGCTGGTTAGTTAACTGCCCAGTTAGCTGGTTAGTTGCCTGTTTAGTTAGCCGGTTAGTTGACTGCCTACCTAGCCGCTTAGTTGACTGGCTATCTAGCCGGTTTGTTGACTGGCTAGTTAGCTAGTTAGATGACAGCCTATCTAGTCTGTTATTTGACTGGCTATTTGACGGTTAGTTGACTGGCTATCTAGCCAGTTAGTTGACTGACTATCTAGCTGGTTAGTTGACTGGCTATCAAGTCCGTTAGTTATTTGCCTATCTAGCCGCTTAGCTGGCTGAATTTCTAGCAAGTTATTTGACTGGCTAGTTAGTCTGTTAGTTGACTGGCTACCCAGTCGATTAATTGACTGGCTTTTTTGCAAGTTAGTTGCTTGGCTACCTTACGGGTTATTTGAGTGGCTAGTTAGCAGGTTAGTTGACAGGCTACCTAGATGGTTAGTTGACTGGCTACCTAGCCTGTTAGTTGACTGGCTAGTTAGCTGGTTAGTTGACTGCCTAGTTACCAGTTAGTTGACTGTTTAGTTAGCCGGTTAGTTGATGGGCTACTTAGCCGGTTAGGTGACTGGCTACCTAGACGGATAGTTGACTGGCTATTTAGACGGTTATTTGGCTGGCTACCTTGCCGATTATTTGACTGTGTAGTTAGCCAGTTGGTTGACTTGCTTCATAGCCGGTTAGTTGACTGGCTACCTAGCATTTAGTTGACTGGCTAGTTAGCCAGTTAGTTTACAGGCTACCTAGCTGGTTCACTGACTGGCTACCTAGCTGGTTAGTTGACTGGCTACAAAGCTGGTTCATTGACTGGCTACCTAACCGGTTAATTGACTGGCTACCTAGCAGGTTCTTTGACTGGCTAGTTAGCTGGTTAGTTGACTGGTAAGTTAGACTGTTCGTTTACTGGCTAGTTAGCAAGTTAATAGACTGTTTAGTTAGCTGGTTAGTTGACTGGCTATTTAGCGGGTTAGTTGACTGTCTAGTTAGTCGGTTAGGTAACTGGCTAGTTAGCTTGTAAGCTGACTGTTTAGTTAGCCGGTTAGCTGACTGGCTACCTAGATGATTAGTTGACTGGCTACATAGCCGGTTCATTGACTGGCTAGTTAGCCAGTTAGTTGACTGGCTACATAGCCGGTTAGTTGACTGGCTACATAGCCGGTTAGTTGACTGGCTAATTAGCTGGCTTGTTGACTGGCTATTTAGCCAGTTAGTTGACTTGCTAGTTAGCCGGTTACTTGACTGGCTACCTAGTCGTTTAGTTGACTGGTAAGTTAGCAAGTTAGTTGACTAGCTATGTAGCTGATTAGTTAACTGTCTACCTAACCCGTTAGTTGACTGGCTAGTTAGCTCGTTACTTCACTGGCTGCCTAGACTGTTAAATGACTGGCTACATATCCAGTGCGTTGACTGACTACGTAACTTGTGCGTTGATTGGCTACACAGCCAGTTAGTTAACAGGCTACCTAGCCGGTTCGTTGACTGGCTATTAGCCGGTTAGTTGATTGGCTACTTAGACGGTTCATTGACTGGCAAGTTATCCGGTAAATTGATTGGTTGTTTAGCCGGCTAGTTGTCTGGCTAGTTAGCCCATTAGTTCACTGGCTAGCTTGCCGGTTAGCTGACTGGTGAGATAGCCGGATAACTGACTGGCTACCTAGCCGGTTAGTTGACTGGCTACCTAGCCGGTTAGTTGACAGGCTAGTTAGCCGGTTAGTTTACTGGCTATTTATCCATTTACGTGACATTTTAATTATCCGGTTAGTTGACTGCCTAGTTAGCTGGTTAGTTGCCTGGTAAGTTGGCCGGTTAGTTAACTAATTATCTATACGGTTAGTTGACTGGCTATCTAGCTGGTTACTTAAGTGGCTAGTTAGCCGGTGAGTTAATTGCCTATCTAGCTGGTTAGTTGACTGGCTATCTAGCCAGTTAGTTGACTGGCTACACAGACGGTCAGTTTTTTGACTGGCTACCTAGCCGGTTAGATGACTGAATACCTAGCCAGTTAGTTGACTGGCTAGTTAGCCGGTTAGTTGACTGTCTAGTTAGCTGGTAGTTGCCTAGTTAGTTGGCAGGTTAGTTGACTCCCTATCTATATGGTTAGTTGACTGGCTATATTGCCTGTTAGTTGACTGGCTAGTTAGCCAGTTAGTTGACTGCCTATCCAGCCAGTTAGTTGACTGGCTATCGAGCTTGTTAGTTGCCTGGCTATCTAGCCAGTTAGTTGACTGATTAGTTAGCCGGTTAGTTGACTGACTAGTTAGCCTGTTAGGTGACTGGCTATCTAGCTGATTAGTTTACTGGCTATCTAGCCGGTTAGTTGACTGGCTAGTTAGCCGGTTAGTTGACTGGCTAGTTAGCCGATTAGATGACTGGCTAATTAGATGTTAAGTCGACTGGTTAGTTAGCCAGTTAGCTGAGTGGCTACGTAGCTGGTTAATTGACTGGTTACCTAGCCGCTTAGTTGACTGGCTAGTTAGCCAGTTAGTTGACTGGCTACTTACGTGGTTAGTTGACTTGTCAGTTAGCCAGTTAATTGACTGCCTAAATAGCCGGTTAGTTGACTGGTTAGTTAGCTTGTTATTGGACTGCCTATCTAGCCAGTTAGTTGACAGGCTATCTAGCAGGTTAGCTGACTGGCTGTTTAGCCGGTTAGTTGACTGCCTTACTAGCTGGTTAGTTGACTGGCTACCTAGCCGGTTTATTGACTGGCTACCTAACCAGTTAATTTACTGGTTAATTAGTCGGTTAGTTGAATAGGTAGTTATTCTTTTGGTTGACAGGCTACCAAGTTAGTTGACTGGCTAGTTAGCCGGTTAGTCGGCTGGCTAGTTATCCGTATAGCTGACTTTTTAGTTAGCTGGTTAGGTGACTCTCTAGTTAGCTGGTAAGTTGCCTAGTTAGTTGGCTGGTTAGTTGACACCCTATCTATACGGTTAGTTGACTGGCTATATTGCCGGTTTGTTGACTGGCTAGTTAGCTAGTTAGTTGACTGCCCATCTAGCCGGTTAGTTTGCTGGCTATCTAGCTGGTTAGTTGACGGGCTTTCAAACCGGTTAGTTGACTGGCTTTCTAGCCTGTTATTTGACTGGCTAGTTAGCCAGTTAGTTGACTGGCTTCCTAGCCAGTTAGTTGACTGGCTAGTATGCCAGATAGTTGACTGGCTACCTAACTGGTTAGTTGACTGGCTACTTAGCTGGTTAGTTTACTGGGTATTTATCCTGCTAACTGACTGGCTACCTAGCCGGTTAGATGACTGGCTAGTTAGCCGGTTTGTTGACAGGCTACCTAGATGGTTAGTTGACTGCCTAGTTAACCAGTTAGTTGACTGGCTAGTTAGCTAGCTGCTTGACTGGCTGCCTAGCCAGTTAGCTGACTGGATACCTAGCTGGTTAGTTGACTGGGTATTTATAATGTTAGCTGACTGGATACCTAGCTGGTTAGTTGACTGGCTAGAAAGCCAGTTATTTGACTGGCTACCTTGCCGGGTAGTCGACTGTCTAGTTATCTGGTTAGTTGACTGGCAACATAGACGGTTACTTGACTGGCTACCTAGCCCATTATTTGATGGGCTAGTTAGCCGGTTAGTTGACTTGCTACCTAGCTGGTTTGTTGACTGGCTACCTAGCCGGATAGTTTTATGGCTACCTAGCTGGTACGTTGACTGACTACCTAGCCAGTTAGTTGACTGGCTAACTAGCCAGTTCTTTGAATGGCTAGTTAGCTGGTTAGTAGACTGGCTAGTTAGACGGTACATTGACTGGCTAGTTAGCTGGTTAGCTGACTGGTTACTAAGCTGGTAAGTTGACTGGCTAGTTAGCCGGTTAGTTGACTCTCTAGTTAGACAGTTAGTTGACTGTCTACCTAGCCGGTTAGTTGACTGGCTAGTTAGCTGGTTAGTTGAGTGGCTATATAGCCAGTAGGTTGACTGTCTAGTTAGCCGGTTAGTTCACTGGCTACATGAACGGTTAGTTGACTGGCTACCTAGCCCGTTAGTTGATTGGCTAGTTAGCCTGTTAGTTGACAGACTAGCTAGCTGTATCGTTGTCTGGCTACCTAGATGGTTATTTGATTGGCTACCTAACTGATTCATTGACTGGCTACCTAGCCAGTTAGTTGACTGGCTATCTTGCCATTTCAATGACTGGCGAGTTAGCTGGTTAGTTGACTGGCTAGATAGATGGTTCATTGACTTGTTAGTTAGCCACTTAGTTGACTGCCTAGTTAGCCGGTTAGTTGACTGGTTACTTAGCCGGTTAGTTGTATGCCTATCTAGCTGCATAGTTGACTGGCTATCTAGCCAGTTAGCTGACTGGCTAGTTAGTCGATTAGTTGAATGCCTATCTAGCCGGTTACTTGTCTTGCTACCTAGCCTGTTAGTTGACTGGCTACCTAGCCATGTAGTTGACTGCTTAGTTAGCCAGTTAGTTGACTGGCTAGTTATTCTGTTATTTGACTGCCTATCTAGCCGGTCTCTTTACTGGCTATCTAGGTGGTTAGTTGACTCCCTATCTAGCTGGTTAGTTGACTGGCTATATAGCCCATTAGTTGACTGGCTACCTAGCGATAGTTGAATGGCTTTCTATCCATTTAGTTGACTGTCTATCTTGCTCATTAGTTTACTGGCTATCTATGCCATTTAGTTATGGTTCCTAGCCCGTTAGTTGACTACTCAGTTAGTTGTCTTCATTAGACTGGCTACCTAGCCAGTTAGTTGACTGCTAGTTAGCCGATTAGTTGACTGGCTACCTATTTGTTGACTGGCTAGTTCGCTTACTGGTACCTAGCGGTTATTACTGGCTACAGTGGTTGACTGGCTATCGGTTAGTGACTGTTATTAGCGTTAGACTGGCTACCTAGCCAAGTTAGTTGACTGCTCCTGCCGTTAGTTGACTGGGTTAGCGGTTAGTTGACTGGCTATACTGGTTAGTTTGATCTAGCCGTTAGTTGACTGCTAGTACCTGGTTAGTTGACTGGTTATCGTTATGACGCCTCTAGCTGGTTAGTTGACTGGGAAGTTGTTGACTGGCTACCTAGCCGGTTAGTTGACTGGCTACCTAGCCTGTGAGTTGACTGGCTAATTAGCTGGTTAGGTGACTGGTTAGTTAGCCGTTAGCTGACTGGCTACCTAGCAAGTTACTTGACTTGCTACCTAGCCTGTTAGTTGACTGGTTAGTTAGCCGGTTAGTTGACTGGCTAGTTATCTGGTTAACTGTCTTGTTAGTTAGCTGGTTAGTTGACTGCCTAGTTACCTGGCTAGTTGCCTGGTTAGTAAACCGGTTATTTGACTGCCTGTCTAGCTGGTTAGTTGATTGGCTATCCAGCCGTTTTGTTGACTGGCTAGTTAGCCGGTTAGTTTACTGCATATCTAGCCGGTTATTTGACTGGCTATGTAGCCAGTTAGTTGACTGGCTGCCTACCCAGTTAGTTGACTGGTTAGTTAGTCGGTTAGTTGACTGGCTTTCTAGCCAGTTAGTTGACTGGCTATCAAGCCGGTTAGTTGACTGCCTATCTAGCCACTTAGTTGACTGGCTTTCTAGCCGGATTTTTGACTGGCTACTTAGACTTTTATTTGACTGGGTACCTAGCCGGTTAATTGACTGTCTACTTAGCCTGTTAGTTGACGGCTAGTTAGGCGGTTAGTTGACTGGGTTACTTAGCCAGTTAGTTGACTGGCTACAAAGCCAGATAGTTGACTGGCTATTTATCCGGTTAGTTGATTGGCTACATAGCAGGTTAGTTGACTGGCTATTTAGCTGGTTATTTGACTGGCTACCTTGCCGATTATTTGACTGTCTAGTTAGCCAGTTAGTTGACTGGCTACAGAGCCAGTTACTTGACTGGCTACCTAGCCATTTAGTTGACTGGCAAGTTAGCTGGTTAGTTTACTGGAAACCTAGCTGGTTCATTGACTGGCTACCTAGCCGCTTAGTTGACTGGCTACCTAGCGGGTTCTTTGACTGGCTAGTTAGCCTGTTACTTGACTGGCAAGTTAGACGGTTCGTTGGCTGGCTAGTTAGACGGTTAGTAGACTGTTAAGTTAGCCAGTTAGTAGACTGGCTAATTATCTGCTTAGTTGACTGGTTGGTTAGTCGGTTAGATGACTGGCTAATTAGCTGGTAAGTTGACTGGTTAGTTAGCCGGTTAGGTGAGTGACTACGTAGCCAGTTAATTGACTGGTTACCTAGCCGGTTATTTGACTGGCTAGTTAGCCGGTTATTTGACTGGCTACTTACGTGGTTAGTTAACTTGTCAGTTAGCCGGTTAGTTGACTGCCTAAATAGCCAGTTAGCTGACTGGCTATTTAGCTGGTTAGTTGACTGCTTTTCTAACTGGTTAGTTGACTGGCTACCTAGCTGGTTCATTGACTGGCTACTTAGCTGGTTAATTTACTGGTTAGTTAGTCGGTTATTTGAATGGGCAATTATTCTTTTGTTTGTCAGGCTACCAAGCCGATTAGTTGACTGCCTATTTAGCTGGTTAGTTGACTGGCTAGTTAGCCAGTTAGTTGACTGTCTAACTAGACGGTTAGTTGACTGGCTACCTAGCCCGTTAGTTGACTGTCTATTAAGCTGATTAGTTGAATGGCTACCTAGCCAGTTGGTTGACAGGCTAGTTAGCCAGTTATTTGGCTGTCTACATTCACAGATAGTTGACTGTCTAGTTAGCCAGTTAGTTGATTGGCTACATAGCTGGTTAGTTGACTGCCTACCTAACCAGTTAGTTGACTGGTTAGTTAGCCGGTTAGTTGACTTACTACTTATCCTGTTACTTTACTGGCTATCTATACGGTTAGTTGACTGCTTATCTAGCCAGTCAGTTTACTGGCTATCTAGTCAGTTAGTTGAATGGTGTCTAGCCGATTAGTTGACCGGCTATCTAGCCAGTTAGTTGACTGGTTATCTAGCAGGTTAATTTACTGGCTATCTAGTCAGTTGGTTGACTGGCTAGTTAGACGGTTAGTTGACTGGCTATCTAGCTGGTTATTTGACTTGGTATCTAGTCAGTGAGTTGACTGGCTAGTTAGCCAGTTAGTAGACTGGTTATCTAGCCAGTTACTTGCCTGGCTTTCTAGCCAGTTAATTGTGGGCTATCAAGCTGGTTACATGCTTGCCTGTCTAGCAGGTTACTTGACTGCCTATCTAGCCGGTTAGTTGCCTGGCTAGTTAGAAGGTTAGTTGACTGGCAATCTAGTCGGTTAGTTGACTCATATCTAGCCAATTAGTTGACGGGTTATCTAGCCAGTTAGTTGACTGGCGATCTAGCTAGTTATTTCACTGCCTATATACACGGTTAGTTGACTGGCTACATAGCCAGTTAGTTGACTGGCTACCTAGACTTTTAGTTGACTGGCTAGTTAGCCCGTTACTTGACTGGCTATCTAGCCAGTTCGTGACTAGCCTCCTAGACGGTTAGTTGACTGCCTACCTAGCCGGTTCCTTGACTGGCTACCTAGCCGGATGGTTGACTGGCTACATAGCCAGTTCGCTGACTGGCTAGTTAGCTGGTTAATTGACTGACTAATTAGACGGTTCGTTGACTGGCTAGTTAGCTGGTTAGTTGACTAGTTACTTAGCCGGTTAGATGTCTGCCTAGTTATTCGGTTAGTTAACTGACTAGTTAGCCAGTAGGTTGACAGGTTAGTTAGCTGGTTAGCTGACTGGATACCGAGCAGGCTAGTTGAATGGCTACATAGCCAGTTAGTTTACTTGCTATTTAGTGGATTACTTGACTGTCTAGTTAGCCGGTTAGTTGACTGGCTAGTTATCCGGTTACTTGCCTGGCTATTCGGTTATTTGGCTGCCTATCAAGTCGCAAAGTTGACTTGATATCTAGCTGGTTAGTTGACTGGCTACCTAGCCGTTTAGTTGACTGAATACCTAGCCGGTTAGTTGACTGGCTACCTAGCCCTGAGTTCACTGGCTAATTAGCCAGTCGGTTGACTGGCTACATAGCAGGTTATTTGACTGGCTGCCTAGCCAGTTAGTTGACTGGCTACTTAGACGGTTAGTTGACTTGCTAGTTAGCCGATTAGTTGACTGGCTACCTAACTTGTTAGTTGACTGGCTAGTTAGATGAATAGCTTACTGGCGACATAGCCAGTTAGTTGACTGGCTACCCAGCCGGTTAGTTTACTGGCTACCTAGCTGGTTATTTGACTGACTAGTGAGCCGGTTAGTTGACTGTCTACCTAGCCAATTAGTTGACTGGCTACCTAGCCAGTTAGTTGACTCGTTAGTTAGCGGGTTAGTTGACTGGCTAACTGGATTCCTCGCCATTACATTACTTTCCATTTCTCTCTATTGCACTCCATTCCATTCCAATCGTCTCCATTCACTTCCTCTTCATTACATTACATTTCTTTCCATTCCATTCCACACTTCTGTGTTCCATTCCCTTCGTTTTCTCTCCATTTCATTCATTATCATTCCATTGCTATAAATTCCATTCCATGTTTTTAAATTCCTTTCCATTCATTTCCTTTGGATTCCTCTCCATTCCATTCCATTCTACTCCATTCCATTGCTCTCCATCCAATTCCTCTCCATTCCAGTTCATTCTACTCCATTCCATTCCATTCCTCTCCCTTCAATTCCTCTCCAATCCATTCCTCTTCATTCCATTCCTCTTCATTCCATTCCTCTTCATTCCACTGCTCTCCATTCCACTCCTCTCCTTTGACGTGCAATCAATTCGTTTGCATTCCATTCCTTTCTATTCCATTTCACTCCATTCCATCCATCTTCAATCCATTGCATTGCACTCCATTCCATTCATCTCCCTTCCATTCCCTTCTATTCCTGTCCACCTCTTTCCTCTCTCTTCAATTCTAATCCATTCCACTCCTCTCCATTCCATTCCTCTCCATTTTATTCCTCTTCCTCCCATTCCATTCCATTCCATTCCATTGCATACCTCTCCATTCCATTCCATTCCTTTACATTTCTATTCATTCCTTTCCTCACCATTTCCATGTATTTCCCTATATTACACTCCATTCTTCACCATTCCATTCCATTCCTGTTTATTCTATTCCTCTGAATATTATTCCATTCGATTTTGTTGCATTCCTCTCCATTCCATTCCATTCCTCTCCATTCCATTTTTCTCTTACCCATTTCTCTCCATTGCTTTCGATTCAATTCCATTCCACACCATTCCTTTCCATTCCATACATTCCTCTCCATGTCATTCCATTCCATTCCTCTCCATTGTATTCCATTTTATTCCACACTTCTCCTTTCCCTTCTTGTCCATTACATTCCACATCTCTCCATTCCATTCCATTCTTCTGTATTCCATTTCCTTTTTTTCTCTCCATTTCATTCATTTCCACTCCATTCCTATAAATTGCATTTCATCTTTTTAAATTCCTTTCCATTCTTTATCTTTGGATTCCTGTACATTCCATTCCATTACACTCCATTCCATTACACTCCATTCCATTACATTACACTCCATCCCATTTCTCTGCACTCCATTCTATTGTATCCCTTTCCACTCCCTTCCTCTCCATTCCATTCCATTCCATTCATTTCCTATTCATTCAGTTAATCTCCAATCTATTTATCTTTATTTCACTCCTCTGTATTCCATTCCATTCCTTTTATTTCCAATCCATTCCTTTCCATTAAATTCCTCTAAATTCCATTCCGTCTTTTTCAATTCCTTTCCATTTCTTACCAATTAATTCCTCTACATTACATTCCATTTCTCTAAATTCCATTCTCTCCATTCCAATCATTTCATTCTTTTCCTTTCCTTTCCATTCCTCTCCCATCCATTCCATTCCATTCAATTGCATTCCATTCCATTCCAATTCTCTACGTGCTATTCCATTCCACTCCATTCAATACCTCTTCATTCCCTTCCTCTCCATTCAATTTCATTCCTTTTTTATTCTTCTCCCTTCCCTTCATTTTCATTACACTCCATTGCATTCATTTCCATTCATTTCCTTTCTGTTCCATTCTATTCCTCTCATTCTACTGTATTTCATTCCCTTCCTCTCCATTCCATTCCTCTCCTTTCCATTTTATTCCATTCCTCTTTAATCCATCCCATTCCTACCACTCCATTCTATTCTATTCATTTCCATTTCATTTGACTCTTTTCCATTCCGCTCCATTCCATTGCAGTCAGTTCGATTCAACACCATCCATTCCTCTCCATTCCATTCCATTCCTCTCCATTCCATTCCATTCCACTCCATTCAATTCCTTTCCATTCCATTCCATTCTATTCCATTCCACTCCTTTCCTCTCCATTTACTTCTAGTCCAATTCATTCCTCTCCATTCCATTCCTCTTCATTCCATTCATTTCATCCTTTCTTTTCCTCTCCATTTCACTGCATTCCGTTTGATTCCTCTCAATCCATATCATTACTATTCATCGCATTCCTCTATATTCTATTCCATCTCTTTCCATTCCTTTCAATTCATTACCATTCGATTCCTCTAAGTTCCCTTCCATTCGTAGCCATACAATCCTTGTCCATTCTATCCCAATCCATTCCATACCCCTAGATTCCTTTCGTCTCCATTTGTTTCCATTTTATTCCATTACTCTTCATTTCCCTCCATTCCATTCCCCTACCTTACATTTCACTACATTTCATGGCATTCCATTGCATTCTAGTCCATTACATTTCATTTTATTTAATTTATCTCCATTCCATTCCTCTGCATTCCATTCCACTCCACTGCAATCCATTCCTCTCCATTACATTCAATTCAATTCCATTCCATTCCACTCTATTCCATTTTTCTCCATTCCATTCCTCAGCATTCCATTCCACTCCTCTGCATTCCATTCCATGCCTTTCCATTCCATTCATGTCCATTCCATAGCTGTTCATTGTGTTCCATTCCATTCAACTCTTTTCCATTCACTTCCTTTTCTTTGCATTCCATATCTCTCCATTCCATCCCATTCTTCTGGATTCCATTCCATTTCTTTTCTCTCCATTATATTCGTTTCCATTCCATTCCTCTAAATTCCATTGCACTCCATTCCATTCAACTCTATGCCATTACACTCCATTCCAGTCCTCTCCATTCCATACCACTCCATTCCATTTATTTCCATTCCATTTTATTCCATTTCTTTGTATTCCATTCTATTCAATTTCATTCCTCTCCATTCCATTCCATACCATTCATTTCTTGTCTATTCCACCCCATTCCTATCCATTCCATTCAATTTCATTGGTCTCCATTGCATTCCATTCCATTCCTATCTTCTCCATTTCCTTCCTCTCTATTACATTATATATCCCTCCTTTCCATTACACTTTTCTGCATTCCATTCTACTCCTTTTCTCTCCTTTCCATTCCTCTCCAGTAAATTCCTTTAAATTCCATTCTGTCTTTTTCAATTCCTTTCCATTTCTTACCATTCTATTCCTCTACATTCCATTCCATTTCTCTCAATTCCATCCTTCTCCATTCCAATCATTTCATTCTTTCCCTCTCCATTCCATTCCTCTCACTTCCATTCCATTCCATTCCATCCCATTCCTTTTCATTCTTCTCCCTTTCTTTCAATTTTGTTACACTCCATTCCATTCATTTCCATTCTTTTCCTCTCCACTCCATTCCTCTCTATTCCATTTTATCCCATTCCATTCCTCTCCTTTCCATTCCTCTCCTTTCCATTGTATTCCATTCCTCTCTTATCCATCCCATTCCTCACCACTCCATTCTATTCTATTCCTTTCAATTCCATTCGACTCATTTATATTCTGCTCCATTTCATTGCACTCAGTACAATTCAACACCATTCCATTCCTCTCCATTCCATTCCATTCCATACCACTCCATTCCATTCCTTTCAATTCCATTCCATTCCATTTTATTCCTTTCCACTCCTTTCCTCTTCATTCACTTCCTGTCCAATCCATTCCTTTCCATTTATTCCTCTCCATTCCATTCCTCCTTACTCCATTCCATTTCATCCTTTCCTTTTCTCTCCATTTCACTCCATTACTTTCAATTTCTCTCAATTCCTTTTTATTCCTTTGTATTCCCCTCCATTACATTCTTCTATATTCGATTCCATCTCTTTCCATTTCTTTCAATTCCTTACCATTCAGTTCCTCTACTTTCGCTTCCTATCCATGCAATTTCTGTCCATTCCATTCCAGTCCTTTCCATTTATTTAGATTCCATTCCTCTCCATTCCATTCCGTGACTCTTCGTTTCCCTCCATTCAATACCTCTACCTTATATTTCACTACATTTAATTCCATTCCGTGCATTCTATTCCATTCCTTTCCATTTTATATAATTCGTCTCCATTCCATTCCTCTCCGTTCCTTTCCACTTTAGTCCATTGTAATGCATTCCTCTTCATCCATTCCATTCCACTCCATTCCATTCCATTCCGGTCCATTCCATTCCTCTGCATTCTGTTCCATGGCATTTCCATTTCATTGCTCTTCATTCCATTCCATTCCTTTCCATTCCATTCCTTTCTGTTCCTTTCCAATTCTCTCCCTTCTATTCCATTTCATTACATTCAATTCCATTCCTCTCCATTGCTTCCCCTCCATTCCATTCCATTCCTCTTCATTTCCCTCCATTCCATTCCTCTACATTCCATTCAGTTCTATTCCATTCTATTCCCTTCCCTTTAATTCCTCTCCATTCCATTCCTCTCCATTCCAATCCATTCCACCTATTTCAATCCTTTCGACTCCATTCCACTCCATTCCTTTCCATTTTACTCCATTCCATTCCTCTCCATTCCCTTCCTCTCCATTCCATTCCACTCCCCTCCTTTCCTTTCCATTCCTTTCTTCTCCATCCCATTCCATTCTACTCCTTTCTACTCCATTATCCTCCATTCTATTCCTCTCTATTCTATTCCTCTCCATTCCATTGCTCTCCATTCTATTCATCTTTATTTCATTCCATTCCCAGCCATTCCATTTCATGCCATTCCTCTCCATTCCTTTCCATTCCATTTTCCTCTATCCATTCCTTCCCATTCCATTTCTGTCCATTCCATTCCATTTCAATACATTCAATGCCATTCCTTTTGTAAACTTTCTTTTCTCTTTCATTAATCTATATTCCATTGCTCTCCATTCAATTCCATGCCATACCACATCATTCCATTCTTCACCATTATGTTCCTATCCATTCCATTCCGCTCCAATTCTTTACATTCCATTTTATTCAATTTCTCTCTAATCCATGCATTCCTCACCATTCCTCTCCATTACATTCCATTCTTCTCCATTCCATTACATTCGATTTATCTCTATTGCATTCCATTCCAGTCCATTCTTCTCCATTCATTTCCTTACCTTCATTTTCTTCCATTCCTTTCCACTCTTCTGCATTCCATTCCCTTCGTTTTCTCTCCATTTTATTCTTGTTCATTCCAGTCCTACAAATTCCATTCCATGTTTTAAATTCCTTTCCATTCATTACCTTTTGATTCCTCTACATTCCAGTCCATTCCACTGCATTTCATTGCTCTCCATTCCATTCCTTTGCATTCCAGTCCATTCTACTCCATTCCATTCCAATCCATTCAATTTCTCTCCGATCCATTACTCTTCATTCCATTACTCTTCATTCCATTGCTCTCCATTCCATTCCATTCCACTCTTTTGTTTTGCAATAAATTCCTTTCCTATCCATTCCTCTCCATTCCATTTCACTCCATTCCATCCATCTTCATTTCATTGAATTCCATTCCATTCCATTCCTCTCCTTTCCATTCCCTTCTATTCCTTCCCACTCCTTTTCTCTCTGTTCAATTCCAATCCATTCCATTCCTCTCCATTCCATTGCTCTTCCTTCCATTCCATACAGTTCTGTTCCATTCCTATCCAGTCCATTCCTCACTATTTCAATGCATTCCCCTATATTACATTCCATTCTGTTCTTCACCATTCCATTCCTTTCCATTCCATTCCTTTTGATACCATTGCATTCGATTCTATTGTATTCCTCTCCATTCCATTCCATACCTCTCCATTCCATTTCTCTCTATTCCATTCCTCTCCATTCCATTTGATTCAATTCCATTTCTCTTCATTCCTTTCCTTTCCATTTCATTCCATTCCATTCCTCTCCATTGCATTCCATTCCATTGCACTCTTCTCCAATCCCCTTCCTGTCCATTACTTTCCACATCTCTCCATTCCATTCCACTCTTCTACGTTCCATTCCCTTCCTTTTCTCTCCATTTCATTCGTTTCCACTCCATTCTTATAAATTGCATTTCATCTTTCTAAATTCCTTTCCATTTTTTACCTTTGGATTCCTCTACATTCCATTTCATTCCACTCCATTGCATTCTACTCCATGCCATACCAGTACACTCCATTCCATTCCATTCCATTTCTCTACACTCCATTCCATTGTATTCCTTCCACTCGATTCCTCTCCATTCCATTCCATTCTTTTCCTTTCCTATCCATTCAATTCCTCTCCAATCCATTCATCTCCATTCCATACCTCTTCATTCTATTGCACTCCATTCCATGCCATTCCTCTCCATTACTCTCCAAAGAGTTCTATTGCATTCCATTCTTCTCCATTCCATTTCTCTCCATTCCGTTCCTCTCCATTCCATTCCACTTCATTCAATTAACTTCCATTCCTTTCCATTCCTCTCCATTCCATTTCTTTCCACCCCTCCCCATTTAATTCCTCTCTATTCCATTTCTTTCCATTCCATTCCATTGCATTCTACTCCTTTCCTTTCCTCTTCATCCTTTCCAGTACTTTCCATTCCATTGCTCTCAATACCGTTCCATTCCATTTCATTCCTCTCAATTCTATTCCATTCCTCTCAATTCCTTTCCATTCCATTGTTTTCCATATTCACCTTTGCATTCCATTTCAATAAACTCCATTCCATTCCTCTCCATTCACTTCCATTCCATTCCGTTTCTCAATTCCCTTTTGTTCCATTCCACTTCATTCCATTCCATTCATCTCCATTCTATTCCATTCAGATCCCCTCTAACCCATCCCATTCCTTTACATTCTATTTTATTCCATTCTATTCTATTGCAACTTTTTCTTTCCTTTTTTTCTAATCCATGCCATTCGTTTCCATCACATTCCACACCATTCCACTCCATTCCAGTCTAGTCCATTCCATTTTATTTCTCTCCATTCCATTGCATTCCTCTCCATTTCATTCCATTCTACTCCATTCCATTCCATTCCTCTCAATCCTATTGCTCTCCATTTGCATTCCATTCCATTAAATTTCATTTATACCATTCCATTCTACTAAATTCCGTTTCTCTGCATTGCATTCCATTCCATTACTCTCCATTCAATACCATTCTCATCCACTGCATTCCATTCCAATTCACTCCTCTCCATTCCATTCTTCTCCATTCCATTGTATTACTCTCGATTCCATTTCATTTGTCTCCATTCCATTCCATTCCAGGCATCTCCATCCCATTCCTCTCCATTTCGTTGCTCTAATTTCCATTTCATCTCTTACATTTCTTTGCTCTCCATTCCAATCCTCTCTATTCCATTCAATCCCATTCCACTCCTTTCCATACCTCTCCTCCCATTCCATTACATTACTCTCCATTCCATTCTATTCCACACCATTCCGTTCTACTCCATTCCATTCCTCTCCATTCCATACCTCTCCATTTCATTCCTTTCCATTCCATTTTATTCCATTTCTCTCCATTCCATTTGATTCAATAACATTTCTCTCCATTCCTTTCAATTCCTATCCATTCCATTACATCCCTTTGCTCTCCATTGCATTCCATTCCATTCTTATCTTCTCCATTCGCTTCCTCTCCATTACATTATATTTCTCTTTATTCCATTCCACTATTCTGCATTCCATTCCATTCCTATTCTTTCCAATCTATTAGTCTCCTTTAAATTCCATTCTGTCTTTTTCAATTCCTTTCCATTTCTTACAATTCGATTCCTCTGCATTCCATTCCATTTCTCTCTATTCCATTCTTCTCCATTCCAATCATTCCCTTCTTTTCCTTTCCATTCCAATCCTCTCCCTTCCATTCCATTCCATTCCTTTGCATTCCATTCCATTCCATTCCATTTCTCTCCGTGCTATTCCATTCCACTCCATTCAATACCTTCCATTTCCTTCGTCTCCGTTCCATTCCATTCCCTTTCATTCTTTTCCCTTCTCTTAATTTTCATTACACTCTATTGCTTTCATTTCCATTCCTTTCCTCTCCATTCCATTCCATTCCTCTCATTCCACTTTATTCCATTCCCTTCCTCTCCATTCCTTTCCTCTCCTTTCCATTTTATTCTGTACCTCTCTTATCCATTCCATTCCTCTCCACTCCATTCTATTCTATTCCATTCCCTTAAATTCGACTATTTTCCATTCCACTCCATGCGGTTGCACTGAATTCGATTCAACACCATTCCATTACTCTCCATTCCATTCCATTCTTTCCCATTCCATTGCATTCCACTCCATCCCATTCCTCTCAATTCCATTCCATTCCATTCCACTCCTTTCCTCTCTATTCAATTCCAGTTGCAATCCATTCCTCTCCATTCCATTCCTCTTCATTCCATTCCCTTTCATCGTTTCTTTTCCTCTCCATTTCACTCCATTTCGTTTGATTCCTACCAGTTCCATTTTATTCCATTTTATCCCTCTCCATCGCATTCCTCTATATTCCATTCCATCTCTTTTCATTCCTTTCAATTCATTACCATTCGATTCCTCTACATCTCCTTCCATTTCTATCCATACAATTACTGTCCATTCTATTTCAATCCATTCCATAACTCTGGACTCCATTCCCCTCCAATTTTTTTCCTTTGCATTCCATTACTCTTCATTTCCCTCCATTCCATTCCTCTACCTTAAATTTCAATATGTTTCATTGCATTCCATTGCATTCTATTCCTTTCCATTCCATTTTATTTAATTCCTCTCCATTCCATTCCTATCTTTTCCATTCCATTCCACTCCTTTGCAAACCATTCTTCTCCATTCCATTCCTTTCCATTCCACTCTATTCCATTCCTCTCCATTCCATTCCTCAGCATTCCACTCCTCTCATCTGCTTGCTATTGCATTCCTTTCCATTCCATTCCATTCCATTCCTTTTCTTTCCATCTCTCTCCCTTCCATTCAATTTCATTGCACTCAATTCCAATACTCTGCATTCCTTTCATCTCCATTCCATTCATTCCATTCCATTGTTCTTCCTTTCCCTCCATTCCATTCCTCTACATTCCGTTTCAATACATTCATTCCATTCCATTCAGTTCTACTCTATTCTATTCGTTTCTCTTCAATTCCTTTCCATTCCATTCGTCTCCATTTCACTCCATTGCAATCCATTCCTCTAGATTCCATTTCCATTCCATTCCATTTTTCTCTATTCCATTCCTCGCCATTACATTTCACTCCACTCCTTTCCTTTCCATTCCTTTCTTCTCCATTCCGTTCCATTCTATTCCTTTCCACTCCTTTCCTCTCCATTCAATTTGACTACATTCTATTCCTCTCCATTCCATTACCCTCCATTCTATTCATTTCCATTCCATTCCATTCCCAGCCATTCCATTCCATACCACACTTCTCCATTCCTTTCCATTACACTTTGACTCATTCAATGCCTCCCCATTTCATTTCTCTCCATTCCATTCCACTACATTCCATTTCATTCCTTTCTTTAACTTTCCTTTCTTTTCTATTCCATTACTCTCTATTCCATTCCTCTCCATTCCATTCCATGCCATTCCACTTTATTCCATTCTTCCTCATTACGGTCCAATCCATTCCATTCCTCTTCTTTCCTTTCCATTCCATTTTATTCCACTTCTCTCTATTCCATGTGTTTCAACTCCATTCCTCTCCATTCCTTTCCATTCCATTAATTCCTCGTGTTGTGTTACAGTTCATTGCTCACTATTGCATTCCATTCCATTCTATTCTTCGCCAATCCCTTCCTCTTCATTACATTCTATTTCTTTCCATTCCATTCCACTATTCTGCATTCCATTCCCTTGCTTTTCTCTCCATTTCATTCGTTTCCATTCCACTTTTATAAATTCCATTCCATCTTTTTAAATTTCTTTCCATTCTTTACCTTTAGATTCCATTCCATTCCACTCCATTCCCTTCCTCTCTATTACATTCCTTCCCATTCCATTCCATTCCGTCCTTTCCATTCCATTCCATTCCTATCCATTGAATTAATTTCCGTTCCATTGCTCTCCATGCCATTCCATCTCTTTCCATTGCACTCCATTCCATTCCTTTACTCTCGATAGCTATGCAATCAATTCCCTTCCGTTCCTTTCATCTCCATTCAATTAAAATCAATTCCATTCCTCTCCAACCATCCCTCTCCTTTCTATTCTTCTTCCTTCCATTCCATTCCATTCCCTTCCATTCCATTTCATTCATCTCCCTTCCTTTCCATTCCATTCTGTTCCATTCCATTCCTATCCATTCTATTCCTCTCCTTTCAATGCCTTCCACTATATTACATTCCATAACATTCCTCACCATTCCATTGCATTGTTTTCCATTCTATTTCTCTCGATACCATTGAATTCCATTCGATTCCAATCGTCTCTATTACATTTCATTCCTCTCCATTCCATTTCTCTCTATTCCATTTTTCTTCATTCCATTCGATTCATTTCCATTCCTCTCCATTTCTTTCCATTCCATCCTGTTCCATTCCCTTCCTCTCCATTCCATTTCTCTCCATTTAAATGCATTCCAGTATACTACATTCCATTACCTTCCTCAGCATTCCATTCCATTCCTTTCGATTCCATTCCTCTCAATACCATTCCATTCCAATTGGTTCCATTCCTCTCCATTCCATTCCTTTCCATTTCATTCATTCCATTCCTCTTCATTGCATTCCATTCCATTCCACTCTCCTCCATTCGCTTCTTCCCCATTACATTACATATCTCTCCATTCCTTTCCACTCTTCTGCATTCCACTCCATTACTTTTGTCTCCATTACATTCGTTTCCATTCCATTCCTCTAAATAACTTTCCATCTTTTTCAATTCCTTTCCATTCCTTACCATTGGATTCCTCTACATTTGTTTTCTTTCCATTCCATTCCATTCCTCTCCATTCCATTCCTAACCATTCCATTTCATTCGCCTCCAGAACAATCCATTCCAACTAAGTCTTCTCCATTCCATTGTTCTCCATTCCGTTGCATTACTCTCCATTCTTTTTCATTCTTCTTCATTCTATTCCATTCCATTCCTCCCCATCACATTCCTCTCCAACCCATTGCTCTAAATTCCATTACATCTCATTACATTCCTTTAATCTCCATCCATTCCTGTTTATTCCATTCCATACCATTCCTTACCATTCCATTCCTATCGATACCATTCCATTCCATTCCATTCCTCTCCTTTCCATTCCGTTCCTCTCCATTCCATTCCATTCCTTTGCTCTACATTGTGTTCAATTCCATTCCACTCTTTTCCATTCACTTCCTCTCCTTTACATTCCATATCTCTCCATTGCATTCCATTCTTCTGGATTCCATTCCATTCCTTTTCTCTCCATTATATTCGTTTCTATTCCAGTACTCTAAATTCCTTTAAATCTCTTTCAATTATTTCCACTCCTTACCATTGGATCCATCTACCTTTGATTCCATTCCACTCCTTTCCATTCATAACCATTCCATTCCTTTACACTTTATTCAATTCCATTCCTCTCCATTCCATTCCATTGTATACTTTTCCACTCCACTTCTCTCCATTCATTTCCCTTCCATTCCATTTCTATCCATTCAATTCTTCTCCATTCCATTCATCTCCGTTCCATTCCTCTTCACTCTATTGTACTCCATTCCATTCCATTCCTCTGCATTCAATTCCATGGCATTCCATTCCTCTCGATTCCATTCTTTTCATCCCACTCGGCCCCATTTAATTCCTCTCTATTCCATTTCCTTCCATTCCATTTCATTGCACTCTATTTCATTCCTTTCCTCTTCATTCCATTCCATTCCTTTCCATTCCATTGCTCTCCAAATCGTGCCATCCCATTTCATTCCTCTCAATTCCATTCCATTCCTCTCAATTCCTTTCCATTCCATTGTTTTCCATACTCACCTTTCCATTCCATTCCACTTCACTCCATTCCGTTCCTCTCCATTCAATTCCATTCCATTCCTTTTCTCAATTGTAATTTATTCCATTCCATTTTATTCCATTCCATTCATCTCCACTCCATTCCATTTGGATCCTTTCCAACCCATCCCTTCCTTTCCATTCCATTCTGTTCTATTTTATTCCATTGCAGTCCACTCCAATTTTTCCATTCCATTCCTTTCTAATCCATACCTTTCGTTTACATTACATTGAAAGCCCTTCCACTCCATTCCCGTCTTCTCCGTTCCATTCTATTTCATTGCATTCCTCTCCATTTCATTCCATTCTAATCCACTCCATTCCATTCCTCTCCATTCCATTTCTCTCCATTTGCATTCCATTCCATTAAATTCCATTTACTCCATTCCGTTCTATTAAATTCCATTCCTCTGCATTGCCTTCCATTACAATCCTCTCCATTCTATTCCCTTCTCCTCCATTGCATTCCATTCCAATTCATTTTTCTCCTCCATTCTTCTCAATTCCATTGCATTACTCTTCATTCCATTGCATTCATTGCCATTCCATTCCATTCCATTCATCTCCATCCCATTCCTCTCCATTCCATTGCTCTAAATCCCATTCCATCTCTTTACATTCCTTTACTCTCCATTCCAATCCTCTCTATTCCATTCAATGCCATTCCACTCCTTTCCATTCCTCTCCATTCCATTACACTCCATTCCATTCTATTCCACTCCATTCCACTCTACTCCTTTCCACTGCTCTCCATTCCATACCTCTCCATTCCATCTTTCCATTCCATTTTATTCCATTTCTCTCCATTTCTTTGGATTCAATTTCATTCCTCTCCATTCCATTCTATTTCTATCCATTCCATTCCATCCTATTGCTCTCTATTGCATTCCTTTCCTTTCCATTCAAATCTTCTCCATTCCCTTCTTCTCCATTACATTCAATTTTTCTCCATTGCATTCCACTCTTCTGCTTTCCATTTCATTCCTTGTCTTCTATTCCATTCCTCTCCATTAAATTCCTCTAAATTCCATTCCGTCTTTTTCAATTCCTTTCAATTTCTTACCATTCGATTCCTCTCCATTCCATTTCAATTCTCTTAATTCCATTATTCTCCTTTTCAATAATTTCATTCTTTTCCTTTCCTTTCCATTCCTCCCCATCCATTCCATTCCCTTCCATTCTGTTCTACTTCATTCCATTCCATTCTTCTCCTTTATATTTCATTCCACTCCATTCAATACCTCTCCATTCCTTTCCTCTCCATTCCATTCCATTCCTTTTCGTTCTTCTGTCTTCCAGTTTCATTACACTCCATTGCATTCGTTTCCATTCCTTTCCTCTCTGTTCCATTCAATTCCTCTCATTCTACTTTATTTCATTCCCTTCCTCTCCATTTCATTCCTTTCCTTTCCGTTTTATTTCGTTCCTCTCTTATCCATCCCATTCCTCTATACTCCATTCTATTCTATTCTTTTCCATTCCATTCCACTCAATTACATTCCGCTCCACTCCATTGCAGTCAATTCGATTTAACTGCATTCCATTCCTCTCCATTCCATTCCATTCCATTCCACTCCATTCCATTCCTTTCCATTGCATTCCTTTCTATTCCATTCCATACCTTTACTCTCCCTTCAATTCCAGTCCAATCCTTTCCTCTCTGTTCCCTTACTCTTCATTCCATTCCATATCATCATTTCTTTTCCTCTCCATTTCACTCCATTCCGTTTGATTCCTCTCAATTCCATTTTATTCCTCTCCATCGCATTCCTCTATATTCCATTCCATCTCTTTCCATTCCTTTCAATTCGTTACCATTCGATTCCTCTACATCCCCTTCAATACCTATTCGCACTATTCCTGTACATTCTATTCCAATCCATTCCATATTTCTAGATTCCATTCCTCTCCATTCCATTCCATTACTCTTCATTTCCCTCCATTCCATTCCTCTACCTTATATTTCACTACATTACATTGCCTTCCATTGCAGTCTATTCCATTCCATTCCATTTTATTTAATTCCTCTCCATTCCATTCATCTCCAATTCATTCCACTCCTCTCCATTGCAATCCATTTCTCTCCATTCCATTCCATTCCATTCCATTCCACTCTTATCCATTCCATTCCTCAGCATTTCATTCCATTTCTCTGCATTCCATTCCATTCTTTTCCATTCCATTCCATACTTTCCTTTCCATTTTTCTCCCTTCCATTCTATTTCATTACTCTATTTCATTCCTCTGCATTCCTTTCCTCTCCATTCCCTCATTCCATTCCATTCTTCTTCTTATTCCTCCATTCCATTCCTCTACTTTCCATTTCACTACATTCATTCCATTCCATTCAGTTCTACTCTATTCCATTCCCTTCCCTTTAATTCCGTACCATTCCATTATCTCCATTCCAATCCATTCCACTCCATTTCAATCCATTCCTCGCCATTCCATTCCATTCAATTCCATTTTGCTCCATTCCATTCCTCTCCATTCCATTCCACTCCACGCCTTTCCTTTCCATTCCTTACTTCGCCATTCCATTCCATTCTATTACTTTCTACTCCTTTCCTCTCCGTTCTATTCCTCTCCATTCTATTCCTCTCCTTTCCATTACTCTCCATTCTATTCATTCGCATTTCATTCCATTCCCGGTCATTCCATTCCATGCCCTTCCTCTCCATTCCATTCCATTCAATTTTGCCTCATTCCATTCCTTCCCATTTCATTTCTCTCCATTCCATTCCATTCCACTACTTTCCATACCATTCCTTTCTTTAACTTTCCTTTCTTTTCTATCCCTTTCCTCTCCATTCCATTCCATTCCATGCCATTCCACTTCATTCCATTCTTCTCCATTACGTTCCAATCCGTTCCATTCCTCTCCTTTCCATTCAATTTTATTCCATTTCTCTCTATTTCATTCGTTTCAACTCCATTCCTCACCATTCCTTTCCTTTCCATTCAGTCCTCTCTGTTTCCATTAAAATCCATTACTCTCTATTGCATTCCATCACATTCCATTCATCTCCATTCCCTTCCTCTTCATTACATTCTATTTCTTTCTATTCTATTTCACTCTTCTGCATTACATTCCTTTCCTTTTCTCTACATTGCAATCATTTCCATTCCATTCCTATTAGTTCCATTCCATCTTTTTAAATTCCTTTCCATTATTTACCTCTGGATTCCTCAACATTTAATTCCATTCCACTCCATTCTCTTCCTCCCCATTCAATTCAATTCCACTCCATTCCATTCCATTCCTCCCCATTCCATTCCATTGAATTCCTTTCCACTTCATTCCTCTCCATTCCATTCCATCCATTCCATTCCTAACCACTCAATTTGTCTCCATGCCTTTGCTCTCCATGCAATTCTTCATTCCATTGCACTCCATTCCTTTCCATTACCCTCCATAGCTATCCAATCAATTCCCTTCCATTCCATTCCTCTGCATTCAATTCCAATCAATTCCATTCCTCTCCAACCATTCCTCTCCATTATATTCCTCTTCTTTCTATTCCATTCCATTCCATTCCATTCTGTTCCATTCCCTTCCATTCATTTCCCTTCCTTTCCATTCTATTCCGTTCCATTCCATTCCTATTCATTTCATTTCTCTTCTTTTCAATGCCTTTCACTATATTACATTCCATTCCATAACTCACCATTCCATCACATTGTTTTCATTCCATTTCTCTCGATACCATTTCATTCCATTGAATTCCATTCCTCTCCATTACATTCCATTTCTCTATATTACTTTTCTCTCCATTCCATTCGATTCATTTCCATTTCTCTCCATTCTTTTCTGCTCTTCTGCATCCCATTCCATTCCTTTTCTCTCCATTATATTCGTTTCTATACAATTCCTCTAAATTCCATTCAATCTTTTTCAATTCTTTCCATTCCTTACCATTGGATTCCTCTACATTTGATTCCATTCCACTCCATTCCATTCCTCTCCATTCCTTTCCTAACCATTCCATTACCTTGCACTCCATTCCATTCCATTTCCCTCCATTCCATTCCATTGTATACCTTTCCACTCCACTCCTCTCTATTCAATTTCCTCCCATTCTTATCTTATCCTTTCAATTCCTCTGCATTCCATTCCTCTCCATTCCATTCCTCATCCTTCCAAGGCATTGCATTCCATTCCATTTCTCTCCTTTACTCTCTAATCAATACCATTGCATTCCATTCCTCTTCATTCCATTTCTCTCCATTCCTTTCCTCTTCATTCCATTGCATTCCATTTCATTCCTCTGCATTCCCTTTCATTCCATTCCATTCCTCTCCATTCCATTTCATTCCACTTCTCCCATTTAATTCCTCTCTATTCTATTCCTTTCCATTCCATTCCATTCGTCTTCTTTCCTTTCCTTTCCTCTCCATTCCATTCTATTCCATGCCATTCCACTTCATTACATTCTTCTCCATTACGTTCCAATCCATTCCATTCCTCCTTATTCCTTTCCACTCCATTATACTACATTTCTCTCTCTTCTGTTCGATTCCACTCCAATCCTCACATTCCTCTTCATTCCATTCCATTCTTCTCCATTCAATTACATTCAATAGCTCTCTATTGCGTTCCATTTCATTCCATTCTTCTCCATTCCCTAAATCTTCATTACCTTCCATTTCTGTCCATTCCATTCCAATCGTCTGCATTCCATTCCCTTCCTTTTCTCTCCAGTTCATTCGATACCATTCCTTTCCCATAAATTCCATTCCATCTTTTAAATTCCATTCCATTCTTTTCCTTTGGTTTCTGCTACATTCCATTCCATTCCCCTCCATTCCTTTCCATTCCCCTCCATTCCATTCTATTGTATTCCTTTCCACTCCATTCTTCTCAATTCCATTCCATTAAATTCATATTCACTCAATTATTCTCCAGTCCATTCCTCTGTATTCCATTCTTTTTCATTCCCTTGCCCTCCATTCCCTTTCATTCCTCTGCTTGGCTCTCCAATCAATTCTTTCCATTCCATTCCTCTCCAATCCATTTCACTCCATTCCATTTTTCTCCATTCCATTCATCTTCGTCTTTTTGCATTCCATTCATTACATTCTCCTTCCTTCTATTCCTTTCTATTTCTTTCCTCTCCATTCAATTCCAATCCGTTCCTTTCCTCTTCCATTCCATTCCATTCCATTCCTCTCCATTCCTTTCCATTACATTCTGTTCCCTTCTATTCCTTTCCATTCCTTTCCCCTCCATTTCAACACATTCCACTATATTACATTCATTACATTCCTCACCATTCCATTCCATTAATTTCCATTCCATTACTGTTGATACCCTTCTATTTGATTCTATTCCATTCCTCTCCATTCCTTTCCATTCTTCTCTATTCCATTTCTCTCTATGCCATTACTCTCCATTCCATTTGATTCTATTCCATTCCTCTCCATTCATTTCCATTCCATTCCATTCCTCTCCATCTCATTCCATATATTTCGTTTGTTGCATTCCATTCCATTCTACTCTTCTCTATTCCCTTCCTCTCCATGACATTCCATATCTCTCCATTCCAATCCACTCCTCTGCATTCCATTCCATTCCTTAGCTCTCCATTACATTCATTTCCATTCCATTCCTCTAAATAACTTGCCATTTTTTCAATGTCTTTCCATTCCTTACCATAGGAATCCTCTACGTTTGATTCCACTCCACTCCATTCCATTCCTCTCCATTCCATTACTAACGATTCCGTTCCATACACATCCACTGAATTCCATTCCAATTCACTCCTCTCCATACCATTCTTTTCCATTCCATTGCATTACTCTCAATTCCATTTCATTCTTCTCCATTCCATTCCATTCCATTTCTCTCCATCCCATTCCTCTTTATTACATTGCTCTAATATGCATTCCATCTCTTTACATTCCTTTTCTCTCCATCCATTTCTGTCTATTCCATTCTATGCCATTCCACTGCATTCCATTCCTCAGTCCAGTCTTCTCCATTTCAATGAATTCTACTATGCTACATTCCATTACATTCCTCAGTATGCCATTTCATTTCTATCCATTCCATTCCTCTCGATATCATTCCATTCCATTCGATTCCATTCCTCTCCATTCCGTTCCTTTCCATTGCTCTCCATTGCATTCCATTCCATTCCATTATTTTCCATTCCCTTCCTCTCCATTTCATTCCATATCTCTCCATTCCATTTCAGTCTTCTGCATCCCGTTCCATTTATTTTCTCTCCATTACGTTTCTATAAATTCCCTTCAATCTTTTTCAATTCTTTCCATTCCTTAGCATTGGATTCATCTGCATTTGTTTCCATTTCACTCCATTCCGTTCCTTTCCATTCCATTCTAACCATTCCATTCCATTCCACTCCATTTCATTCAATTTCTCTCCATTAAATTTCACTGTATACCATTCAACTCCACTCATCTCTATTACCTTCCATTCCACTAGTATCCATTCAATTTCTCTCCAATCCATTCTTCTCCATTCCATTCCATTCCTCTTCCTTCCATTGCACTGCATTCCATTCCTCTCTATTACTCTCCAATCAATTCCATTGCGTTCCATTCCTCTCCATTCCATTTCTCTCCATTCATTTCTCTTCATTCCATTGAATTCTGTCCACTCCATTCCTCATCATCCCATTTCATTCCACTCCTCCCAATTTTATTCCTCTGTATTCTATTTCTTCCCTTCCATTCCATTCCTCTCCTTTCCATTTCATTCTTCTCCATTCCATTCCATTCTATTCCATGCCATTCCACTTCATTCCATTCTTCTCCATAATGTTCCAATACATTCAATTCCTCTCCATTCCTTTCCATTTCATCCCATTTTTCACTATTCCATTCGTCTTCACTCCATTCCTCACCTTTCCTCTCTGTTCTATTCCATTCCTCTCCATTCCACTACATTCAATTGCTCTCTATTGCATTCCATTCCATTCCATTCTTCTCCATTCCCTTCCTCTTCACTGCATTCCATTTCTGTCCATTCCATTCCACTCTTCTGCATTCCATTCCATTCCTTTCCTCTCCATTTCACTCATTTCCATTCCATTCATATAAATTCCATTCCATCTTCTTAATTTCCTTTCCGTTGTTTTCTTTGGTTTCCCCTACATTCCATTCCATTCCACATCATGTCCTTCCATTCCTCTCCAATCCATTCCATTGTATTGCTTTCCACTCCATTCCTCTTAATTCCATCCCATTCCATTACTATCCATTCAATTCCTCTCCAATCCATTCCTCTGCATTCCATTCCTCTAAATTCCCTTGCACTCCATTCCATTCCATTCCTCTCCTTGCTCCCTAATCAATTCCTCTCCCTTCCATTCCTCTCCATTTCCATTTCACTCCATTCCATTCCACTCATTTCATTCATCTTCATTCTATTGCATTGCATTCCATTTCATTCCTCGTCCTTCCATTCCCTTCTATTCCTTTCCACTCCTTTCCCCTCTGTTCAATTCAAATCCACTCCTTTCCTCTCCATTCCATTCCTCTCCATTGTATTCTTATTCCTTCCATTCCATTCCTTACCCTTCCCTTCCCTACCATTCCATTCCATTCTATTCCATTCCTCTCCATTCCTTTCCATTACATTCCCTTCCCCTCCATTCCTATCCTTTCCTTTCCTCCCCATTTCAATGCATTCCACCATAATACATTTCATTACCTATCTCACCATTCCAACCATTCCTTTCCTCTTCACTGCATTCTGTTTCTGTCCATTCCATTCCACTCTTCTGCATTCCATTCCATTCCTTTTCTCTCCATTTCTCTCGTTTCCATTCCATTCATATAAATTCCATTCCATCTTTTTAATTTCCTTTCCATTGTTTTGTTGGTTTCCTCTACATCCCATTCCATTCCACATCATGTCATTCTATTTCTCTCCAATCCATTCCATTGTATTCCTTTCCACTCCATTCCTCTCAATTCCATCCCATTCCATTACTATCCATTCAATTACTCACCAATCCATTCCTCTGTATTCCATTCCTCTTCGTTCTCTTGCACTCCATTCCATTCCATTCCTCTCCTTTGCTCTCTAATATATTCCTCTCCCTTCCATTCCTCTCCATTCCATTTCACTCCATTCCATTCCACTCATTCCATTCATCTTCATTCTATTGCATTGCATTCCGTTTCATTCCTCGCCCTTCCATTCCCTTCTATTCCTTTCCACTCCTTTCCCTTCCATTCAATTCCAGTCTATTCCATTCCTCTCCATTCCTTTCCATTACATTCCATTCCCCTCCATTCCTATCCATTCGTTTCCTCCCCATTTCAATGCATTCCACCATATTACATTTCATTACCTATCTCACCATTCCAACCATTCCTTTCCATTCCAATACTTTTGATACCATTCCTTTCAAATCTATTCCTTTCCTCTCCATTCCATTCCATTCCTCTCTATTCCATTTCTCTCCATGCCATTTCTCTCCATTCCATTCGGTTCAATACTATTCCTTTCCATTCCATTCCTTTCCATATCATTCCATTCCATTCCAGTCCATTGCATTCCATTCCATTCCACTCTTCTCCATTCTCTTCCTCACATTACATTCCATATCTCTCCATTCCATTCCACTCCGCTGCATTCCATTCCATTCCTTATCTCTCCAATACATTCGTTCCCATTCCACTCTTCTAAATAACATTCCATGTTGTCAATGTCTTTCCTTTCCTTACCATAGGAATTCTCTACGTTTGCTTCCATTCCACTCCATTCTATTCCTCTCCATTCCATTCCTAACCTTTCCATTCCATGCGCCTCCACTGCTTTCCATTCCACTTGTCTCCTCTCTATTACATTTTTCTCCATTCCATTGCATTAATCTCAATTCCATTTCATTCTTCTCCATTCCATCCCATTCCTGTCTATTCCATTGTTCTAAGTTCCATTCCATCTCTCTACATTCCTTTACTCTCCATCTATTTCTGTCTATTCCATTCCATGCCATTCCACTGCACTCCATTCCTCTCCATTACATTCCTCTCCATTTCAATCCATTCCACTATACTATATTCCATTCCATTCCTATCCATTCCATTCCTCTCGATACCATTTCATTCCATTCAAATACATTACTCTCCATTACATTACATTCCTCTCCTTTCCATTCCATTCCAATCCTCTCCATTCCATTCCATTCCATTCCACTCTTTTCCATTCCCTTCCTCTCCATTACATTCCATATCTTCCCATTCCTTTAACTCTTCTGTATCCCAGTTCATTTCTTTTCTCTCCGTTACATTCTTTTCCCTTCCATTCCTCTAAATTTCATTCAATCTTTTTGAATTCTTTCCATTCCTTACCATTGGATTCATCTACATTTGATTCCATTTCACGTCATTCCTTTCCTCTCCATTTCATTCCATTCCACTCCTTCCCATTCCCTTCATTCCATTCCATTGGATACCTTTCCACTCCATTACTCTCTATTGAATTCCCTCCCATTCCATTTCTATCCATTCAATTCTTCTGCATTCCATTCCTTTCCATTCCATTCCTCTGCATTTCATTATTTGTCCTTCCATTGCGCTGCATTTCATTCCATCCCTCTGCGTTACTCTCAAATCAATTCCATTGCATTCCATTCCTCTCCATTCCATTTCGCTCCATTCCATTCCTCTTCATTCCATTGCATTCCATTCCGTTCCATTCCTCTCCATTCTGTTTCATTCCATTCCATTCCTCTCCATTCAATTTCATTCCACTCCTCCCCATTTAATTCCTCTCTATTCTATTCCTTTCCATTCCATTCCATTCTTTTCCTTTCCATTCCATTCCTCTCCATTCCATTCTATTCCATGCCATTCCACTTCATTACATTCTTCTCCATTACGTCCCAATCCATTCCATCACTCTCTATTCTTTTCCATTCCATTTTATTCTATACCTCTGTATTCCATTCGATTCCAATCCATTCATCACATTTCTCTTCATTCCATTCCATTCCTCTCCATTCCATTATATTCAATTGCTCTCTATTGCGTTCCGTTCCATTCCATTCTTCTCCACTCCCTTCCTCTTCATTACCTTCCATTTCTGTCCATTCCATTCCACTCTTCTGCATTTCATTCCCTTCCTTTTCTCTCCATTTCATTCGATTCCATTCCATTCCTATAAATTCCATTCCATCTTTTAATTTCCTTTCCATTCTTTTCTTTTGGTTTCCTCTACATTCCACTCCACTCCATTCCATTTTTCTCCATTCCTTTCAATTTCTTTCCTCTCCATTCTTCTCAATTCCTTTCCATTCGATTCCTATCCATTCAATTCCTCTCCAATTCATTCCTCTTCATTCCTTTGTATTCCATTCCTTTCCATTCCTCTCCTTAGCTCTCCAATCAATTCCTTTCCATTCTATTCCTGCTCATTCCATTTCACTCCATAACATTCCTCCACTTTCCATTCCTCTTCATTCTACTGCATTCCATTCCATGACATTCCTCTCCCTTCTATTCTTTTCTATTCTTTTCCATTCCTTTTTTCTCCATTCAATTCCAATCCATTCCTTTCATCTCCATTCCATTACTCCCAGTTGTATTACTCTTTCTTCCATTCCATTCCATTCCACTGCCTTCCATTCCATTCCAGTCCATTCCATTCCATTCCTCTCCATTCCTTTCCATTATATTCTGTTCCCTTTTATTCCTATCCATTCCTTTCCCCTCCACTTCAATGTATTCCACTGCATTCCATTCCATTCCATTCCTCTCCATTGCATTCCATTCCTTTCCACTCTTTTCCATTCCCTTCCACTCTTTTCCATTCCCTTCCTCTGTGTTCCATTCCACTCTTCTGCATCCCATTCCAGTCCTTTTCTCTCCATTATATTTCTCTGAATTCCATTCAATCTTTTTCAATTCTTTCCATTCCTTACCATTGCATTCATCTACATTTGATTCCATTCCACTCCATTCACTCCAGTCCACTCCATTCTTAACCATTTCATTCCATTTTACTCCATTACATTCCACTGTATACTTTTCCTCTACACTCTTCTATATTCAAATACCTTCCATTCCATTCCTATCCATTCAATTCCTCTCCATTCTATTCCTCTCCATTCCATTCCTCTACTTTCCATTGCACTCCATTCCATTCCATTCCTCTCCATTACTCTCCAATCAATTCCATTGCATTACATTCCTCTTCATTCCATTTCTTTCCATTCATTTCCTATTCATTCCATTCCTCTTCATTTCATTGCATTCCATTCCATTTCATTCCTCTCCATTCCATTTCATTCCACTCCTCCCCATTTAATTCCTCTCTACTCTATTCCTTTCCATTCCTCTCCTTTCCATTCCATTATTCTCCATTCCTTTCCTTTCCATTTTATCCCATTTTCTCTATTCCATTCGATTCCACTTCATTCCTTCACATTCCTCTCTATTCCAGTCCACTCTTCTTCATTCCATTGCATTTAATTGCTCTCTATTGTGTTCCATTCCATTCCATTCCTCTCCTTCCCATTACTCTCCATTCCATTGCTCTAAATTCCATTTTATCTCTTTACATTCCTTTACTCTCCATCCATTCTTCTCTATTTCACTCCATTCCTCTTCATTCCGTTCCTTTCCATTTCAATGCATTCCACTATACTGCATTCCATTACCTTCCTCAGCATTCCATTCCATTCCTTTCCATTCCATTTTTCTCAATAGCATTCCATTCTATTCTATTCCATTCCTCTCAATTCCATTCCATTCCTCTCCATTCTATTCCATTCCATTGCTCTCCATTGTACTCCATTATAGTCCACTCTTTTACATTCCCTTCCTCTCCATTACATTCCATATCTCTCCATTCCATTCCACTCCTCTGCATTCCATGCCATTCCTTTTTTCTCCATTACATTCATTTCCATTCCATTCCTCTAACTTCTATTCGATCTTTTTCACTCCTTTCCATTCCTTACCATTGCATTCGTCTACACTTGATTCCATTCCACTCCATTCCATTCCTCGCCATTCCATTACTAACATTCCATTGCATTCCCCTTCACTGCATTCCATTCCAATTCACTCCTCTCCATTACATTCGTCTCCTTTTCATTGCATTACTCTCCATTCCATTTCATTCTTCTGCATTCCATTTCATTCCATTACTCTCCATCGCATTCCTCTTCATTCCTTTGCTCTAAATCCATTCCATCTCTTTACATTCCTTTACTCTCCATCCTTTCCTTTCTATTCCATTCCATTCCATTCCATTCCTCTCCATTTCAATGCATTCTGCTATACTGCATTCCATTCTATTCCTCAGCATTCCATTCCATTCCTATCCACTCCATTCCTCTTGATACCATTCCATTTCATTCGATTCCATTCCTCTCAATTCCATTCCATTCCTCTCCTTTCCATTCCGATTCATTGCTCTCCATTTCATTCCATTTTATTCCACTCGTTTCCATTCCCTTCCTCTCCATTACATTCGATATCTCTCCATTCCATTCCACTCTTCTGCATTCCATTCCATTCCTTTTCTCTCCATTACTTTAGTTCCCAGTCCATTCTTCTAACTTCCATTCAATCTTTCTCAATAATTTCCATTCATTACCCTTGGATCCATCCACATTTGATTCCATCCCACTCCATCTCATTCCTCTCCATTCCATTCATTACCATTCCCTCCATTCCATTTCATTCCATTACACCCCATTTAATTCCTCTCTATTCTATTCCTTTCCATTTCATTCCATTCTTCTCCTTTCCATTCCATTCTTCTCCATTCCATTCCATTCCATTCCATGCCATTCCTATCCATTCAATTCCTATCCATTCCATTCCTCTACATTCCATTACTCTTCCTTCCATTGCACTCCATTCCATTCTATTCCTCTCCATTACTCTCAAATCTATTCCATTGCATTCCTTTCCCCTCCATTCCATTTCTCTCCATTGCTTTCATCTTCATTCCATTGCATTCCTTTCCATTCCATTCCTCTCCATTCCATTTCATTCCATTCCACCCCATTTAATTCCTCTCTATTCTATTCCTTTCCATTCCATTCCATTCTTCTCCTTTCCATTCCATTCTTCTCCATTCCATTCCATTCCATGCCATTCCACTTCATTTCATTCTTCTCCATTCCACTCCAATCCATTTTATCCCATTTCCCTCTATTCCATTCGATTCCACTACATTCCTCACCATTCCTCTACATTCCATTCCGTTCCTCTCCATTCCATTACATTCAATTGCTCTCGATTGCGTTTCATTCCATTCCATTCTTCTCCATTCCTTTCCTCTTCATTCCATTCCATTTCATTCCATTCCATTCCTCTCTTCTTCATTCCATTCCCTTCCTTTTCTCTCCATTTCATTCTTTTCCATTCCATTCCTATAAATTCCTTTCCATCTTTTTATTGTCCTTTCCATTATTTTCCTTTGGTTTCCTCTACATTCCATTTCATTTCACTCCATTTCATTCCTCTCCATTCCTTTCCATTCCACTCCATTCCATACCATTCCTCTCCGTTCCATTCCATTGTATTCCTTTCCACTCCATTTCTCTCCCTCCCATTCCTCTTCATTCCTTGCACTCCATTCCATTCCATTCCTCTCCTTTGCTCTCCAATCAATTCCTTTCCATTCCATTCCTCTCCATTCTATTTCACTCCATTCCATTCCTCTCCATTTCATTCATCTTCATTCCACAGCATTCCATTCTATTACATTACTCTACCTTCCATCCCCTCCTATTCCTTTCCACTTCTTTCCTCTCCGTTCAATTCGAATCCATTCCGTTCCTCTCTATGCCATTATTCTCCATTCTATTCCACTTCCTTTCATTCCATTTCATACTGTTCCCCTCCATTCCATTCCATTCTTCTCCAGTCCTTTCTATTACATCCCGTTCCGTTCTTTGCTATCCATTCCTTTCCAATTCATTTCATTGCACTGTACTATATTATATTCCATTACTTTCCTCACCATTCCATTCTATTCCTTTCCATTCCAAACCTCTCGATACCAATCCATTCGAATCTATTCCATTCCTCTCCTTTCTATTCCATTTCTCTCTATTCCATTTCTCTCTATTCCATTTCTTTCCATTCTATTCGATTCAATTCCATTCCTTTACATTCCTTTACATTCCATTCCATTCCTCTCCATTCCATTCCATTCCATTCCAGTCCATTGCATTCCATTCTCTTCCACTCTTCCCAATTCACTTCCTCTCTGTTACATTCCTTATCTCTGCATTCCATTCCACTCCGCTGCATTCCAATCCATGCCTTATCTCTCCATTACATTGGTTCCCATTCCATTCCTCTAAATAACATTCCATTTTTTCAATGTCTTTCCGTTTCTTACCATAGGATTCCTCTAAGTTTGATTCCATTCCACTCCATTCCATTCCTCTCTATTCCATTCATAACCATTCCATTCCATTCGCCTCCTCTGCATTCTATTCCAATTTAATCCTCTCCATTCCATTCTTCTCCATTCCATTCCCTTACTCTCCATTCCATTTCATTCTTCTCCATTCCATTCCATTCTTCTCCATTCCATTCCATTCCTTTCATCTCCATCCCATTACTATCCATTCCATTGCTGTAAATTTCATTCCACCTCTTTACATTCATTTACTCTCCATTCCATTCCTCTCTATTCCATTCCATGCCATTCCACTCAATTCCATTCCTCTCCATTGCATTCCATTCCATTCCATTCCACTCCATTGCATTACACTCCATTCCATTCCTGTCCATTCCATATCTCTCCATTCCATTTCTTTCCCTTCCTTTTTATTCCAGTACTCTCCATTCCATTGAATTCAATTCCATTCCTCTCCATTCCATTCAAATCCATTCCTACCCTTTCCATTTAATTCCACTCAGCTCCCCTCCATTTCATTCCTTTCCTGTCCATTCCCCTTCATTCCATTTCACTCCATCCCATTCCTCTCGCTCTCCAATCAATTTCATTGTATTCCATTTCTCTCAATTCCATTTCTCTCCATTCCATTCCTCTCCATTCCATTCTTATTCATTCCATTGAATTCCATTCCATTCCTCTTCATTTATTTTTATTACCTCCCTTCATTTAATTCTTCTCTATTCAATTCCTTTCCATTCCATTCCATTGCTCTCCATCCCATTCCTCTTCATTTCACTCTATTCCATTTTACTCCGCTCTATTCCAATCCATTCCAATCCATTCGATTCCATTCCATTCAATTCCCATCCATTCCACTCCATTCCATTCCTCTCTATACCATTCCTCTACATTTCATTCTATTCCAGTATTCCACTGCATCCTTTCCATTCCATTCCTCTTCATTTCACTCCATTCCATTCCTCTCCGTTCCATTTCACTATGTTTTGTTTCATTCCATTCCATTAAATTTAATTCACTTCCATTTCTTCCTCTCCATTCAGTTTAATTTCACTCCATTATAATCCTTTCCTCTGCATTCGATTCTATTCCATTCCATTGAATTCCAATTCATTCCACTCCATTCCATTCCTCTCTACTCCATTCCCCTAATTTCCATTCCATTCCTATATTCCATTGCGTTCTTTCCATTCAATTCCATTCCTTTCCTTTCCATTCCTCTACCTTCTATTCCATTTTATTACACTCTATACCATTCCTCTCCATTCCATTCTTCTCCATTTCAATGCATCTACTATACTACCTTCCAATACATTCTTCTGCATTCCATTCCTTTCCTTTTCCATTCAATTCCTCTCGAGGCCATTTCCTTGCATTCGAATCCATTCCTCTCCATTCCATTCCTTACTCTCTATTCCATTCCACTCCATTGCACTCCATTGCATTCCATTCTATTCCACTCTTCTACATTCCCATCTTCTCAATTCCATTCCACTCTTTGCATTCCATTCCATTCCTTTTCTGTCCATTGCATTCGTTTCCATTCCATTCCTCTAAATTCTATTCATTCTTTTTCAATTCCTTTCCATTCCTTATCAATGGATTCGTCTACATTTGATTCCATTCCTCTCCATTCATTCCTAAACATTCCATTCCAAACTACACCATTACATTCTATTTCTCTCCATTCAATTCCATTTTATAACTTTCCACTCCATTCCTCTCAATTCAATTTCCTTCCATTCCATTCCTATCCATTCATTTTCTCTCCATTCCTTTCCTCACTATTCCATTCCTCTTCATTCCATTGCACTCCATTCCTTTCCATTCCTTTCAATTATTCTCCATCAATTCCATTGCATTCCATTCCTCTCCATTCTATTTCTCTCCATTCCATTCCTCTAGAATCCATTCCCTTCCATTCCATTCCATTTCATTCCGTTCCATTCCATTCCATACCATACCATTGCATTTCTATTCATTCCATTCCTCAACATTCCACTCTATTCCTCTGTATTACATTCCACTCCTTTCCATTCAATTCCATTCCATTCCTTTCCTTTCCATTTCTTTCACTTTCTTTCAATTTCATTTCACTCAATTACATTCCTCTCCATTCCTTTCCTCTCCATTCCATTCATTCCATTCCATTGCTCTTCATTTCCCTCCATTCTATTCCTCTGGATTCCATTTCACTACACTTTATTCCATTGCATACAGTTCTATTTCATTCCATTCCCTTCCATTTAATTCCTCTCCATTCCATTCCTCGCCATTATATTCTTTTCCGCTCCATTGAAATCCATACCTCTCCATTCCATTCCATTTTACTCCATTCCATGCCTCTCCATTCCATTCCTCTTCATTCCATTCTTCTCTACTCCTTTTCCTTCCATTCCCTTCTTCTGCATACCATTTGATTCCATTTTTTTCTACTCCAATCCTCTCCATTCCATTACTCTCCATTCTTTTCATCTCCATCCCATTCCATTCCCAGCCATTCCATTCCATGACATTCGTTTCCTTTCCATTCCATTCCTCTCAATCTATTACATTTCTTTGCTCTCCATTGTATTCCATTCCATTCCACTTTTCTCCATTCCCTTCTTCTTCATTTTATGCCTTTTGTCTCCATTCCATTTCCAGTCTTCTGCATTCCATTCCCTTCCTTTCTTTTCCATTCCTTTCATTCCATTCCATTCCTCTTCACTTCCTTCCATTCCATTCCTCTGCATTCCATTTCACTATATTTCATTCCATTCCATTCAGTTTTATTCCATTCCATTCCCTTCCCTTTTATTTCTCTCCACTCCAATCTTCTCCATTCCATTCCACTCCATTGCAATCCATTCCTCTCCATTCCATACCATACCTTTCCATGTTAATCCATTCCATTCCTCTTCATTCTATACATCTCCATTCCATTCCACTCCACTCCTTCCTTTTCCATTCCTTTCTTCACCATTCCATTCTATTACTTTCTACTACCATCCTCTGCATTCTATTCTTCTTCATTCTGTTCCTCTCCATTGCATCATTCTCCATTCTATTTATCTTCATTCCATTCCATTCCCAGTCATTCCATTCCATGCCATTCCTCTCCATTCTTTTCCATTCGATTCCTCTCCTTTCCATTATATTCCATTGCTCTCAATTGCATTCCATTCTATTCCACTTTTATCCATTCCCTTCCTATTCATTATATTCTATTTCTCTCTATTCCATTCCACTGTTCTGCAGGCCATTCCCTTCCTTGTTTCTCCATTTCATTCATTTGCATTCCATTCCTCTATATTCCATTTCATCTTTTATATTGCTTTCCATTCCTTACCTTCAGATTCCTCTACATTCCACTCCATTCCACTCAATTCCATTCCTCTCCATTCCATTCCTCTCCATTCTATTCAACTCCATTCCATTCCTTTCCAATATTCTCCAATTCTTTCCATTGCATTTCTTTCCTCTCCATTACATTCCATTCTTATCCATTCTATTCCTCTCTGTTCCATCCTCTCCATTCAATTCCTGTTCATTCCATTGCACTCCATTCCATACAATTCCTCTCCATTCCTCACCAATCAATTCCCTTCCATTCCATTCCTCTCCATTCCATTACCTTCTATTCCTTTTCACTCCTTTCCTCCCCATTCAATTTCAATCCTTTCCATTCCACCCCATTCCATTCCTCTCCATTCTATTCCACTTCTTTCCATTCTTTCTGTTCCATTCCTCTCCATTCTTTTCCATTCTATTCTCTTCCATTACATTCCTATCCATTCCACTCCTCTCCATTCCATTGCATTTCAGTATATTCCATTCCATTCCATTCCTTTCCATTTTATTTCTCTGGATACCATTCCTTTTCACTCTATTCCATTTCTCTCCACTCCTCCCCAACCCATTTTGCTCTCTTCCATTCCTCTCCATTCCTTTCAATTTCATCTCATTCCTCTAAATTCCATTCCATTCCATTCATCACCATTCCTTTCCATTCCATTCCATTCCACTCTTTTCCATTCCCTTCCTCTCCATTCCACTCCACTGTTCTGCATTCCACTCCATTTTTTTCTCTCTATTCCATTCGTTTCTATTCCATTCCTCTAAATAACACTACATCTTTTTCAATTCCTTTCCATTTCTCACCATTGGATTCCTCTATATTCGCTTCCATTCCACTCCATTCCATTCCTCTCCATTCCATTCCTAACCATTCCATTCCATTTGCCTCCTCTGCTTTCGATTCCAATTCATTCCTCTCCACTCCATTCCATTTCTCTAAATTCCATTCCATCTCTTTACATTCCTTTACTCTCCATTCCATTCCTCACCATTCCATTCAATTTCATTCCTCTCCATTCCATTCATTCAATTCCACTCCATTCCATTCCACTCCATTCCATTCTTTTCCATTCCATTTTATTCCATTTCTCTCAATTCCATTCGATTCAATTCCATTCCACTCCATGCCATTCCCTTCCATTCCATTCCTATCAATTCCATTCCCCTCCATTTCATTGCATTCAACCATATCCCATTTCTTTCCATTAATTTCCATTCCATTTCTCTCGACACCATTCCATTCCATTCCATTCCTCTCCATTCCTTTCCATTCCTCTCCTTTCCATTTGACTCTATTTCATTCCCCTCTATTCCTTTCACTTCCATCTCATTCCTCTCCATTTCATTCCATTCAATTTCATTCCTATCCATTCCATTCCATTCTATTCCACTCTTCTCCATTCCCTTCCTCTCCATTACATTCCATAACTCTCCATTCAACTCCACTCTTCTGTAATCCATTCCATTTCTTTTCTCTCCATTACAATCGTTTCGATTCCCCTCCTCTAAAAAACATTCCATCTTTTTCAATTCCTCTCCATTCCTTGCCATTGGATTCCTCTACATTCAGTTCCAATCCACCCCATTCCATTCCTTTCCATTCCATTCCATTCTCCTCTGCACTCCATTCCAATTCACTCCTCTCCATTCCATTCTTCTCATTCCATTCCATTTCTCTCCTCCCATTAATCTCCATTCCGTTTCACTAAAATCCATTCGATCTCTTTACATTCCTTTACTCTCCATTCTGTTCCTCTCCATTCCATTCAATTCCTATCCTCTCCATTCCATTCCATTCCATACGATTCCAATCCATCCCATTCCATCCAATCCTTTCCTTACCATTCCATTTCTCTCCATTCTAATCGATCGATTCCGTTCCATTCCACTCCATTTTTATCCTTTCCATTCCCTTCCATCCACTTCATTCCATACCATTGCATTCCTCTCCATTCTTTTCCATTGTATGCCTTTCCACTTCATTCCTCTATATTCAATTCCATTCCATTCCATTTCTCACAATTCCATTTCATTCCATTCTATTCCTCTCCATTCCATTCCTCATCCTTCCAATGCATTCTTTTCTATTCTATTCCTCCCCGTTCCATGTTTTTCCCTTTCTCTCCATTTAATTTCTCTCTATTCCATCATTTCCATTCCATTCCTATGCATTCCATTCCATTAATTTCCTCTTCATTTTATTCCATTCCATTCCTCCTTTTCATCCCATTGCTTTCAATTCCATTCCATTCCATTCCATTCCATTTCACTCGATTACTTTCCATTCCATTATTTTCATTCCTCACCCTTCCATTCGATTCCACTGCCTTCCATCTCTTCCCTCTATATACCAATCTTCTCCATTCCATTCAATTTCTCTCCATTCCATTTCTCTAAATTCTATTCAATCACTTGACATTCCTTTACTCTCCATTCCATTCCTCTCCATTCCATTCAATTTCCTTCCTCTCTATTCCATTCATTTGATTCCACTCCATTCCATTCCACTCCATTCCATGCCTTTCCATTCCATTTTATTCAATTTCTCTCCATTCCATTCGATTTAATTCCATTCCGCTCCATTCCATTCCTATTCTTTCCATTCCATTCCACTCCACTCCATTCCATTTTATGCCATTCCTCTCCATTTTTTCCATTGTATACCTTTCCACTTCATTCCTCTGCATTCCATTCCATTCCATTCCATTTCTCTCAATTCAATTACTCTCCATCCCATTCCTCTCATTCCATTCCTCATCATTCCATTACATTCTATTCCATTGCATTTCACTCCATTCCATTACATTCCCCTCCACTCCATTTAATTCCTCTTTATTCCAACATTTCCATTCCATTCCTTTGCACTGTATTCCATTTATTTCCTCTTCCTTCTATTCCATTCCATTACTTTCCATTCAATTGCTCTCTATTCCATTCCTGTCGATTCCATTCCATTCCTCTCTATTCTTTTCCATTTCATTCTTTTCCTTTTCTCACAGTTCCATTCCATTACATTACACTCCATTCCATCCCTCTTCATTCCATTCCTCTCCATTCCATTCCATTCCATTCATTCCATTCCTCAATTCTATTTTACATCATTCCATATCTTTCCATTCCATTCCTCTCCATTCCTTTCACCTCCATTGCATTGCATTCCACTAGGTTACATTCCATTACCTTACTATTCCTTTCCATTTCATTCATTTTCATTCCATTACTCTCAATACCATTCCTTTCCATTCCATTCCATTCCTCCCCATTCCATTTCTCTCCATTCTATTCCTCTCCATTCAATTGCATTCCATTCCTCCCCATTCCATTTCTCTCCATTCTATTCCTCTCCATTCAATTGCATTCCATTCCTTCCATTCATTTCACTCCATTCCATTCCTCTCCATTCCATTTCACTATACTTTATTCCACTCCATTCCGTTCCATTTAATTAATCTCCATACCTTTCCTCTCTATTCCGTGTTATTCGACTCTATTCCAGTCCATTCCTGTCCATTCGATTCTATTCCATTCCATTACATTACAATCCATTTTACTCCATTCCATTCCTCTCTATTCCATTCCTCCACATTCTATTCCATTCCTGTATTTCATTGCATTCTTTCCATTCCACTAAATTCCTTTTCTTTCTATTCCTCTACCTTCTATTCCATTTCATTACACTCTATTCCATTCCTCTCCATTCTATTCCTCCCCATTTCAATGCACCCACTATACTGCATTCTATTACATTCCTCAGCATTCCATTCCATTCCATTCCTTTCCATTCCATTCCTCTCGATACCATTTCATTCCATTCAAATCCATTCCTCTCCATTCCATTCCATTCCTTTCCTCTCCATTCCTTTCCACTCCATTGCACTCCATCGCATTCCAATTCATTCCATTCCATGCCATTCCTTTCAACTCCATTCTTCTCCTTTCCATTAGATTCCATTGCTCCCCATTGCATTGCAATCCATTCCACTCTTCTCCATTCCCTCCCTCTTCATTATATTCCATTTCTCACCATTCCATTTCCCTGTTCTGCATTCCATTCCCTTCCTTTTCTCTCCATTCCATTGGTTTGCATTTTTTGCTCTATATTCCATTCCATCATTTTAAATTACTTTCCATTCCTTACCTTTGGATTTCTCTATATTCCACTCCATTCCATTCTTCTCCATTCCATTCCTCTTCATTTCATTCCTTCCATTCCTTTCTATTGCATTCCTTTCCACTCCATTTTTCTACATTCCATTCCAATCCATTCCATTCCTATCCATTCTTTTCCTCTCCATTCCATTTCTTTCCATTCCATTCTTGTTCATTCCTTTGAACTCCATTCCATTCTATTCCTCTTCATTCCATTCCCTTCTATTCCTTTCCTCTTTTGTCCTCTCCATTCAATTACAATCCATTCCATTCCTCTCCATTACATCCCTCTACATTCTGTTCCATTTATCTCAATTCCTTTCCTTCAATTCCCTTCCATTCCATTCCTATCCATTCCATTCCTCTCCATTTCATTGCATTCCATTACATTGCATTTTATTCAATTGCTATTGATATCATTCCTTTCCATTCGATTCCATTCCTCTCCATTCCATTCCATTCCTCTCCATTCCATCTCGCTCTATTCCATTCCTCTCCATTCCTTTCACTTCCATCTCATTCCTCTAAATTCCATTCCATTCTTCCCAGTTCCATTCCTTTCCATTCCACTCTTCTCCATTACATCCCATATGTCTCCATTCCACTCCACTCTTCTGCAATCCATTCCATTTCTTTTCTCTTATTGCATTCGTGTCCTTTACATCCTCTAAAAACATTCCATCTTTTTCAATTTCTTTCCTTTTCTTACATTGGATTCCTCTACATTCGATTCCATTCCACTCCATTCCATTCCTCTTCATTGCATTCCTAACCATTCCATTCAATTCACCTCCTCTTCCATCCATTCCAATTCACTCCTCTCCATTCCATTCTTCTCCATTCCATTCCATTCCATTCCATTCCTCGCCATTCCATTCCTCACCATTCCATTTCACTAAATTCTATTCAATCTCATTACATTCCTTATCTCTCCCTTCCATTCCTATCCATTCAATTCACTTCCCTCCCTCTCCATTCCATTCCATTCAATTCCACTCCTTTCAATTCCATTCCATTCCATTGCTTTCCATTCTATTTTAATCCATTTCTATCTATTCCATTCGATTCAATTCCTTTCTGCTCCATTTCATTCCATTCCATTCCTATTCTTTCCATTACATTCCACTCCATGCCTTTTCTCTTCATTCCATTCCATTTTTTACCTTTCCAATTCATTCCTCTCTGTTAAATTCCATTCCATTCCATTTCTCTCAATTCCATTTCACTCCATTCCATTCACTCCATTCCATTCCTCTTCATTCGATTGCATTCTATTCCATTCCATTCAGCTCCATTCCATTTCACTCCCCTCCACTCCATAATTCATCTCTATTCCACTCATTTCCATTCCATTCCTTCGAACTCTATTCCATTTCTTTCCTCTTCATTCTCTTCCATTCCATTTCTTTCCATTCCACTGCTCTCTATATCATTCCATTTCTCTCGATTCCATTCCATTCCTCTCATTCCTTTCCATTCATTCTTTTCTATTCCTCACACTTCCATTCCATTTCACTACACTCCATTCCGTCCCTCTACATTCCATTCCTCTCTATTCCATTCCATTATATTCCGTTCCTCAATTCCATTGTATTCCATTCTATTTCATTCCATTCCATTTCTCTCTATTGCATTCATCTCTATTTCATTACATTCCACTATATTACATTCCATTACCTTAATATTCCTTTCCATTCCATTCCTTTTAATTCCATTCTTCTCAATACCATTCCTTTCCATTCCATACCATTCCTCTCCATTACATTTCAATCCTCTCCATTACATTTCTCTTCATTCTATTCCTCTCCATTTTATTCCATTCCCCTCCACTCCATTCCATTCCATTCTTCTTCATTTCACTCCATTCCATTCCTCTCCATTCCATTTCCATATATTTTATTCCATCCCATTCCATTTAATTCATGTCCATTCCATTCCTCTCCAATCAAGTTAATGCCACTCTATTCCAGTCCATTTCTCTCCATTTGATTCTATTCCATTCAATTCAATCACAATCCATTCCACTCCATTCCATTCCTCTCTATTCCATTCCTTCACATTCCATTCCATTCCTGTATTCCATGGCATTCTTTCCATTCCATTCCATTCCTTTGCTTTCCATTCCTCTACCTTCTATTCCACTTTATGACACTCTATTCTATTTCTCTTCATTCTATTCTCCGTTTCAATGCAAAAACTATACTGCATTCCATTTTATTCCTTAGCATTCCATTCCATTCCTTTCCATTCCATTCCTCTTGATACCATTTCTTTTCATTCAAATCCATTCCTCTCCATTACATTCCATTCATCTGCACTCCATTCCACTGTATTGCACTACATTACATTACATTCTATTCCACTATTCTCCATTCCCTTCCTCTCCATTCCATCTACTCTTCTGCATTCCATTCTATTCCTTTTGTTTCCATTCCATTCGTTTCCATTCCATTCCTTTAAATTCCATTCAATCTTTTTCAATTCCTTTCCATTCCTTACCAATGGATTCGTCAACATTTGATTCCATTCCACTCTATTCCGTTCCGCTCCATTCCATTCCTAACCATTCCATTCCATTCCACTCCGTTCTATTCCATTCCTCTATCTTCCATTCCATTGTATAACTTTTCACTCCATTCCTTTCCATTCAATTCCTTTCCATTCCATTCCTATCCATTCATTTTCTTTCCATTCCTTCCTCACTACTACATTCCTCTTCATTCCATTCCATTCCAATCCATTCTATTCTTCTCCATTACAATCCAATCTATTCCATTGCATTCCTTTACTCTTCATTCCATTTCTCTTCGTTCCCTTCATCTCCATCCCATTCTATTCCATTCCATTTAATTCCTCTCCATTCCATTACTCAGCATTCCTTTCCATTCCTCTTGATTCCATTCCACTCCATTCCATTCCTTTCCAATTCTCTCGCTTCCATTCAAATTCATTAAACTGAATTACATTCCTCTCCATTCCATTCATTCCATTCCATTCCACTTCATTTCCCTTCATTCCATTCCTCTGGATTCCATTTCCCTACATTTCATTCCATTCCATTCAGTTCTATTCCATTCCATTCCATTCCCTTTAATTCCTCTCCATTTTATTCCTCTACATTCCATTCCATTCCACTCCATTGAAATCCATACTTTTCCAAATCATTCCATTCCACTCCATTGAAATCCATACTTTTCCAATCCATTCCATTCCACTCCATTGAAATCCATACTTTTCCTTTCCATTCAATTGCATTTAATTCCATTCCATGTTTCTCCATTCCATGAATCTCCAACCCATTTCCCTTCACTCCTTTCGTTTCCATTCTTTTCTTCTCAATTCCATTCCATTCTATTCCTTTCTACTCCAATCCTCTCAACTCTATTCTTCTCCACTCCATTACTCTCAATTCTTTTCATCTGCATTCCATTCCCAGCCATTCCGTTTCATGATATTCATCCCCATTCCTTTCTATTCCATTCCTATTCATTCAATTCCATTCCATTGCTCTACATTGCATTACATTCCACTCTTCTCGATTCCCTTCCTCTTCATTTAATTCCTTTTGTCTCCATTCCATTTCACTCTTCTGCATTTTATTCCTTTCCTTTCCTTTTCATTCCTTTCATTCCATTCCATTCCTCTTCATTTCCCTTCTTTCCATTCCTCTTCATTTCAATTCACTACATTCCATTCCATTCCATTTCGTTCTATATCATTCCATTTCTTTCCCTTTAATTCCTCTCCATTCCATTCCTCTCCATTCAATTCCATTCCACTCCATTGCAATCAGTACTCTTGATTCCATTCCATACAATTTCATTTTACTCCATTCCATTCCTCTCCATTCCATACCTCTCCATTCATTCCACTCCACTCCTTTCCTTTCCATTCCTTTCTTCTCCATTCCATTCCATTCTATCCTTTCTACAACAATTCTCTGCATTCTATTCTTCTCCATTTTATTCCTCTCCACTCCATTGCTCTCCATTCTATTCATCTCCGTTCTATTCCATTCCCAGCCATTCCATTCCATGCCATTCTTCTCCATTCCTTTCCATTCCATTCCTCTCCATTCCATTAGATTCCATGGAACTCCATTGCATTTCAATCCTTTCCACTCTTCTCCATTCTGTTCCTCTTCATTATATTCCATTTCTCACCATTCTATTCCACTGTTCTGCGTTTCATTCCCTTGCTTTTCAATCCATTCCATTCGTTTGCATTCCACTCCTTTATATTCCATTCCATCTTTTTAAATTCCTTTCCATTCCTTACGTTTGGATTCCTCTCCATTCCATTCCATTCCACTCCATTCCTATCTATTCTATTCCTCTCCATTCCATTCCTCACCAATCAATTCATGTTCATTCCGTTGCACTCCATTCCAACCCATTCCTTTCCATTCCTCACCAATCAATTCCCTTCCATTCCATTCCTCTCCTTTCCATTCCCTTCTATTCCTTTCCACTCCTTTCCTCTCCATTCAATTCCAATTCATTCAATTCCTCTCCATTGCTTTCCTCTCCATTCTATTCCACTTCTTTCCATTCCATTCCATTCCATTCCATTCCTTTCCATTTCATACCCTTCCCTTCCATTCCTATCCATTCCATTCCTCTCCATTTAATTGCATTCCACTGTATTCCTTTCCATTCCATTCCTTTCCATTCAATTTCTCTCGATACCATTCCATTCCATTCTATTCCTTTCCTCTCCATTCCATTCCCTTCCTCTCCATTCTTTTCACTCTATTCCATTCCCCTCCATTCCTTTCACTTCCATCTCATTCCTCTACATTCCATTCCATTCCATTCCTATCCATTCCATTCCTTTCCATTCCTCTCTTCTCCATTCCCTTCCTCTCCATTACTTTCCATATGTCTCTATTCCACTATACTATTCTGCAATCCATTCCATTTCTTTTCTTTCCATTACATTCGTTTCGATTACATTCCTCTAAATAACATTCCATCTTCTCAATTCCTTTCCATTCTTTCTCATTGGATTCCTCTATATTCGATTCCATTCCACTCCATTCCATTCCTCTCCATCCATTCCTAGCCATTCTCTTCCATTCGCCTCCTCTGCATTTCATTCCAATTCACTCCTCCCCATTCCATTCTGTTTCTCTCAATCCCATTCCTCTCCATTCCATTTCTCTAAATTCCATTCGATCACTTTACATTCCTTTACTCTCTTATTCACTCCTCTATATTCCATTCAATTCCATTACTCTCCATTCCATTAGATTCGACTCCATTCCATTCCACTCCATTCCAATCCTTTCCATTCAATTTTATTCCATTTCTCTCCATTCCATTCGATTCAATCATTCAGCTCCATTCCATCCCATTCCATTCTATTCCATTCCATTCCATTCCATTCCTATCCTTTCCATTCCATTCCACTCCACTACATTTCATTCCATGCCATTCCTCTCCATTCCTTCCATTGTATACCTTTTCATTTCATTCCTCTACATTCCATTCCATTCCATTCCATTTCCCTCAATTCCATTTCTTTCCATTCCATTCCTGCCCATTCCATTCCTCATCATTCCATTGCATTATAATCCATTCAGTTCCTTTCCATTCCATTTCATTCTCCTCCGCTCCATTTAATTCCTTTCTATTCCGTCATTCCATTCCATTACTTCGCTCTCTATTCCATTTCTTTCCTCGTCATTCTATTTTATTCCATTCCATTCCATTGCTCTCTTTACCATTCCATTCCATTCCATTTAACTCCATTCCATTCTATTCCTCTCCATTTCTTTCCATTCCCATCTTTTCCATTCCTCACCCTTCCATTCCATTCCACTCCATTCCATCCCTCTCCAATCCATTCTTCTCCATTCCATTCTATTCCATTCCTCAATTCCATTTTAATCCATTCCATTTCATCCCATTCCATTCCTCTCCATTCCTTTCATCTCCATTTCACTGCATTCCAGTACTTTACATTCCATTACCTTCCTTTCCTTTCCTTTCCATGCCTTTTCATTCCATTCCTCTCAATACCATTCCTTTCCATTCAATTCTATTCCTCTCCATTCCATTCCATTTCTCTCCATTCCATTCCATTCCTCTCCATTCCATTTCTCTCCATTCTATTCCTCTCCATTCCATTCATTTCCATTTCATTCCATTCAATTCCATCCCTCTTCATTTCACTCCATTCCATTCCTCTCCATTCCATTTAACTATATTTTATTCCATTCCATTTAATTCATATCCATTCAATTCCTATCTATTCTATATTATTCCACTCATTCCAGTCCATACCTCTCCTTTCAATTGTTTTCCATTCCACTCCATTCCATTCCTATTACATTCCTCCACATTCCATTCCATTCCTGTATTCCTTAGCATTCTTTCCATTCCATTCCATTTCATTCCTTCCCTTTCCATTCCATTTCCTTCTATTACATTTCATTAAACTCTATTCCATTCCTCTAATTTCTATGCATTCCACTATACTACATTCTATTTCATTCCTCTGCATTCCATTCCATTTCTGTCCATTTCGTACTCTCCATACCTTTCCATTCCATAAGATTCCATTCCTCTCCATTCCATTCCATTCCTCTCCTTTCCATTCCCTTACTGTGCTCTCCATTGCATTCCATTGCAAACCACTCTTCTCCATTTCATTCCTCTCCATTACAATCCATATCTCTCCATTCCATTCAAATCTTCTGCATTCCCTTCCATTACTTTTCTCTCCATTACATTCGTTTCCATCCTATTCCTTAAATTCCATTCAATCTTTTTCAATTCCTTACCAATGAATTCTTCTACACTTGATTCCATTCCACTCCCTTCCATTTCTCCCCAATCCTTCCAAATCATTCCATGCCATTCCACTAAATTCCATTCCATTCCTCTCCAATTCATTCCTTGGTATACCTTTCCACTCCACTCCTCTCAATTCAATTACCTTCCATTCCATTTCTCTCCATTCTATTCCTCTCCATTCCATTCCTCTTCATTCCATTGCAGTACATCCCGTCCCATGCCTCTCCATTGCTCTCCAGTCAATTCCATTTCATTCCATTTCTTTCCATTCCATTTCTTTCCTTTCCATTCCTGTCTATTCCATTCCTCCCCCATTCCATTCCATTCCACTCCATGCTATTCCTCTCCATTCCACCCCTCAGCAGTCCATAAAATTCCTCTGCATTCCATTCCATTCCATTCCTTTCCATTCCATTCAATACCTTTCCTTTCCTTTTCTCTCGCTTCCATTCAATTTCTTTCCATTTCTTTCTATTTCATTCATTCCATTCCTTTCCACTTCATTTCCCTCCATTCCATTCCTCTCTATTCTATTTCACTATATTTCATTCCATTCTATTCAGTTTTATTCCATTCCATTCCCTTCCCTTTGAATCCTTTCCATTCCATTCCTCTCCATTCCATTCTATTTTACTACATTCCATTCCTCTCCATTCCATTCCATTCCATTCCATTTTACTACATTCCATTCCTCTCCATTCCAGTCCACTCCACTCCTTTCTTTCCATTCCTTTCTTCTCCATTCCATTGCATTCTATTCCTTTCTACTCCATTCCTTTCCATTCAATTCCTCTCCATTATATTCCTCTCAATTCCATTACTCTCCATTCTATTCATCTCCATTCCATTTCATTCCCAGGCATTCCATTCCATGCCATTCCTCTCTATTCATTTCATTCCATTCCACTCCATTCCACTCCATTCCATTGCGGTCCATTGCATTCCACTCTTCTCCATTCCGTTCCTCTTCATTATATTCCATTTCTTTCCATTCATTTCCATTCTTTCGCATTCCCCTCCCTTCTTTTTCTCTCCATTTCATTCGATTCCATTCCATTCTTCTATGTCCCATTCCATCTTTTTAAATTCCTTTCCATTTCTTACCTTTGGATTCCTCTACATTCCATTCCATTTCACACCATTCCTTTTCTCGCCATTCCATTCCTCTCCATACCATCCCATACTACTCCATTCCATTCCATTCCTTTCCATTGCATTCCATTTTGTACCTTTCCACTCCATTCTTCTCCATTCCTTTCAATTCCTCTCTATTCCATTCCTCTTCATTCCATTCGTTTTTATTCCACTGCTCTCCATTCCATACCATTCCCCTCCATTGCTCTCCAATTAATTCCCTTCCATTCCATTCTTCTCCTTTCCATTTCACTCCATTCCATTCCTCTCCATTCCATTAGTCTTCATTCGATTACATTGCATTTCATTTCAGTCCTCTGCATTCAATTCCCTTCTATTCCTTTCTACTCCTTTCATCTCTATTCAATTCGAATCATTTCCATACCATTCCTCGCCATACTATTCCTCTTCTTTCCATTCCATTCCATCCCATTCCATTCCATTCTATCCCATCCCATTTCATTCCATCCCATTCCATCCCATTCCATTCCATTCCAATCCATTCCTCTCCATTATTTTCCATTCCTTTCGGTTCCAATCCATTCCTATCCATTCCTTTCCTCTTCATTTCAATGCATTCTGCTCTATTCTATTCCATTCCTTTCCATTCATTCCTCTCTATAACATTCCATTCCATTCAATTCCATTCCATTCCTCTGCTTTCCATTTCTCTCCCTTCCATTTCTCTCTATTCCATTTCTTTCCATTCTATTTCTCGCCAGTCCATTCCATTCCATTCCATTCCTTTCATTTACATTCCTCTTCATTTCATTCCATTCCATTCCTCTCCATTCCATTTCACTATATTTTATTCCACTCTGTTCCAAGCCATTCCATTTAAGTTATCTCTATTTCATTCCTCTCCATTCCATTCCATTCCTGTAATCCATTCCATTCCTATATTCCATTCCATTCATTCCATTCCATCCCATTCCTCTCCCTTTCTTTCTATCCTCTTCCATTCCATTCCATTCCACTCCATTTTATTCCAATACAATTCCTTCCTCTCCATTCCATTCCTCTTCATTCAATTCCATTCATTCCTTTCATTTCCTCTCCATTCCGTTCAATTCCATTCCATTCCTTTCCATTCCAATCCGTTCTTCTCAATTCTATTTTTCCATTTCATTCCTTTCCAACACATTCCTCTAATTCCATGCCATATGTTTCCATTCTTTTCCATTCCTTAACATTTGATTCCTAGAATTTCCCTTCAAGTCCTCTCCCTACAATTCCTTTCTATTAGAATGCAATCCATTCCATTTCTCTAGATTCCTTTCCTCTCCATTCCTTTCCTCTGCATTCCAATCCACTCCACTCTTTTCCTTTACATTCCTTTCTTCTCCTTTCCATTTCAATCTATTTCTTTCTACTCCCTTCCTCTCCATTCTCTTCCTCTCTGTTCCACTACACTTCAGTTTTATTCATCTCCATTCCATTCCATCCCCAGCCTTTCCATTCCATGCCATTCTTCTCCATTCGTTCCCATTCCATTCTGCTCTATTCTTTTCCTCCCCATTCCATTTCTGTACATTCCATTCCCTTCCAATATATTCCATTCCATTCCTTTTGTCTACTTTCCTTTCTTTTCTATTCCATTTCTTTCTATTCCATTCCTCTCCATTCCATTCCATTCCATGCCATTCCACTTCATTCCATTTCTCTTCATTCCATGCCATTACTCTCCATACCTTTATTCTCTATTAAGTTCCAATCCATTCCATTCCACACCATTTCTGTCCTTTTCATTTTATTGCATTTTTCTCTATTCCATTCCATTCAACTCAAATCATCACCATTCCTCTCCATTCCATTCCATTCCTCTCCATTTCTTTACATTCCTTAGCTCTCCATTCCATTCCTTTCCACTCTTCTCCATTCCCTTCCTCTTCATTACATTCCATTTTTCTCTATTCCATTCCTTCTTCTGCATTCCATTTCCTTCCTGATCTATCCATTACATTCATTTCCATTCAATTCCTCTAAATTCCATTCAATCTTGTTTAATTCTTTCCATTCCTTACCATTGGATTCGTCTACATTTGATTCCATTCCACTCCATTCCATTCCTATCCATTCCACTCCAAACCACTCCATTCCATTCCATTCCTCTGCATTGCATTCCTTTGTATGCCTTTCCACTCCATTCCTCTCCTTTCCATTCATCTCCATTTCATTGCATTCCACAATATTATATTCTAGTACCTTCCTCTCCTTTCCATTCCATTCATTTCCCTCCATTCCTCTCAATGCCACTCCTTTTCATTCCATTCCATTTCTCTCCATTCCATTCCATTCTATTGCATTTCTCTCCATTCCATTACTTTCCATTCCATTCCTCTCCATTCCATTCCTCTCCATTCCACTCCAAACCACTCCATTCCATTCCATTCCATTCTTCTGCATTGCATTCCTTTGTATGCCTTTCCACTCCATTCCTCTCCATTCCATTCATCTCCATTTCATTGCATTCCACTATATTATATTCCAGTACCTTCCTCTCCTTTCCATTCCATTCATTTCCATTCCATTCCTCTCAATGCCACTCCTTTTCATTCCATTCCATTGCATTTCTCTCCATTCCATTCCTCTCCATTCCATTCCTCTCCATTCCATTCCTCTGCATTTCACTCCATTCCATTCCTCTCCATTCCATTTCACTGTTTTATTCCATTCCATTCCATTTAATTCACCTCCATTTCATTCCTCTCCATTTCATTTTATTCCACTCCATTCGAATTCATTCCTCTCCTTTTGATTCTATTCCATTCCATTCAATTCCAATCCATTCCACTCCATACCATTTCTCTCTATTCCAATCCTCCACATTTCATTCCATTCCTGTATTCCATTGCATTCTTTGCATTCCAGTCCATTCCTTTCCTTTCCATTCGTCTACCTTCTATTCCATTTAATTACACTCTATTACATTCCTCTCCATTTCTATGCATTCCACTATACCACATTCCATTACATTCCCCAGCATTCCATTCCATTCCTTTCCTTTCCATTACTCTGGATACCATTTCATTCCATTCTATCCATTCCTCTCCATTCCATTCAATTCCTCTCAATTCCATTGCACTCCATTGCATTCCATTCTGTTCCACTCTTCTCAATTTCCATCCTCTCCATTCCATTCCACACTTCTTAACCTGATTCCATTCCTTTTCTCTCAATTACATTTGTTTGCATTCCATTCCTCTAAATCCATTCAACCTTTTTCAATTCCATTCATTCCACTCCATTCCTCTCCATTCCATTCCATTCCACTCCATTGCAATCCATTCCTCTCCATTCCATTCCATACCATTCCATTTTATTCCATTCCATTCCCCTCCATTCCATACCTCCTCATTCCATTACCAGTGGATTCGTCTACATTTGATTCCATTCCACTCCATTCCATTCCGCTCCATTCCATATCTAACCATCCCATTCCATTCCACTCCATTCCATTCCATTCATATCCATTCAATTCCATTGTATAACTTTCCACTCCATTCCTCTCCATTCAATTCCCTTCCATTCCATTCCTATCCATTCATTTTCTCTCCATTCCTTTCCTCACTAATCCGTGTCTCTTCATTCCATTGCACTCCATTCCAATACATTCCTCTCCATTCTATTCCATGATATTCGACTCCATTCCTTCCCATTCCATTCCTATCCATTCCATTCCATTACATCGCTCTACATTGCATTCCATTCCATTCCACTCTTCTCAAATCCCTTCCTCTTCATTTTATTCCTTATGTCTCCATTCCATTCTGCTCTTCTGCATTCCATTCCCTTCCTTTCCTCCCCATTCCATTCTTACCATTCCATTCCTCTTCATTTCCCTCCTTTCCACTCCTCTTCATTCCATTTCACTACATTTCATTCCATTCAATAACATTCCGTTCTATTCCATTCCATTTGTTTCCCTTTAATCCCTCTCCACTCCATTCCTCTCCATTCCATTCCATTCAACTCCATTGCAATCCATTCCTCTCCATTCCATTCCATACCATTCCATTTTATTCCATTCCATTCCCCTCCATTCCATACCTCCTCATTCCATTCCAACCACTCCTTTCCATTCTTCTCCATTCCATTCTATTTCTTTCTACTATAATCCTCTGCATTCTATTCTTCTCCATTCCTTTCCTCTCCATTCCATTACTCTCCATTCCATTCATCTCCATTCCTTTCCATTCCAAGCCATTCCCTTCCATGCCATTTCTCTGCATTCCTTTCCATTCCATTCCTCTCCATTCCATTAGATTCCATTGCGCTCCATTGCATTCCATTCCATTACAATCTTCTCTGTTTCCCTCCTCTTCATTATATTTCATTTCTCTCCATTCATTCCACGTTCTTTATTCCATTGCCTTCCTTTTCTCTCCTTTCTATTCGTTTGCATTCCATTCCTTTATATTCCATTCCATCTTTTTAAATTCCTTTCCATTCCTTACCATTGAATTCCTCTACATTCCATTCGATTCCACTCCATTCCATTCCTCTCCATTCTGTTCCACTCCATTCCATTCCATTCCTCTACATTCCTTTCCATTGCATTCCTTTCCACTCCATTCCTCTACATTCCATTCCATGCCATTCCATTCCATTCCATTCCTATTCATTCTATTCCTCTCTTTTCCATTCCTTGCCAATCCATTCCTGCTCATTCCATTGCACTCCATTCCATTCCATTTCTCTCCATTCCACACCAATCAATTCCCTTCCATTCCATTCCTCTCTATTCCATTCCCCTCTATTCCTTTCCACTCCTTTCCTCTCTATTCAATTCAAATTCATTCCATTCCTCTCCATTCCATTACTCTCCATTCTTTTCCTCTTCTTTCCATTCTGTTTCATTCAATTCCTCTCCATTTCTTTCCATTCCTTTCCCTTCCATTCCATTCCTCTCCAGTTCATTGCATTCCACCATTTCCATTCTTTTCCATTCCTTTCCATTCCATTTCTCTCAACACCAATCCATTCCATTCCATTCCTCTCCATTCCATTCCATTCCTCTCTATTCCATTTGACTCTATTCCATTTCCCTCCATTCCTTTCACTTCCATCTCATTTCTCTCCATTTCATTCCATTCCTATCCATTCCATTCCATTGTTTTCCACGCTTCTCCATTCCCTTCCTTTCCATTACATTCCATACCTTCCATTCTACTCCACTCTTCCGTAATCCATGTCAATTCCCATCTCTCCATTTCAATCTTTTCAATTCCATTCCTCTAAATAGCATTCCATCTTTTTCAAATCTTATCCATTCCTTACCATTGGATTTCTCTACATTCGATTCCATTCCACTCCATTCCATTCCTCTCCATTCTATTCCTAACCATCCATTCCATTCACCTCCTCTGTATTCCATTCCAATTCACTCCGCTCCATTCCATTCTTCTCCATTCCATTCCATTTCTCTCCCTCCCATTAATCTCCATTTTGGTTCTCTAAATTCCATTCGATCTGTTTACATTCCTTTACTTTCCATTCCATTACTCTCCATTCCATTCAATTCCATTCCTCTCCATTCCTTTCCATTCCACTCCATTCCATTCCACTCCATACCATTCCTCTTCATTCCATAACTTCTCATTCCATTCCAACCACTCCTTTCCTTTTCATTCCACTCTCCTCCATTCCATTCTATTCATTTCTACTATAATCCTCTGCATTCTATTCATCTCCATTCTATTCCTCTCCAATCCATTACTATCCATTCTATTCATCTCCATTCCTTTCCATTCCCAGCCATTCCACTTCATTCCATTCCTCTCCATTCCATTCCACACCATTCCATTCCATTCTTCTACATTCCTTTTTGTTGCATTCCTTTCCACTCCATTCCTCTCCATTCTATTCCATTCCTATCCATTCTATTCCTCTCTTTTCCATTCCTCACCATTCCAATCCTGTTCGCTCCATTGCACTCCATTCTATTCCATTCCACTCCATTCCTCACCAATCCATTCCCTTCCATTCCATTCCTCTCCAATCCATTCCCTTCCATTCCATTCCTCTCCAATCCATTCCCTTCTATTCCTTTCCACTCCTTTCCTCTCTATTCAATTCCAATTCATTCCATTCCTCTCCATTCTATTACTCTCCATTCTTTTCCACCTCTTTCCATTCTATTCCATTGAATTCCTCTCCATTTCTTTCCATTCCTTTCCCTTCCATTCCATTCAGCGCCATTCCAATCCTCTCCATTTCATTGCATTTCATCATATTCCATTCTTTTCCATTCCTTTCCATTCTATTTCTCTCGACACCATTCCATTCCATTCCTCTCCATTCCATTGCATTCGTCTCTATTCCATTTGACTCTACTCCATTTCCCTCCATTCCTTTCATTTCCATCTCATTTCTCTCCATTCCATTCCATTCCATTCCATTCCTATCCATTCCATTCCATTGTTTTCCACTCTTCTCCATTCCCTTCCTCTCCATTACATTCCATATCTCTCCATTCTACTCCACTCTTCTGTAATCCATTCCAGTTCTTTTCTCTCCATTTCAATCTTTTCCATTCCATTCCTCTAAATAACATTCCATCTTTTTCAATTCTTTTCCATTCCTTATCATTGGATTCATCGACATTCGATTCCATTTCACTCCATTCCATTCCTCTCCATTCCATTCCTAACCATCCATTCCATTCGTCTCCTCAGCATTCAATTCCAATTCACTCCTTTCCATTCCATTCCCTTTCTCTCCCTCCCATTAATCTCCTTTTCATTTCTATAAAATCCATTCGATCTCTTTTCATTCCTTTACTTTCCATTCCATTCAATTCCATTCCTCTTCATTCCATTCCATTCAATTCCATTCCTCTTCATTCCATTCCATTCCACTCTATTCCATACTTTCCATTTCATTTTATTCTATTTCTTTCCATTCCATTTGATTCTGTTCCATTCCATTCCATTCCACTCCACTCTATTCCATTCCATGCCATTCCTCTCCATTCTATACCTTTCCACTTCATTCCTCTACATTCCATTCCATTCCATTTCTCTCAATTCCATTTCTCTCCATTCTATTCCTCTCCATTCCATGCCACATCATTCCATTGAATTCTATTCCATTCCATTCCTCTCCATTCCATTTCATTCCCTTCCGCTGCACTTAATTCCTCTCTATTTCATCATTTCTATTCCATTCCTTTGCACTCTCTTCCATTGATTCTATCTTCATTTTATTCCATTCCATTCCTTTCCATTCCATGGTTCTCGATACCATTCCATTCCATTCCATTTCACTCGATTCCTTTCCATTCCTCTCCATACCTTTCCATTCCATTCTTTTCCATTCCGTTCCCTTTCATTAGGTTCCTCAATTCCATTTTATTCCATTCCATTTCATTCCATTCCATTCCTCTTCATTCCTTTCATCTCCATTTCATTGCATTCCAGTATATTATATTCCATTACCTTCTTCTCCTTTCCATTCCATTCCTTTTCATTCCATTTTTCTCAATACCATTCCTTTCCATTCCATTCCATTCCTCTCCATTCCATTCCATTCCTCTCCATTCCAATTCTTTCCATTCTATTCCTCTCCATTCCATTCCTCTTCATTTCACTCCATTCCATTTGTCTCCATTCCATTTCACTATATTTTATCCATTCCATTCAATTCCACTTAATTCATATCCGTACCATTCCTAATCATTCCGTTTTATTCAACTCCATTCCAGTACATTCTTCTTTCGATTCTATTCCATTCCAATCAATTCCAATCCATTCCACTCCATTCAATTCCTCTCTATTCCATTCCTCCACATTACATTACATTACATTCCTGCATGCCATTGCATTCTTTCCATTTCATTCCATTCCTTTCCGTTTCATTCCTCTACGTTCTATTCCATTTCATGCACTCTATTCCATTCCTCTCCATTTCTATGCATTCCACTATACTACATTCCATTTCATTTCTCAGCATTCCATTCCATTATTTCTATTCCATTACTTTCTATTCCATTATTCTCAATAACATTCCATTCCATTCGATTCCATTCTTCTGCATTCCATTCCATTCCTCTCAATTCCATTCCCTTATAGTGCTCTCCATTGTATTCCATTGCAAACCACTCTTCTCCGTTCTCTTCCTCTCCATTACATTCCATATCTCTCCATTCCATTCAAATCTACTGCATTCACTCAATTACTTTTCTCTCCATTACTTTCGTTTGCATTTCATTCCTCTAAATTCCATTCATTCTTTTTCAATTCCTTACCAATGGGTTCGTCTACACTGACTCCATTCCTCTCCATTCCATTCCTCTCCATTCCATTCCCAGCAATTCCACTCCTTTCCACTCAATTCCATTCTGTTCCTCTCCATCCCATTCCATTGTATGCCTTCCCACTCCATTCCTCTCCATTCCATTTAATTCCTATCTATTCAATTCCTCTCTATTCCATTCCTCCTCTTTCCTTTTTTCTTTATTCCATTGCATTGCATTCCATTCCATTCATCTCCATTCCTCTCCAATCAATTCCTTTTAATTCCATTCCATTCTTCATCATTCTATTTCATTCCATTCCATTCCTCTCCATTCCATTAATATTCATTTGATTGCATTCCTTTCCATTCCATTTCTCTGCATTCCATTGCCTTCTATTCCTTTCCACTCCTTTCTTCTCCATTCAATTTCAATCCTTTCCATTCCATTCCTGTCCATTTTATTGCTCTTCTTTCCATTTCTTTCCATTGCATTCCATTCCTCTCCATTTTTTCCCATTCCATTTGGTTCCATTTTATTCCTATCCAATCCGTTCTTCTCCATTTCAATGCATTCCACTCTATTCCATTTCTTTCCATTCATTTCTCTCGATACCATTCCATTCCATCGATTCCATTCCTGTCCACTCTATTCCATTCCTCTCCATTCTATTCCTCTTCTTTCCATTCCTTTGTATTGCATTCCATTCCATTCGGTTCTATTCCATTCCTATCCATTCCATTCCTCTCCATTTTAATGCATTCCACTCTATTCCATTCCTTTCCATTCATTTCTCTCGATATCATTCCATTCCATCGATTCCATTCCTGTCCACTCCATTCCATTCCTCTCCTTTCCATTTCTCTCCATTCTATTCCTCTCTAATCCATTCAATTCCAATTCAGTCCTTTCATTTCCATTACTCTTCATTTCACTCCATTCTAACTCCATTCCATTTCACGATATTTTATTCCAATCTGTTACGCTCCATTCCACTTAATTTATCTCCATTCCATTCCTCTCTATTTCATTTTTTTCCACACTATCCCAATCCGTCCCTTTCCATTAGCGTCCATGCATTCCATTCAATTCCAATTCATTCCATTGCATTACATTCCTCTCCATTCCATTCCTCACCATTACATTACATTCCTCTATTCCATTGCATTCTTTCTGGTCCATACCATTCCTCTCCATTCCATTATCTTCTATACCATTCCATTCCATTCAACTCCATTTCATTCCAGTCCAATTCATTCCTCTCCATTACGTTCCACTTCATTCCATTCCATTCCATTCCTTTCCTTTCCTCTCCATTCCATTCTATTCCATTCATTCCATTCTATTTCCTTCTTCTCAGTTCCTTTTATTCCATTTAATTCCTCTCCATTACATGCCTCTAAGTTTCATTCCAACTGTTTACATTCCTTTCCATTCCTTTCATTTGATTCCTCGAATTTCCCTTCAATTCCTCTACCTACAATTCCTTTCCATTCCACTCCAATCCATTCCATTTCTCTAGAGTCATTTTCTCTTTATTCCATTCCTCTGCATTCCATTCCATTGCATTCCAATAATCTCCATTCTATTACATTCTCCTCCATTCCATTCCATTCTTTTCCCTTCCCTTTCACTCCATTCCAGTCCTCTCCATTCCATTAATCTTCATTAATTCCATTCCATTCCTCTGCATTCCATTCTCTTCTATTCCTTTCCAACCCTTTCTACGCCATTCAATTCCAATCCTTTCCATTCCATTGCTCTCCATTCTATTGCTCTTCCCTCCATTCCATTCCATTCATTTCCATTCCATTCTTCTCCATTCCTTTCCATTTCATTCCTATACATTCCTTTCCTCTCCATTTCAATACATTCCACTCTATTCCATTCCATTCCTTTCCATTCATTCCTCTCAATACCATTCTATTTCATTCAATTCAATTCCAATCCTCCCATTTCCATTTCCCTCTATTCCTTTTCTCTCAATTCCATTTCTCTCCATTTCATTTCTTTCCATTCTATTCCACTCCAATTCATTTCACTCTCTTCTAGTCCTTTCCATTCCAATCCTCTTCATTTCAATCCCTTCCATTCCTTTCCATTCCATTCCTCTTCACTTCACTCCATTCCATTCCTCTCCATTCCATTTCACTATATTTTATCTCATTCCGTTCCATTCCATTCCATTGGATTCATCTTCATTTCGTTCTTCTCCATTACATTTTATCCTACACCATAGCAATCCATTCCTCTCCATTCGATTCCATACCTTTCTATTCAATTCAAATCCATTCCACTCCATTCCATTCCTCTCCATTTCATTCCATTCCTGTATTCCATTGCATTCTTTCCATTCCATCCCATTCCTCTTCATTTCATTCTATGCCATTCCATTCCATTCCATTCCACTCCATTTCATTCCAGTCCAATCCATTCCTCTCCATTAAATTCTATTCCAATCCATGCCATTCCACTTCATTCCATTACTCCCCATTCCATGCCATTACTCTCCATACAATTCTTCTCCATAAGTTCCAATCCATTCCATTCCACTCCATTCCTGCCTTTTCCATTTTAATCCATTACTCACTATTCCATTCCATTCAACTCCAATCCTCACCATTCCTCTCCATTCCATTAAATTCCATTGATCTCCATTGCATTCTATTCCATTCCACTGCTATCCATTCCCTTCCTCTTCATGCATTCCGTTTCTCTCCATTGCATTCCACTCTTCTGCATTCCTTTCCCTTCCTATTCTATCAATTACATTCGCTGCCAATCCACTCCTCTAAATTCCATTGAATCTTTTTCAATTTTGTCTATTCCTTGCCATTGAATTCGTCTACATGTGATTCCATGCCACTCCACTCCATTCCTCGCCACTCCATTCATTTCCATTCCATTCCCTTCCACTCTATTCCATTCCATTCCTCTGCATTCCATTCCATTGTATGCCTTTGTACTCCATTCCTCTCCATTTCACTCAACTCCATTTCATTGCATTCCACTATATTACATTCCAGTACCTTCCTCTTCTTTCTGTTCCATTTATTTCCATTCCATTCCTCTCAATACCATTCTTTTCCATTCCATTCCTCTCTATTCAATTCCATTCCACTCCTTTAAATTTCTCTACATTTCATTCCTCTCCATTCCATTCCATTCCATCCTATTCCATTGCATTCCATTTCATCCTATTCCATTCCATTCCATTCTATCCCGTTCCATTCTTCTTCATTTCACTCAATTCATTCCTCTCCATTCCATTTCACTGCTTTATTCCATGCTATTTTATTCCATTTAATTCACCTACATTTCATTCCTCTCCATTCCATTTTATTCCACGCCATTCCATGCCATTCCTCTCCAATTGATTCTATTCCATTCCACTCAATTCCAATCGAATCCACTCCATTCCATTCCTCCAAATTCCTTTCCATTCCTGTATTCCATTCCTTTAGTTTCCATTCCTCTACCTTCTATTCCATTTCATTACACTCTTCCATTCTTCTTCATTCCTTTTCTCTCCATTTAGATGCATTCCACTATACTACATTCAATTACATTCCTCCACACTATATTCCATTCCTCTCGATACCATTCCATTCCCATTGTTTGCATACCTCTCCATTCCATCCCATTCCTCTCCATTCCATTCCATTACAGTGCTCTCCATTCCATTCCATTCCATTCCATTCCATTCCATTCCATTCCATTCCATTCCATTCCATACCATTGTTCTCCATTCCCTTCTTCTTCATGACATTCTATATATCTCCATTCCATTCAACTGTTCTGTATTCCATTCCATTAGTTTTCTCTCCGTTACATTCTTTTCCATTCCATTCCTCTAAATTCCATTCAATCTTTTCCAATTCCTTACCAATGTATTCGTTTACATTGGATTCCATTCCACTCCATTCCATTTCTCTCCATTCCATTCCTAACCATTCCATTCCATTCCTTTCCTTTCCATTCCATTCCTTTCCTTACCATTTCTCTCACTTCCATTTAATTTCTTTACACTCATTTACGTTCCTCTCCATTCCATTCATTCCATTCCTTTTCATTTCCCTCTTTTCCATTCCTCTACATTCCATGTCAGTACACTTCATTCCATTCCATTCATTTCTATTCCTTTCCATTCCCTTCCCTTTAATTACTTTCCATTCAGTTTCTCTCCATTCCAATCAATTCCCCTCCATTGCAATCCATTCCTCTCCATTTCATTCCATTCCATTTTACTACATTCCATTCCTCCCCATTCCATTCCACTCCACTCCTTTCCTTTCCATTCCTATCTTCTCCATTTCATTGCATTCTACTCCTTTCTACTCCATTCCTCTCCATTCTATTCCTCTCCATTCCATTACTCTCCATTTTTTTAATCTCCATACCATTCTATTCCATTACTTGCCATTCCATTCCATGGTATTCGTCCCCATTCCTTCTGATTCCATTCTTATCCATTCCATTGCTCTACCTTGCATTCCACTCCATTTCACTCTTCTCGATTCCCCTCCTCTTCATTTTATTCCTTTTGTCTCCATTCCATTCCACTCTTCTGCATTCATTCCCTTCCTTTCCTCTCTATTTCATTCATTCCATTCCACTCCTCTTCATTTCCCTCCTTTCCACTCCTCTTCATTCCATTTCACTACAATTCATTCCATTCCATTCCATTCTATTCCATTCCGTTTGTTTCCCTTTAATTCCTCTCCACTTCATTCCTCTCCATTCCATTCCACTTCATTGCAATCCATTCCTCCCTATTCCATTCCATACCATTGCATTTTACTCCATTCCTTTTCTCTCCATTCCATACTTCTCCATTCCATTCCAACCATTCCTTTCCTTTCCATTCCTTTCATCTCCATTCCATTCCGTACTATTCCTTTCTACCACAATCCTCTGCATTTTATTCTTCTCCATTCCATTACTCTCCATTCTGTTCATATCCATGCCTTTCCATTCCCAGCCATTCCATTCTATGCCATTCCTCTCCATTCCATTCGATTCCATTGCATTCCATTCCATTACAATCTTCTCCATTCCTTTCCTCTTCATTGTATTCCATTTCTCTCCATTCATTCCTCGTTCTGCATTCCATTGCCTTCCTTTCCTCTTCATTCCATTCGTTTTCATTCTATTCCATTATTTTCCATTTCATCTTTTAAAATTCCTTTCCATTCCTTACCTTTGGATTCCTCTACATTCCAATCCATTCCACTCCATTCCAGTACTTTCCATTCCATTCCACTCCATTCCATTTCATTCCTCTACATGCCTTTCCATTGCATTGATTTCCACTCCATTCCTCTCGATTCCACACCATTCCATTCCATTCCTATCCATTCTAATCCTCTCCATTCCATTCCTGTTTGTTCCATTGCACTCCATTGCATTCCATTTCTCTCCATTTCTCACCAATCAATTCTCTTCCATTCCATTCCTCTCAATTCCATTCCCTTCTACTCCTTTTCCACTCCTTTCTTCTCCATTCAATTCTAAACCATTCCATCCCTCTCCATTCTATTCCACTTCTTTCCATTCTGTTCCATTCCTTTCCATTCCATTCCCATCCATTCCATTCTTATCCATTCCATTCCTATCCATTTCATTTCATTCCACCATATTACATTCCTTTCAATTCCTTTCCATTCCATTTATCTCTACTCCATTCCTTTCCACTCGATTCCATTCCTCTCCATTCCATACCATTCCTCTCCAATCCATTTGACTCTATTCCATTCCCCTCCAATCCTTTCACTTCTTTCTCATTCCTCTCCATTTCTTTCCATTCCATTCTATTATTATCCATTCCATTTCATTCTATTCCACTCTTCTCCATTCCCTTTCTCTCCATTAAATTTCATTTCTCTCCAATCCACTCCACACTTCTGCAATCCATTCCATTTCTTTTCTCTCCATTACATTCGTTTCCATTCCATTCCTCTAAATTACATTCCATCTTTTTCAATTTCTTTCCATTCCTCACCATTGGATTTGTCTACATTCGATTCCATTCCACTCCATTCCTTTACTCTCCATTCCATTCCTAACCATTCCATTCCATTCGCCTCCTCTTCATTCAATTCCATTTCACTCCTCTCCATTCCATTCTTCTCCATTCCATTCCATTTCTCTCCCTCCCATTAATCTCCATTCCATTTCTCAAAAAATCCATTCGATCTGTTTACATTTCTTTACTCTCCATTCCATTCCTCTCCATTCCTTTCCATTCCATTTGATTCCATTTCTCTCAAATTCATTCCTTTCAATTCCATTCCATTCCTATCCTTTCCCTTCCATTCCACTCTACTCCATTACATTTCATGCCATTTCTCTCCATTCCTTCCCATTGTATACCATTTCACTTCATTCCTCTACATTCAATTCCATTCCATTCCATTTCTCTCAATTCCAATTTTCTCAATTCCATTCCTCTCCATTCCATGCCACATCATTTCATTGCATTCTATTCCATTCCATTTCTCTCCATTCTATTTCATTCACTTCTGTTCCATTTAATTCCTCTCCTTTCCATCATTTCCATTCCATTCCTTCGCACTCTATTCCATTAATTTCCTCTTCATTTTATTCCCTTCCATTCCTTTCCATTCCATTGTTCTCGATTCCATTCCATTCCATTCTATTTCACTTGATTCCGTTCCATTCCTCTTCTTTACTACCCATTCCATTATTATCCACTCGTCACCCTTCCATTCCTTTCTATTACACTCCATTCCATCCTTCTCCATTCTAGTTCTCTCCATTCCATTCCATTCCATTCTGTTCCTCAATTCCATTTATTCCATTCCATTTCTTTCCATTCCATTCCTCTCCATTTCTTTCATCTCCATTTTATTGCATTCCAGTATATTACATTCCATTACCTTCACTTCTTTCCGTTCCATTCCTTCTCCTTCCATTCCTCTCAATACCGTTCCTTTCCATTCCATTCCATTACTCTCCATTCCATTTCACTAAATTCTATTCCTCTCCATTCTATTCATTTCCATTCCATTCCTCTTAATTTCACTCCATTCCATTTCTCTCCATTCCATTTCACTATATTTTATTCATTCCATTCCTCTCCATTTAATTCATATCCATTCCTTTCCTATCTATTCTGTTTTATTCAACACCATTCCAGTATATTCCTCTTCTTTCAATTCTCTTCCCTTCCAATCAATTCCAATTCTTTCCACTGCATTCCATTCCTTATCTATTCCATTACTCCACATTCCATTACATTCCTGTATTCCATTGCATTCTTTCTTTTCCATTCCATTCCTTTCCTTTCCATTCCTCTACCTTCTATTCCATTTCATTACACTCTATTCCATTCCTCTCCATTTCTATGCATTCCACTATACTGGATTCCATTACATTCCTCAGCATTCCATTCCATTACTTTCCATTCCATTACTCTCGATACCATTCCATTCCCTTCGATTCCATTCCTCTCCATTACATTACATTCCTATCCATTCCATTCCTTTATAGCACTCTCCATCGCATTGCATTGCAAACCACTCTTCCCCATTCCCTTCCTCTCCATTACATTTCATATCTTTTCATTCCATTCAATTCTACTGCATTCCATTCTATTACTTTTCCCTCCATCACTTTCGTTTCCATTTCATTCCTCTAAATTCCATTCAATCTTTTCCAATTCCTTACAATTGGGCTCCTCTACACTGATTCCATTCCACTCCATTCCATCCCTCTCCATTCCATTCCTAACAATCCTATTCCATCCCACTCAATTCCATTCCATTCCTCTCCATTCCACTCCATTGTATATCTTTCCACTCCATTCCTCTCCATTCAATTATCTTCCATTCCATTCCCATCCATTCAATTTCTCTCCATGCCATTCCTCTTCATTCCATTCCTCTTCATTCCATTGCAGTCCATTCCATTCCATTCCTCTCTGTTACGTTGTAGTCAATTCCATTACCTTCCTTAACTCTCCATTCCAATTTTTCCATTCCATTACTATCCATTCTGTTCCTCTCCATTTTATTCCATTTCGTTTCACTCTATTCCATTCAATTACATTCTATTCCACTCCATTCCATTCCTCTCCATTCATACCTCAGCATTCCATACCATTCCTCTGCATTCCGTTCCATTCCTTTCTCTTCCATTCCATTCCTTTCCTTTCCATTTCTCTGATTACCATTCAATTTCTTTACACTCGGTTACTTTTCATTCCATTCCTCTCCATTCCATTCATTTCATTTCATTCCTCTTCATTTCCCTCCATTACATTCCTCTGCATTCCATTTCACTGTATTTCATTCCATTCCATTCAGTTCTATTCCATTCCATTCCCTTCCGGTTAATTATTTTCCATTCCATTCCTCTCCATTCCAATCAATTCCACTCCTTTGCAATCCATTCCACTCCATTCCTTTTTACTACATTCCATTCCACTCCATTTCATTCCACTCAACTCCTTTCTTTTCCATTCCTTTCTTCTCCATTCCATTGCATTCGACTCCTTTCTACTCCATTCCTCCTCATTGTATTCTTCTCCATTATATTCCTCTCAATTCCATTTCTCTCCATTCGATTCATCTCCATTCCATTCCATTCCCATACATTGCATTCCATGCCATTTCTCTCTATTCCTTTCCATTCCATTCCTCGCCTTTCCATTACATTCCATTGAATTCCATTCCACTCCACCCTTCTCCATTCCCTTCCTCTTCATTATATTCCATTTCTTTTCATTCCATTTCATTCTTTTGTATTCCATTCTCTTCCTTTTCTCTCCTTTTCTTTTATCTTCATTCCATTCCTATATATTCCATTCCATTTTTTTAAATTCCTTTCAATTCCTTACCTTGGATTCCTCGACATTTCATCCAATCCACTCAATTCCATTCCTCTCCATTCCATTCCTCCCCATTCCATTTCATTCCACTCAATTCCATTCCTCTCCATTCCATTCCATTGTATTCCTTTCCACTCCGTTCTTCTCCATTCCATACCATTCCTGTCTATTCAATTCTTCTTCATTTCATTCCTCTCCATTCAATTCTTCTTTATTCCCGTGTTCTCCATTCAATTCCATTGCTCTCCAATCAATTCCCTGCCATTCCATTTTTCTCCATTCCATTTCACTCCATTCCATTCCTCTTAATTTCATTAATCTTCATTTAATTCCATTCCATTCTCTTCTATTCCTTTCAAATCCTTTCTTTGCCATTCAATTCCAATCCTTTCCATTCCTTTCCTCTCCATTCTATTTCTCTTCTTTCTATTCCATTCCATTTCGTTCCTCTCCATTCTTCTCAATTCCTTTCCATTCCATTCAGTTCCATTCCATTCCATCTGTCCCATTCCTCGCCATATCAAATCATTCCACTCTATTCCATTCCATTCCTTTCCGTTCTTTCCTCTTGATATCTTTCCATTCCATTCGTTTCCATTCCATTCCTCTCCTTTTCATTTCCCTTTATTCCATTTCTCTCCCTTCCATTACTTTCCATTCTATTCCTCTCCAATCCATTCTATTCCATTCCTTTCCTTTCCTTTCCTTTCCTTTCCTTTCCTTTCCTTTCCTTTCCTTTCCATTCCATTCCTCTTCATTTCACTCCATTCCATTCCTTTCCATTCCATTTCACTACATTTTATTCCATTCCGTTCCATTTCCTTTCATTTATTCATCTCCATTTCATTCCTCTCCATTCCATTTTATTCTTCACCATTCAATTCCTCACCATAACAATCCATTCCTGTATTCCATTGCATTCTTTTCATTCCATCCCATTCCTCTCCATTCCATTCTATTCTATATCATTCCATTCCATTTCACTACTTTTCATTCCAGTCCAATCCATTCCTCCCTATTCCATTCCTCTTCATTCCATTCTATTCCACTCCTTTCTTTTCCTTTCCATTCCAGTACATTCCATTCTATTCTTCTCATTTCGATTTTTTCCATTTCATTCCTCTCCATCACTTTTCTCTAAATTCCATTCCATCTCTTTCCATTACTTTCCATTCGATTCCTCGAATCTCCCTTCAATTCCTCTCCCTCCAATTCCTTTCCATTCCAATGTAATCCATTCTAATTCTCTAGATTCCATTCCTCTACATTCCATTCCTTTCCATTCCATTAATCTCCATTATATGGCATTTTCCTCAATTCCATTCCATTCTACTCCATTCCATTTAATTCCATTGCAATCCTCTCCATTCCATTCCATTCCTCTACTTTTCTTTCCATTCATTTCTTATCCTTTCCATTCCAATCTATTTCTTTCTACTCTATTCCTCTCCATTCTATTTCTCTGCATTCTACTCCTCACCATTCCATTACTCCTCAGTTTTATTCATCTCCTTTCAATTCCATTCCCAGCTATTCCATTCGAGGCCATTCCTCTCTATTCCTTTCCATTCCATTGTGCTCTATTCCTTTCCTCCCCATTCCATTTTCTTCCATTCCATTCCCTTCTACTACATTCCATTTCACTCCTTTCATCAACTTTTCTTTCTTTTCTATTCCATTCCTCTCTATTCCATTCCTCTCCATTCCATTCCATGCCATTCCACTTCATTCCATTCCATCCCATTCCATGCCATTACTCTCTGGACAATTCCTCTCCATTAAGTTCCAATCCATTCCATTCTGCTCTGTTCCTGTCCTTTCCATTTTATTCCAACACTCTCTATTCCATTACATTCAATTCTAATATTCACCATTCCTCTACATTCCATTACATTACTCTCTATTCCATTACATTCCACTGCTCTCCATTGCATTCCATTCCATTCCACTGTTCTACATTCCTTTCCTCTTCATTACATTCCATTTCTCTCCATTGTATTCCACTGTTCTGCCTTCCATTCCTTTCCTGTTCTATCAATTACATTCGTTTCCAATCCATTCCTCTAAATTCTATTCATCTTTTTCAATTCTTTCTATTCCTTACCATTGTATTCGTCTGCATTTGAATCCATTCTACTCCATTCCATTCCTCTCCATTCCATTCCTATCCATTCCATTTCCTTCCACTCCATTACATTACATTCCTCTGCATTCCATTCCATTGTATGCCTTTCCACTCCATTTTTCTCCATTCCATTCAACACCATTTCATTGCATTCCACTGTATTACATTCCAGTTCCTTCCTCTCCTTTCCTTCCCATTCTTTTCCATTCCATTCCTCTCAATACCATTCCTTTCCAATCCATTCCATTCCTCACCATTCAATTCCTTTTCACTCTTTTGCTTTTCTATCCATTCCATTCCTCTCCATTCCATTCCATTCCATACCATTACATTACATTTCATTCCATTTTTCTTCATTTCACTTCATTCCATTCCTCTCCATTCCATTTCACTGTTTTATTACATTCCATTTAATTCACTTCCATTTCATTCTTCTCCATTCCGTTTTATTCCACTCCATTCCAATCCATTTCTCTCCTTTCGATTCTTTTCATTCCATTCAATTCCAATCCATTCCACTCTATTCCATTCCTCTCTTTTCCATTCCTCAAAATTCCATTCCATTCCTGTATTCCATTTCATTCTTTCCATTGCATTCCATTCCTTTTCTTTCCATTCCTCTACCTTCTATTCCATTCCATTACACTCTATTCCTTTCCTCTCCATTCCTTTCCTCTCCATTACTATGTATTCCACTATACTACATTCCATTACATTCCTCCGTATTACATTCCATTCCTTTCAATACCATTCCATTCCAATCGATTGCATTCATCTCCATTCCATCCCATTCCTCTCCATTCCAATCCATTACAATGCTCTCCATTGCATTCCATTCCATACCACTGTTCTCAATTCCCGCCCTCTCCATTACATCCTATATCTCTCCATTCCATTCAAATGTTCTGTTTTCCATTCCATAAATTTTCTCTCCATTCCATTCGTTTCCATTCCATTCCTCTAAATTCCATTCAATCTTTTCCAATTTTTCCCAATGGATTCGTTTACATTGGACTACATTCCAATCCATTCCATTCCTCTCCGTTCCATTCCTAACTATTCCATTCCATTCCAGTCAATTTCATTCCATTCATATCAATTCAATTCCATTGTATTCTTTCCACTGCATTCTTCTACATATAGTTCCCTTCCATTCCATTCATATCCATTCAATTTCTCTCCATTCCATTCCTCTCCATTCCATTCCTCTTCATTCCATTGCACTACATTCTATTCCATGCCTCTCCATTACTCTCCCATCAATCCCATTACATTCCAATTCTCTCCATTCCATTCCTATCCATTTCATTTCTTTCCATTCCATTACATTCAATTATATTCCATTCCACTCCATTCCATTCCTTTCCTCTCCATTCCATTCCTCAGCATTCCATTCCTTTCCTCTGCATTCCATTCCATTCCTTTCCATTCCATTACATTCCCTTCCTTTCCATTTCTCTCGCTTCCATTCAATTTCTTTACACTCAATTATATTCTTTTACTTCCATTTCTCTCCATTCCATTGATTCCATTCCATTCCTCTTCATTTCTCTCCATTCCATTCCTCTGCATTCCATTTCACTACATTCCATTCAATTCCATTCCATTCCTTTTCCTTTAATTACTCTCTTTCCATTCCTCTCTATTCCATTCCATTACACTTTATGGCATTCCATTCCTCTTCGTTTTATTCCATTCTATCCCATTCCATATTAGTCTTTTCCATGCCTCTCCATTCCATACCACTGCTTTGCATTCTACTTCACTCCTTTCCTTTCCATTACATGGCATTCCAATCCTCTCCTTTCAATTCCTCTCCATTTTATTCCTCTTCATTCCATTACTTTCCATGCTTTTCCTCTTCATTCCATTGCATTTCCAGCCATTTCATTCCATACCACTCCTCTCCATTCCTTTTCATTCCATTCCTCTCCATTCCATTGCATTCATTTGCATTCCTTTCCATTCCACTATTCCATTCCATTCCTTTCTATTCTATACCATTCCACTCCATTTCATTCCAGTCCAATCCATTCCTCTCCCTTCCATGCCATTCCACTTCATTCCATTACTACCCATTCCATGCCATTACTCTCCACACAATTCTACCCTATTAAGTTCCAATCCACTTCATTCTGCTCCATTCCTGTCCTTTCCATTTTATTCCATTACTTAGTATTCCATTCCATTCAACTCCAATCCTCACCATTCCTCTCCATTCCATTCCATTCCTCCCCATTTCACTCCATTCCATTGCACTCCATTGCATTCCATTCCATTCCACTGTTCTCCATTCCCTTCATCTTCATTACATTCCATTTCTCTTCATTGCATTCCAGTCTTCTGCATTCCATTCTCTTCCTGTTCTATCAATTACATTCGTTTCCTTCCATTCCTCTAAATTCAATTCAATCTTTTTCAATTCTTTCCATCCCTTACCATTGAATTTGTTTACATTTGGTTCCATACAACTCTATTCCATGCCTCTCCATTCTATTCCTCTCCACTCCATTCCCTTCCACTGTATTCCATTCCATTCCTCTGCATTCCAATGATGGTATGCTTTTCCACTTCATTCCTCTCCATTCCATTCAACTCAATATCATTGCATTCCAGTATATTACATTCCAGTACCTTCCTCTCCTTTCTGTTCCATTCATTTCCATTCCATTCCTCTCAATACCATTCCTTTCCACTCCATTCCATTACTCTCCATTCAATTCCATTCCACTCATTTGCATTTCTCTCGATTCCATTCCTCCCCAATCCATTCCATTCCATTCTTCTTCATATCACTCTATTCCATTTTCTCCATTCCATTTCACTATGCTTTATTCTATCCCATTCCATTCCACTTAATTCACCTCCATTTCATTCCTCTCCATTCCGTTTTAATCTGTTCCATTCCAATCCATTCTTCTCCTTTCGATTCTATTCCATTCCATTCAATTACAATCCATTCCACTCCATTCCATTCCTCTCTATTCTATACCTCAAATTTCCATTCCATTCCTGTATTCCATTACATCCTTTCCATTCCATTCCATTCCTTTCCTTTCCATTCCATTTCTTTCCTTTCCATTCCTCTATCTTCTATTCCATTTCATTAAACTCTATTCCATTCATCTCAATTTCTTTCCTCTCCATTTCGAAGTATTCCACTGTAGTACATCCCATTACATTCCTCAGCATTACATTCCATTCCTCTCGATACCATTTCATTCCAATCAATTGCAGTCCTCTCCATTCCATCCCATTCCTCTCCATCCCATTCCATTACAGTGCTCTCCATTGCATTCCATTCCAAACCACTCTCCTCCATTCCTTTCCTCTCCATTACAGTCTATATCTCTCCATTTCATTCAACTGTTCTGCATTCCCTTCCATTAATTTTCTCTCCATTACATTCATTTCCATTCCATTCCTGTAAATTCCATTCAATCATTTCGAATTCTTTACCAACGGATTTGTTTACATTGGATTCCATTCCACTCCATTCCACTCCTCTCCATTCCATTCCTAACCATTCCATTCCATTCCACTTAATTCCATTCCATTCCTATCAATTCCATTCCACTGTATACTTTACACTGCATTCTTCTCCATTTAATTGCCTTCCATTGCACTCATATTCATTCATTTCTCTCCATTCCATTCCTCTCCATTCCATTCCTCTTCATTCCATTGCACTCCATTCTATTCCATTCCTCTCCATTACTCTCCCATTAATTCCATTTCATTCCATTCCTCTCCATTTCATTCCATTCAATTCCATTCCATTCCACCCCATTCCTTTCCTCTCCATTCCATTCCTCAGCATTCCATTCCTTTCCTCTGCATTCCATTCCATTCCTTTCCATTCCATTCCTTTCCTTTCCATTTATCTTGTTTCCATTCAATTTCTTTACACTTGATTAAATTCTTTTCCTTCCATTCCTCTCCATTCCATTGGCCATTCCATTCCTCTTCATTTCCCTCCATTCCATTCCTCTGAATTTCATTTCACTACATTTCATTCCATTCCATTCAATTCTATACCATTCCTTTCCCTTTAATTCCTCTCCTTTCCATTCCTCTCCATTACATTCCATTCGTCTTTAATGCATTCCATTCCTCTCCATTCTATTCCCTTCTATTTCATTCCATTTTACTCCATTCCATTCCTCTCCATTCCATTCCACTCCACTACTTCCCTTTCCATTACTTTTCTTATCCATTGCATTACATTGTATTTCTTTCTACTCCAATCTTTCCATTCTATTCCTCTCCATTCTATTTTTCTCCATTCCATTATTCTCCATTCTATTCATCTCCATTCCATTCCATTCCCAGGCATTCCATTCCATGCTATTCCTCTCCATTCCTTTCCATTCCATTCCTCTTCATTCCACTACATTCCAATGCATCTCATTACATTCTACTCTTCTCCATTCCATTCCTCTTCATTATATTCTATTTCTTTCCTTTGCTTTTCAAACTTCTGCATTCCATGGCCTTTCTTTCTATCCATTACATTCGTTTCCATTCCATTTCTCTATATTCCATTCTATCTTTTTAAAATCCTTTCCATTCCTTACCTTTGGATTCCTCTGCATTCCATTCCATTCATCTCCATTCCACTCCTCTCCATTCCATTCCATTCTACTCAATTCCATTCCATCCCATTCCATTGTATTCCTTCCCACTCCATTCCTCTTCACTCCTTTTCTCTCCATTCCATTACATTAAATTCCATTCCATTCCATTCCACTATTCCATTCCTTTCCTCTTCATTATATTCCATTTCTTTCCATTCCATTCCACTCTTCTTTATTCCATTCTCTTCCTTTTCTCTCCATTTCATTATTTCCATTCCATTCCTCTATATTCCATTCCATCTTTTAAAATTCCGTTCCATTCCTTACCTGCGGATTCCTCTCCATTCCATTCCATTCTACTCAATTCCATTCCCCTCCATTCCATTCCACTCCACTATTTCCCTTTCCATTCCTTTCTTCTCCTTTGCATTCCATTGTATTCCTTTCTACTACAATCCTCTTCATTCTATTCCTCTCCGTTTTATTCCTCTCCATTCCATTATTCTCCATTCTACTCATCTCCATTCTATTCATTCCCAGGCATTCCATTCCATGCTATTCCACTCCATCCCTTTCCATTCCATTTCTCTTCATTCCATTACATTCCGCTGCATCCCATTCCATTGCACTCTTCTCTATTCCATTCCTCTTCATTATAATTTATTTCTTTCCATTCCTTTCCAATCTTCTGCATTTTATTGCCTTTCTGTCTCACCATTTCATTCATTTCCATTCCATTCCTCTATATTCCATTACATCTTTTTCAAATCCTTTCCATTCCTTACCTTTGGATTCCTCTGCATTCCATTCCATTCCACTCCTCTTCATTCCATTTCATTCCACTCAATTCCATTCCATTCCTTCCTCTCCATCCCATTCCATTGTATTCATTCCCACTCCAATCCTCTCCATTCCATTCCTCTCCATTCCACTCCTTTCCATTCCATTCGTTTCATTCCTATCCATTCAATTCCTCTCTATTCCATTTATCTCCATTCCTTTCATCTTTATTCCATTGCACTCCATTCCATTCCATCGTCTCCATTGCTCTCCTATCAATTGTGTTCCATTCCATTCTTCACCATTCTATTTCATTCCATTCCATTACTCTCCATTTCATTAATCTTCATTCGATTGTATTATATTCCATTTCTTTCCTCTTCATTCCATTGCCTTCTATTCCTTTCCACTCCTCTCTTCTCCATTCACTTTCAATCTTTTCCATTAGATTCCTCTCCATTCTATTCCTCTTCTTTCCATTCCTTTGCTTTGCATTCCATTCCTCTTCATTCATTTCCATTCCATTCGGTTCCATTCCATTCCTACCCATTGCATTCCTGGCCATTTCAATGCATTCCACTCTATTCCATTCCTTCCCATTCCTTTCCATTAATTCCTCTAGATACCATTCCATTCCATTTGATTCCATACCTGTGCATTTCATTCCATACCTCTCCTTTCCATTTCTCTCTATTCTATTTCTCTCCATTTCATTCCTCTCCATTCTATTCCTCTCCAATCCATTCGATTCCAATCCATTCCTTTCATTTCCATTCCGCTTCATTTCATTCTATTGCACTCCGCTGCATTTCATTTCATTATATTTTATTCCATTCTGTTCAGCTCCATTTCACTTAATTCATTTCCATTCTATTCCTATCCATTTCATTTTATTCCACACCATCCCAATCTGTTCCTCTCCATTCGATTCCATACTATTCCATTCAATTCCAATCCATTCCTCTCCATTCCATTCCTAACCATTCCGTTCCATTCCTGAATTCCGTTGCCTTCTTTCCATTCCATACCATTCCTTTCCTTTCCTCTCCATTCCATTCCATTCCTTTCCACTCTATTACATTCCATTCTTCTCAACTCCATTCATTCCATTTCATTCCTCTCCATCGCATGCCTCTGAATTCCAATCCATCTTTTTCAATTCCTTCCTATTCCTTTAATTTGATTCCTCTAATTTCCATTGAATTCCTCTACCTACAATTTCTTTCCATTCCACTCTACTCCATTCCATTTCCCTAGATTCTATTCTTCTCTATTCCATTCCTCTCCATTCCATTCCTTTTCATTATTCTTCATTTCACTCCATTTCGCTCCTCTCCATTCTATTTCACTATATTTTATTCCATTCTGTTCCACGCCAAACCATTAAGTCATCTCCATTCTATTCCTCTCCATTCCATTTTAATCCACACTATCCCAATCCATTCCTTTCCGTTCCTCTCCTTTCCATTTAATTACAAACCATTCCCCTCCATTCCATTTCTCTCCATTCCATTCCTCACCATTCCATTCTGGTATTTCATTGCATTCTTTCCATTCCATACCATTTCTCTCCATGCCATTCTATTCTATTATATTCCATTCCATTGGCCTGCTTCCTGGTCTACTCAGATAGCTCCTTCAGGACTCATAGGCATTGGTCGAGTACTCTCAGTAGCCAATAGCTCTAAAATTTTAAATTGGACAGATGAGACTTCAAAAACTTTTTGCCCAATACGTTATTCCATCTATCCTCTTTACATTATGGGGAAGAGATAGTCTTGCTTAAATAAGCATGCATTTATATAGCCCTAATGATAAAACTTCAGCACAAATACTGTAGATGGGCTTTGATCCCTTTAAGGGACGTGGCAAAGACAGACAGGGAATGCAGGAACCTGTCCAAGTTAATAAAAAGACAAATCAAGTTGGCATTGGCTATTCAAATTTTTTCCATTGTTCCCAAGACCCTTACCTGAGAAGCCAAGGAACTGGTTTGGTTTGGGTGGAACCATGTCCCATCCCCTTTTGGAAAAGCTAAGGCAGTCAAAAAACTATTTTTAAAACAATTAAAGGCGAGGTCATATAGAGCCTTCTATTAGCCCCCCTGAATGGCAACCACTAGCCCTAGTTTTGTAATTAAGAAAAAATCTGGTATATGGAGACTTTTACAGGATTTAAGAGCTATTAACACTACTAGGGGAGCCATGGAGTGTTGCAGCCTGGATTGCTATACCTGTTAACTTTAATATTATAGTTATTGATTTACAGAATTGTTTCTTTACTATACCTTTAAGCCCAGAGGATTGTAAACAATTTACATTCAGTTTACTCTCTGAGAATTCAAAACTTTTGTTCCAGCTCCAGGAGGAGTCAACTCTTGAGGACTGAGACCAAACATGCTATGGCAAATGGATGTAACTCACTTTCCCAGCTTTGGTAAATTGTCTTATTTGCATGTGACTATAGATACATTTTCTCATGTTATTTCAGCTTCAGCAAAAACTAGAAGAAGCCTACAAGGACGTGGTACAACATTTATTCTTTTGCTTTTCACAGCTAGGTATGCCAAAGCAACTGAAAACCAACAACGGTCCTGCATATAAATCTAAATCTTTCCAGCAATTTTACTCCCAATTTAATATTTCTCATTCCACAGAAATTCCCTACAATCCACAAGGTCAAGCCATAGTTGAAAGAGTTCACCAAATTTTAAAAAATCAATTAAGTTATAAGAGGGTGAGTTCAAGTATAGCTCTTCTCACCACATCTTGAATCACACTTTATTTGTTATTAATCATTTAAATTTGGACTCTTCAGGCTATTCAGCTATGGCTAGACATTGAAATCCAAAGAAAGTATATAAAACCTCTGATAAAATGGAAGACTCCCCTTACAGGAAAAGAGGAGGGCCTGCTTTATTTCGTGCTCAAGTGAAACATGTTACTAATCGTAATTTTTCTTATGAAGGGCTTTCCCAAACCCCCTTTCCCTATTTGTTTTTATAAAAATTCTGCTTTTAATAATTACCAGACTTCTTGCTTAATGTCTACCTTTAAGTCTCTGAGTACAGAAAGCCCTTATCAGGACAATACAAGGACGGTTAGCGACTGGAGATGTTAATGCCTGGAGGAACCGCCCCTAGCTGTGCGACTAGAGCTTCATTGCCTCTAAGTGTATCTACTTGCCCCTTCAATGATACGGAAAAGGACTGGTCACTCATATGGCGAGATGCTGGCTTCCCGAAATGGAGAGACTCTGCTTGTAATTCTAAGGTGGACTATCCTGTACCTGGTGAAAGACTATATATTAGTGACGGGGGTTTTAATGGCTCTACGCTTGCCACAGCTAGAAGGCACCCGTATGGATGGGCTACACCCATGTTTCAAAGTTCTCTATCCTCTAATTGTTCATTACAGACTCAGCCTTATCGATTGTTTGCAGCAACAGGTCCTGAAACACTTTATCGTCCTCATTCCGGTTTCACAAACTTTTTTACAAGCTTGTGTAGATTCCCTATATGTTTTGTTAACTGCAAATTATTATTCTACATATTCTATGGATCATAAATATGGGCATTTTGAAATTAGTTGTGAAAATTGTTCATTGTCAAATTGTATTGGTAAAACTCCAGCCTAGGTATTTTTTTTAAAAAAACAACAAACATATGTGTTTGTGCCTGTTAAATTACCTATTCCCTGGTATACTTCTCCTGGTGCATACATTTTAGAACAAATAACGTCCTCTTTGGCTAGATCTCAGAGATTTGGGGCAGCTTTAATTTTAGAAATTACAGCTTTAATTGCCCTTATAAGATCTGTGACAGCTTCTGCCACTGCCTTGGTGCAGGAAGTACACACTGCAGAACATGTGAATAAGTTATCTCAAAATGTTAGTCTAGCCTTATTTACCCAAGAACAGATAGATAAAGGCATTATCAATAGTTTAAAAATGCCTTAAATCGGCATTAGTATATATAGGAAATCAGATACAACACATTAAAGTTCAAATGTCTGGGGCTTGCCATGCACAATTCAAATGGATTTGTGTTATGCCCTTGCCATATGATGGTAAAAATGTCAGTTGGGCTGATGTTCAGAAACACCTTATGGGAGTTTGGAAGTCTTCTAATTCTTCTTTGAATATTCAACAGTTGCATAGTCAAATTGCTGCCATTTCTCAGGTACATTTGACTTCACTTTCATTTTCCCGATTGGCATCTAAATTTATTTCTTCTCTTTCCCAATATGTTGCTTCTCATTCTATTTGGAATTTGATTTATAATTTTATCGCATTTCGAGTAATTGTATTGTTCTTACTATTTGTCTTTCCAGTCATCATCCTACATCTAAAAAAAGCCGTACAACAAAATTCTGATAACATCCACCTTGTTATTTTACAAAAAAAAGGGAGAGATGTTGGGAGCTGCAAATCTTGAAGAGACAAATCACAGAGCGCCTGAAAATAGGAAAAACGCTGGCTAGGAGAACTCTGGCATATAGCGACCATGACGGAGGCAAAAGCCCCATGGAAAATACGCTGGCTAAGAGAAAGGCTCTAGCATATAGCGGCTATGTTGGAGGTAAAAGCCCCATGGATCCTGTTTGATGGACTCTTTTGTTTATTTAAGAAAGCATGCTCAAAATTATAATAAGATTTTGAACTATTAATAAAAACTTCAAATAAAACCTTGAGTTAATTGGACATGGTTAAAATATATAAAAGATTTAATAGTGAGAATAATACTTAAAAATGTGTAAATCTTTCTTTGAGAAGCTAGGTTTTTTTTTCCCAGAAGTTATTTTGAGAAGCTAACTTTAGAATGTTGGTTAGTGTACCGAAACCTTTTTATTTACAGCTTTGTTTTTAGCTAGGTGAACAGTCTGTGTACCGAAACTCCCTCATTACATACAGTTTCTGCCTCAAGCCAAACTGGTTAGCAAGTAATTATGGCCATGGGATCTTTTACACAATAGACATGTGCAAGCTTGTAAGGAAATAGGTTTTAAAAATAGTTTGATAAGTTTAAGGTGTTTTAACATTAGAAAAGAATAAATGTGTAGTTTGTAGTGATAAATGATTTATAATAAAATAGTTAAGGTTTAAGGATATGATCAAAAGTTTATAAAATTTTTTTTTAGTATATTTTTAGGATAAGAATGTAGCATTAATATAATCTATAGACAAGCATGCAATGGGTTTGTTTTGAGAATAGTTAGAATATGAGTTATGGTTTTTGTTGGGTGATTTTGGATTAGGATTTAAGAAATAGTATAAGAATATGATTTATGAGATCATGGAAAGGTTAATAGAAAATGTAAGGTCACACATTAATAATAAGAATAATAGCTTGAAGTTTAAGGTTATACATTGAATGTTTTGGGGGGAACAGTTTTGAAACTAATGTAAGAATTAAGCATTTGTTACCTTAATGTACAATTCTTTGAAGTACGTTATGCATCATGAGATTTGTAACCCCCCGGGCCAATGATTGTTTCTCTGCCAGAGGTTATAGAAAATAGTATATAAGCTGGAGAGAGTTTGAATAAAAGTTGGAACGGTCTTAGCCAGACCTGACCCAGAAAAACTGCCTCAGAGGTTTTTTTCTTCTTCACCGTTTCCTGATTCCCCAACTCAGGCACAACCCCCCTCGGTCGGAGACAGTCTCCGACACCATTCCTTTCCATTCCTTACCTTTCAATTACTCGAATTTCCCTTCAATTCTTCTCCCTACAATTCCTTTCCATTCCAGTGCAATCCATTCTAATTTTTTTAAAATTCCATTCCTCTCCATTCCATTCCTTTCCATTACATTAATTTCCATTATATTACACTCTCCTCCTTTCCAATCCATTCTACCCCCCATTCCATTTTACTCCATTCCATTCCAATCCTGTCCATTCCATTCCATTCCACTACTTTCCTTTCCACTCCTTTCTTCTCCTTTCCATTACAATCTATTTCTTTCTACTCCATTCCTCTCCATTCTATTCCTCTCATTCCATTACTTTTCAATTTTTTTAACCTCCATTCCATTCCATTCCCAGCCATTCCATTCCATGCCATTCCTCTCCATTCCTTTCCATTCCTTTCTGCTCTATTCTATTCCTCCCCCTTCCATTTCTGTCAATTCCATTCCCTTCCACTACATTCCATTTCATTTCTTTCATCAACTTTCCTTTATTTTCTATTCTCTTCCTCTCTATTACATTCCTCTCCATTCCATTTTCCCCTCCATGCCATGCCATGCCATGCCATTCCACTTCATTCTATTCCTCCCCATACCATGCCATTACACTCCACACAATTTTTCGCCATTAAGTTCCAATACATTCCATTCCACTCCATTCCTGTCCTTTCCATTTTATTCCATTACTCTCTATTCCATTACTTTCAACTCCAATCTTCACCATTCCTCTCTATTCCCTTCCAGTCCTCACAATTCCATTGATTTCCATTGCATTCCGTTCCATTCCACCGTTTTCAATTCCCTTCCCCTTCATTGCATTCCATTTCTTTCCATTGCATTCCACTCTTCTGCTTTCCATTCCCTTCCTGTTCTATCAATTACATTCGTTTCCATTCCTTTCCTCTAAATTTCCTTCAATCTTTTTCAATTCTTTCTAGTACTTACATTTGATTTGTCTACATTTGATTCCATTCCACTCCATTCCATTCCTCTCCATTCCATTCCCCATCATTTCATTCCCCTTTGACTCCATTCCATTTCATTCATCTACATTCCATTCCATTGTATGCACTTCCATTCCATTCCTCTCCATTCCATTCAACTCCATTTCATTGCATTCCACTATATTACTTTCCAGCACCTTCCTCTCATTTCTGTTTCATTCATTTCCATTCCATTCCTCTCAATACCTTTCCTTTCCATTCCATTCCATTCCTCTCCATTCCATTCCATTCCTCTCCATTCAATTCCATTCCATTCAATTCCATTCTTCTTCTTTTTTTCTCCATTTCATTCCTCTCCATTACATTTCACTATGTTTTATTCCATTCCATTCCATTTAATTCACCTCCATTTCATTCCTCTCCATTCCGTTTTCTTCCACTCCATTCCAATCCATTACTCTCCATTCAATTCTTTTCCTTTCCATTTAATCTCAATCCATTCCGTTTCATTCCATTCCTCCAAATTCCATTCCATTCCTGTATTCCATTGCGTTCTTTCCATTCCATTCCTTTCCTTTCCTTTCCTTTCCATTCCCTACATTCTACTCCATTTCATTATACTCTATTCCATTCAACTCCACTCCTTTCCACTCCATTCCGATGCATTCCATTATACTACATCCCCTTTCATTCTATTTCTCTCAGTACCATTCCATTCCAATAGATTGCATTCCTCTCCATTCCATCCTATTCCTCTCCATTTTCCCTTCCATTACAGTGCTCTCCATTGCATTTCATAGCAGACCACTTTTCTCCATTTCCTTCCTCTCCATTACATTCTATTTCTCTCCATTCTATTCAACTTTCTGCATTCCATTCCATTAATTTTCTCCCCATTACTTTCTTTTCCATTTCATTCCTCTAAATTTTATGCAATCTTTTCCAATTCCTTACCAACGGAGTCATCTACATTGGATTCCATTCCACTCCATTCCATTTCTCTCCATTCTATTCCTATACATTCCATTCCACTCAATTACATTCCATTCCTATCAATTCCATTGCATTGTATACTTTCAACTGCATTCTTCTCCATTTAATTCCCCTTTCCCTTCCATTCATATCCATTCAATTTCTCTCCTTTCCATTCCTCTCCATTCCATTCTTCTTCATTCCATTGCACTCCATTCTATTCCATTTCTCTCCATTACTATCCCGTCAATTCCATTGCATTCCGTTTCTCTCTATTCAATTTCTCTCCATTCCATTCCTCTCCATTCCATTCAATTCTATTCCCTGCCACTCCAATCCTTTCCTCTCCATTCCATTCTTCAGCATTCCATTCCTTTCCTCTGCATTCCATTCCATTCCATTACTTTCCTTTCCACTTCTCTCACTTCCTTTCTATTTCTTTACATTCAGTTATATTTTTTTTTCCCTTTCCCTTCCTCTCCATTCCATTTATTTCATTCCATTCCTTTCATTTTGCTCCATTCCATTCCTCTGCATTCCATTTCACTACTTTCATTCCATTCCATTCCATTCCATTCCTTTTCCTTTAAATTTCCCCTCCATTCCATTCCATTCCACTTTATTGCACTGCATTCCTCTCCATTCCATTCTATTCCATTCCATTTTACTCTGTTCCATGACTCTCCATTCCATACCAGTGCATTTCATCCTACTCCACTCCTTTTGTTTCCATTTCATTGCATTCTATTGCTTTCTATTCCAATCCTCTCTATTCTATTCCTCTCCATTCTATTCCTCCCCATTCCATTACTCTCCAAGCTATTCATCTCCATTCCATTCCATTTTAAGGCATTCCATTCCATGCTACTTCTTTCCATTTCTTTGCATTCCATTCTTCTTCATTCCATTCAATTTCATTGCATTCCATTCCATTCAACTCTTCTTCTTTTCATTCCTCTTCATTATATTCCATTTCTTTCCATTCCTTTCCACACTTTGCAATCCATTGCTTTTCTTTACTCTCCATTTCATTCGTTTGCATTCCATTCCTCTATATTACATTCCATCATTTTAAATTCCTTTCCATTCCCTACCTTTGGATACCTCTACATTCCATTCCATTATACTCCATTCCATTCCTCTCCATTCCACTGCTCTCCACTCCATTCCATTCCATTCCTCTCCATCCCATTCCATTGTATTCCTTCCCACCCTATTCCTCTCCATTCCATTCCATTCCATTCCTATCCATTCAATTCCTCTCTATTCCATTCCTCTCCATTCCTTTCATCTTTATTCCATTCAACTCCATTCCATTTCATTCGTCTCCATTGCTCTCTAATGAATTCTCTTCCATTTCATTCTTCACCATTCTATTTCACTCCATTCCATTCCTCTCCATTCCATTAATATTCATTCGGTTGCATTCCATTCCATTCCATTCCTCTGCATTCCAATCATTTCTATTCTTTTCCACTCCTTTCTTCTGCATACAGTTTCAATCATTTCCATTCCATTCCTCTCCATTATACTCCTCTTCTTTACATTCCTTTCCTTTGCACTTCATTCCTCTCCATTCCTTTCCATTCCATTCGGTTTCATTCCATTCCTATGCATTCCATTCCTCTCCATTTCAATGATTTCCACTCTATTCCATTCCTTTCCATCCCTTTCCATTCACTCCCCCTTCCCAAATTTCCCTTCCATTCCATTTGATTCCATCCCTGTCCATTCCATTTCCCCTCCTCTGCTCTTCATTTCTCTATATTCAATTTCTTTCTATTCCACTTCTCTCCACTCCATTACTCTCCAATCCATTCAATTCCAATCCAATCCTTTCCTTTCCATTACTCTTCATTTCACTCCATTCCACTCCTCTCCATTCCATTTCAGTATATTTTTTTCCATTCTGTTCCATTCAATTCCACTTAATTCATCTCCATTCCATTTCCCTCCATTCCATTTTATTCCACACCATCCCAACCCGTTCCTCCTTATTCGATTCCATACTATTCCATTCAATTCCAAACAATTCCCCTCCATTCCACCTCCCCCCTTCCATTCCTCTCCATTCCATTCCTCTCCATTCCATTCATTCCTGCATTCCATTGCATTCTTTTCATTCCATACCTTTCCTCTCCATTCCATTCTATTCTATTCCATTCCATTCCATTCCACTCCATTTCATTCCAGTCCAATCCATTCCTCTCCTTTTCATTCCTCTTCATTCCATGCCATTCCATTCCTTTCCTTTCCTCGCCAGTCCATTCCAGTCCATTCAATTTACATTCTTCTCAATTCCATTTAATCCATTTCATTTCTCTCCATAACATGCCTCTATATTCCATTCCATCTCTTTCCATTACTTTCATTTGATTCCTCAAATTTCCCTTTAATTTCACTGCTTCCAATTCCTTTCCATTCCACTCCAATTCATTCCATTTCTCTTAAATTTCATTCCTTTCTATTCCATTCCTCTCCATTTCATTCCTTTGCATTCCATTAATCCCCCTTCTAATACCATCCCCTCCATTCCATTCCATTCTACTCCATTCCATTTCACTCCATTCCTTTCCTCTCCATTCCCTTAATCTTCATTCAATTCCATTCCATTCCTCTGCATTCCATTCTCTTCTATTCATTTCCAATCCTTTCTTCGCCATTCAATTTCAATCCTTTCCATTCCTTTCCTCTCCATTCGATTCCTCTTCTTTCCATTCCATTCCATACCTCTCCATTCCTTTCCATTCCATTCGGTTCCATTCCATTCCTATCCATTCCATTCCTCTCCATTTCAATGCATTCCACTCTATTCCATTTCCCTTCCTTTCCATTTATCCTCTCAATACCATTCCATACCATTCGATCAGTTCCATTCCTCTCCTTTCCATTTCTCTCTATTCCATTTCTCTCCATTTTATTTCTCTCCATTCCATTTCTTTACATTCTATTCCTCTCCAATCCATTCCATTCCCTTCCATTCCTCTTCATTTCACTCTATTCCATTCCTCTCCATTCCATTTCACTGTATTTTATTCCATTCCATTTCATTCATCTCCATTTCAATCTTCTCCATTCCATTTTATTCCACACCATCCCAATCCGTTCCTCTCCATTCGATTTCATACCATTCCATTTAATTCCAATCCATTCCACTCCATTCCATTCCTCACCATCCCATTCCTCACCATTCCATTCCATTGCTGTATTCCATTGCATTCTTTCCATTCCACCCGATTCACTTCCATTCTATTCTATTCCATTCAATTCCATTCCACTCCATTTCATTCCAGTCCTATCCATTCCTTTCCAATCCATTCCAGTCCTTTCCTTTCCTCTCCATTCCATTGCATGCATTCCATTCCATTCCATTATTCTTAATTCGATTTTTTCCATTTCATTCCTCTCCATCACATTCCTCTTAATTACTTTCCATCTCTTTCCATTCCTTTCCATTCCTTTCCATTCGATTCCTCGAATTTCCCTTCAATTCCTCTCCCTACAATTCCTTTCCGTTCCAATGCAATCCATTTTATTTCTCTAGACACCATTCTTTCCATTCCATTCCTATCCATACTATTCCTTTCCATTTCATTAACCTCCATTATATTACACTCTCCTCCATTCCATTTCATTCTACTCCATTCCATTTTACTCCATTCCATTCCTCTTCATTCCAATCCTCTCCATTCCATTCCACTCCACTACTTTCCTTTCCATTCCTTTCTTCTCCTTTCCATTTCAATCTAATTCTTTCTACTCCATTCCTCTCCATTCCACTTCTCTCCATTCTATTCCTCTCCATTCCATTACTCTTCAATTTTATTAATCTCCATTCCATGCCATTCCATGCCTTTCCTCTCCATGCCATTCCTCTCCATTCCTTTCCATTCCTTTCTGCTCTATTCATTTCTTCCCCATTCCATTTCTATCCATTCCATTCTCTTTCACTACATTCCATTCCATTCCTTTCTTTAACTTTCCTTTGTTTTCTATTCCATTCCTCTCTATTCCTTTCTTCTCCATTCCATTCCATGCCATGCCATTCCCCCCCTTCCATCCCTCCCCATTCCATGCCGTTGCACTTCACGCAATTCTTCCCCATTAATTTCCAATCCATTCGATTTTGTTACTTTCCTGTCCTTTTCATTGTATTTCATTACTCTCTATTCCACTCCATTCATCTCCACTCCTCCCCATTCATCTCCATTCCATTCCTTTCCTTTGCATTAAATTCCACTGCTCTCCATTGCATTCCATTCCATTCCACTCTTCTCCATTCCCTTCCTCTTCATTACATTCCATTTTTCTCCATTGCATTACACTCTTCTGCATTCCATTCCCTTCCTATTCTATAAATTACAAACGCTGCCAATCCATTCCTCTAAATTCCATTGAATCTTTTTTCAATTTTTTCTATTCCTTGCCATTGTATTCATCTACATGTGATTCCATACCACTCCATTGCATTTCCCTTCATTCTATTCCTATCCATTCCCCTTCCCTTCCACTCCATTCCATTCCATTCATCTGCAATCCATTCCATTTTATGCCCTTCCACTCCATTCCTCTCCATTCCCTTCAACAACATGTCATTGCATTCCACTATATTACATTCCAGTATCTTCCTATCCTTTTCCCTTCCATTCATTTCCATCCATTCCTCTCAATACCCTTCCTTTCCATTCCATTCCATTCCTCTCCATTGAATTCCATTCCACTCCTTTGCATTTCTCTCCATTCCATTCCTCTCCTTTTCCCTTCCATTCCATTCTTCTTCTTTTCACTCCATCCCCTTTTCCCCTCCATTCCATTTCACTGTTTTATTCCATTCCATTTAATTCACCTCCATTTCATTCCTCTCCATTCCGTTTTATTCCACTGCATTCCAATCCATTCCTCTCCATTCGATTGAATTCTATTCCATTCAATCCCAATCCACTACATTCCATTCCTCTCTATTCCCTTCCACCAAATTCCATTCCATTCTTGTATTCCATTGCGTTCTTTCCATTCCATTCCATTCCTTTCCTATCCATTTCTCTACCTTCTATTCCATTTCATTACACTCTATTCCATTACTCTCCATTCCTTTCCTCTCCATTCGGAGCATTCCACTATACACATCCCATTATGTTCCTCAGCATTACTTTCCATTCCACTCAATACCATCCATTACAATCGACTGCATTCCTCTTCATTCCATCCAGTTGCTCTCCATTCCATTCCATTACAGTGATCTCCCTTGTATTCCATTCCAGACCACTCTTCTCCGTTCCCTTTCCCCTCTATTACATTCTATATCCCTTCATTCCATTCAACTCTTCTCCATTCCATTCGATTATTGTCTCTCCATAATAATTTTTTTCACTCCATTCCTTTAAATTTCCCTTCAATTTTTTCCAATTCCTTACCAATGGATTCGTCTACATTGGATTCCATTCCACTCCATTCCATTCCTCTCCATTCCATTCCCAACCATTCCATTCCATTCCACTCAATTACATTCCATTCCTATCAATTCCATTCCATTGTATACTTTCCACTGCATTCTTCTGCATTTAATTCCTTTCAATTCCATTCGTATCCATTCAATTTCTCTCCATTCCAATCCTCTCCATTAATTCCTGTAGATTCCATTGCACTCCATTCTATTCAATTCCTCTCCATTACTCTCCCATCAATTCCATTGCATCCCATTCCTCTCCATTCCATTTCTTTCCAAGCCAATACTATCCATTCCATTTTTTTTCATTACCCCCCATTCCATTCAAATTTCCATTCCATTCCACTTCCCTTCCTTTCCTCCCTTTCCATTCCCCAACATTCCATTCCTTTTTCCCGTGCCCCCTTCCCCTTCCATTCCCTTTTAATTTTCCCTTCCATTCCTTTTTCCCTTTTCCCTTTCCTCGCTTCATTCAATTTCTTTACAATAAATTACATTCCTTTCCTTCAATTCCTCTCCATTCCTTTATTCCATTCCATTCTTCTTCATTTCCCTCCATTCAAATTTCCCCTGCATTTTCCCTTTCACACATTTCATTTTCCTTCCATTCCATTTCCCTTTTCCCTCCCTTTCCCCTTTTAAATTTCCCCTCCATTCCATTCCATTCCACTTTACTGCATTCCATTACCCTTCATTCCCTTCCATTCTATTCCATTCCATTTTACTCTATTCCGTGCATCCCCATTCCATACCACTTTTTTTCCATTCCAAATCCACTCTTTTCCCTTTTTATTTCATTTCCCTTCCCCATTCCTTTCTACTTTCCAAATCCTCTTTTCTGTTCCTCTCCATTCTTTTTTTTTCCCCTCCTTTTCCCTTACTCTCCATGTATTCATCTCCAATCCATTCCATTCTCAGCCATTCTAATTGATACCATTCCTCACCATTCCTTTCCAGTCCAATCCTCTCCATTCCATTCCATCCCACTATTCCAGTCCATTCCTATTCATTATATTCCATTTTTTTTCCCTTCCATTCCACTCTTCTGCATTCCATTCTCTTTCCTTTTCCCCTCCATTTTATTCTTTTTCCCTTTTTATTCCTCTATTTTTCCCTTCCATCTTTTTTAAAATTCCTTTCCCTTCCAAAACCCCGGGGTTCCCCTTTTTCATTCCATTCCATTTTACTCCAAATTTTATTCCTCTCCAAATTTCCCTTCCACTCCACTACTTCCCTTTCCATTCCTTTCTTTTCCATTCCATTCCATTCCATTGTATTCCTTTCTACTCCAAACCTCTTCATTCTATTCCTCTCCGTTCTATTCCTCTCCATTCCATTTTTCTCCATTCTATTCATCTCCATTCCAGACCATTCACAGGCATTCCATTCCATGCTATTCTTCTCCATTCTTTTTCATTCCTTTCCTCTTCATTCCATTACATTCATTGCATTCCATTCCTTTCCATTGTTCTCCATTCCATTCCTCTTCATTATATTCCTTTTCTTTCCATTCCTTTCCACTATTCTGCATTCCATTGCCTTTCTTTTCTCTCCATTTCTTTCGTTTCCATTCCATTTCTCTATATTCCATTCCATCTTTTAAATTCCTTCCCGTTCCTTAGCTTTTGATTCCTTTCCATTCCATTGCATTCCACTCCATTCCATTGTTCTTCATTCCACTCCTCTCCATTCCATTTCATTCCACTCCATTCCTTTCCATTCCACTCCATCCCATTCCATTATATTCCTTCCCAATCCATTCCATTCCGTTCCATTCCATTCATTCCTCTCCATTCAATTCCTCTCTATTCCATTCCTCTCCATCCCATTTGTCTTTATTCTATTTCACTTCATTCGATTCCATTTGTCTCCATTGCTCTCCAAGCTATTTCTTTCCATTCCATTCTTCACCATTCTATTTCACTCCATTCCATTGCTCTCCATTCCATTAATCTTCATTCATTGCATTCCATTCTATTCCATTACTCTGCATTCCATTCCCTTCTATTCCTTTCCACGTCTTTGTTTTCCATTCAATTTTAATACTTTCCATTCCATTCCTCTCCATTCTATTCATATTTTTTCCATTCCTTTCCATTACATTCTGTACCATTCCATTCCTGTCCATTCCATTCCTCTCCATTTCAATGTATTCCACTCTATTCCATTCTTTACATTCCTTTCCATTCATTCCTCTTGGTACCATTCCATTCCATTCCTGCCTATTCCATTCCATTCCTCTCTTTTCCATTTCTCTCTATTCCATTTCTCCCCATTCCTTTTCTTTCCATTCTATTTCTCTCCAATCCATTCTATTTCATTCCATTCCTTTCCTTTCCATTACTCTTCATTTGACTCCATTCCACTACTCTCCATTATATTTCACTATATTTTATTCCATTCTATTCCACTCCATTCCACTTAATTCATCTCCATTCCATTGTCCTCCATTCCATTTTATTCCACCCAATCCCAATCCGTTCCTCTCCATTCGCTTTCATATCATTCCATTCAATCCCAATCCATTCCACTCCATTCCACTCCTCTCCATTCCATTCCTCAACATTCCTTCTATTCCTGTATTCTATTGCATTCTTTCCATTCCATACCATTCCTCTCCATTCCATTCTATTCTATTCCATTCCATTCCATTCCACTCGCGTTCATTCCAGTCCAATCCATCCCTTTCCATTCCGTTCCTCTTCATTCCATTCCATTCCTTTCCTTTATCTCCATTCCATTCCATTCCATTCCATTCTATTCTTCTCAATTCATTTATTCCAATTCATTCCTCTCCATCACGTCTCTAAATTCCATTGCATCTCTTTCAGTTCCTTTGTATTCCTTTCATTCGATACCTCGAATTTACATTCAATTTCTCTACCTGCAATTCCTTTCCATTCCACTCCATTGCATTCCATTTTTCTAGATTCCATTCATCTCCCTTTCATTCCTCTCCATTCCATTCCCTTGCATTCCATTAATCTCCATTCTATTACATTTCCCTCCATTCCATTCCATTCTGCTCCATTCACTTTCACTCTATTGCATTAATCTTCATTCAATTCCATTCCATTCCACTGCATTCCATTCTCTTCCATTCCATTCCAATCCTTTCCTCGTCATTCAATTTCAGTCCTTTCCATTCCATTCCTCTCTATTCTATTCCACTTCTTTCCATTCCATTCATTCCATTCCATTCCATTCCCTTCCCTTCCTCTCCGTTTCTTTCCATTCCATTCGGTTCCTCTTGTTTCCTATCCATTCCACTCCTCTCCATTTCAATGCATTCCACTCTATTCCATTCCATTCCTTTCCATTCATTTTCTCGATACCATTCCATTCCATTTGAATCCATTCCATTCCTCTCCTTACCATTTCTCTAGCCCATTTCTTTCCATTCTATTCCTCTCTAAACCATTCCATTGCATTCCATTCATTTCTTTTCCATTCCTCTTCAATTCATTCCATTCCATTCCTTTCCATTCCATTTCACTATATTTTATACCATTCCGTACCATTCCTTTGCATTTCATTCATCTCCATTTCATTCTTCTCCTTTCCATTTTATTCCACATCATCCGAAGTCGTTCCTCTCCATTCGATTCCAATCCATTCCATTCAAATCAATCCATTACACTCTATTCCATTCCTCTGCATTTTATTCCTCACCTTTCCATTCCATTCCTGTATTCCATTGCATTCTTTCCATTCCAACCCATTCCTCTCCATTCTATTCTATTATATTCCATTCCATTCAACTCTATTTCATTCCAGTCCAATTCTTTCCTATCCATTCCATTCCTCTTCATTCCATTTCATTCCAGTCCTTTCCTTTCCTCTCCATTTCATTGCATTGCATTCCATTCCATTCCATTCTTCTCAATTCGATTTTTTCCATTTCATTCCTCTCCATCACATTCCTCTAAATTCTATTTCATCTATTTCCATTTCTTTCTATTCATTACCATTCGGTTCCTCGAATTTCCCTTCAATTTCTCTCCTTATAATTCCTTTCCATTCCAATGCAATCCATTCTATATCTCTAGATTCCATTCCTCTCCATTCCACTCCTCTCCATTCCATTCCTTTCCATTACATTAATCTCCATTATATTACACTCTCCTCCATTCCATTCCATTCTACTCCATTCCATTTTAGTCGATTCCATTCCTCTCCATTGCAATCCTCTCCATTTCATTCCATTCCACTACTTTCCTTTCCATTCCTTTCTTCTCCTTTCCATTCCAATCCTTTTCTTTCTATTCCATTCTCTCCATTCTATTTCTCCCCATTCTATTCCTCTCCATTCCATTACTCTTCAATTTTATTCATTTCCATTCCATTCCATTCCCAGCCCTTCCATTCCATGCCATTACTCTCCATTCCTTTCCATTCTCTTCTGCTCTATTCCTTTCCTCCCCATTCCATTCCATTCATCTACATTCCATTCCATTGTATGCCTTTCCACTCCATTCCTCTCCATTCCATTCAACTCCATTTCATTGCATTCCACTATATTATATTTCAGTACCATCCTCTCCTGTCTGTTCCATTCATTTCCACTACATTCCTCTCAATACCATTCCTTTCCATTCCATTTCAATCCTCTCCATTCAATTCCATTTCACTCCTTTGCATTTTTCTCCATTCCATTCCTCTTCATTCTATTCCATTCCATTCCATTCCGTTCCATTTCAATCCATTCTTCTTGTTTTCATTCCATTCCATTCCTCTCCATTCCATTTCATTATGTTTTATTGAATTCCATTTAATTCCATGTAATTCACCTCCATTTCATTCCTTTCCATTTCGTTTTATTCCACTCCACTCCAATCCATTCCTCTCCTTTCAATTCTATTCCATTCCATTCAATCCCAATTCAATCCACTCCATTCCATTCCTCTCTATTCCATTCTTCCAATTCCATTTCATTCCTGTATTCCACGGTGTTCTTTCCATTCCATTCCATTCCTTTTCTTTCCATTCCTCTACCTTCTATTCCATTTCATTACACTCTATTCCATATTCTCCATTGCTTTCCTCTCCATTCTGATGCATTCCACTATACTATATCCCATTACTTTCATCAGCATTAAATTCCAATCCTCTCAAAACCATTCCATTACAATTGATTGTATTCCTCTCCATTCCATCCAATTGCTCTCCATTCCATTCCATTACAATGTTCTCCATTGCATTCCATTCCAGACCACTCTTCATTCCCTTCCTCTCCATTACATTCTATATCTCCTCATTCCATTCAATGCTTCTGCTTTCCATTCCATTAATTTTCTCTCCATTACATTCTTTTCCATTCCATTCCTCTAAATTCCCTTCAATCTTTTCCAATTCTTACCAATGGATTCGTCTATATTGAATTCCGTCCACTTCACTCCATTCATCTCCATTCCATTTCTAACCATTCCATTCCATTACACTCAATTCCATTCCATTACTATCAATTCCATTCCATGATATACTTTCCACTGCATTCTTTTCAATTTAATTCCCTTCCATTCCATTCGTATCCATTTAATTTCTCTCCATTTCACTCCTCTCCATTCCATTCCTCTTCATTCCATTGCACTCCATTCTATTCCATTTCTCTCCATTACTCTCCCATCAATTCCATTGCATTCCATTCCTCTTTATTCCATTCTCCACATTCCATTCCTATCCATTCCATTCCATTCCATTCCATTCCATTCCGCTCCATTTTTTTCTCTCCATTCCTTTCCTCTGCATTCCATTCCATTCCTTTCCATTACAATCCATTCCTTTCCATTTCTCTTGCTTCCATACAATTTCTTTACACTCAATTATATTCCTTTCCTTCCATTCCTCTCCATTCCATAGATGCCATTTCATTCCACTTCATTTTCCTCCATTCCATTCCTCCGCATTCCATTTCACTGCATTTAATTTCATTCCATTCAACTCCATTCCATTCCATTCCTTTCCCTTTAATTCCTCTCTATTCCATTCCTCTCCATTTCATTCCATTCCACTTTATTGCATTCCATTCCTCTCCCTTCCATTCCATTCGATTCCATTCCATTTTACTCTCTTCCATGCCTCTCCATTCCATACTATTGCATTCCATTTTACTCCACTCCTTTCTTTTCCATTTCATTGTATTCTTTCTACTACAATTCTCTCTATTCCATACCTTTCCATTCATACCTCTCGATACCATTCCATTCCATTCGATTCCATCCCATTCCTCTCCTTTCCATTTCTCTCTATTCCATTACTCATCATTCCATTTCTTTCTATTCCATTTCGTTCCATTCCATTCCTTTCCTTTTTCTTCCTCTTCATTTTACTCCATTCCATTTCACTATATTTTATTCCATTCCGTTCCTTTCCATTCCATTTAATTCATCTCCATTTCATTCTTGTCCAGTCGATTTTATTCCACACCATCCCAATCCGTTCCTCTCCATTCGATTCCATAGTATTCCATTCAATTTCAATCCATTCCACTCCATTCAATTACTCTCCATTCCATTCCTCACCATTCCATTCCATTCCTGTATTCCATTCCTTTCAATTCCATCCCATTCCATTCCACTCCATTTCATTCTAGTTCAGTCCATTTCCCTCCATTCCATTCATCTTCATTCCGTTGCACTCCATTCTATTCCATTCCATTCCATTACTCTCATCAGTTCCATTACATTACATTCCTATCCATTCCATTTCTCTCCATTCCGTTCCATTCCATTCAATTCCATCCATTCCTCTCCATTCACTTCCTCTCCATTCCATTCCTTTCCTTTCCATTCCATAACATTCTTTTCCATTTTTCTCGCTTCCATTCAATTTTTTTACACTCATTTACATTCCTTCTCTTCCATTCCTCTCCATTCCATTGATTCGATTCCATTCCTCTTCATATCCCTCCATTCCATTCCTCTGCATTGCATTTCACTACATTTCTATCCATTCCATTCAATTCCTTTCCATTCCTTTCCTTTTGATTCCTCTCCATTCCATTCTTCTCCATTCCAATCCATTCCACTTTATTGCATTCCCTTCCTTGCCATTTTATTCCTCTCCATTCCATTACTTTCCATTGCATTCCATTTCATTCCACTATTTGATTTCATTCCTCTTCATTACATTCCATTTCTTTCCATTCCATTCCACTCTTCTGCATTGATTCTCTTCCTTTTCACTCCATTTCATTCTTTTCCATTCCATTTATGTATATTCCATTTCATCTTTTAAAATTCCTTTCCATTCCTTACCTTTGGTTTCCTCTACATTCCATTCCATTCCACTCCATTCCATTCCTCTCCATTTCATTCCACTCCACTACTTCCCTCTCCATTCCTTTCTTTTCCATTTCATTCCATGGTATTCCTTTCGACTCCAATCATCTCCCCTCTATTCCTCTCCCTTTATTCTTCTCCATTCCATTATTCTCCAATCTATTCTTCTCCATTCCAATCCATTACCAGGCATTCCATTCAATGCTTTTTCTCTCCATTCCTTTCCATTCCATTCCTCTTCATTCCATTACATTCTATTGCATTCCATTCCATTCCATTCCATTCTTCTCCATACCATCCGTCTTCATTATACTCCATTTCTTTCCATTCCTTTCCATTCTTCTGATTTACATTGCCTTTCTTTTCTCTCCATTTCATCCGTTTCCATTCCATTCCTCTATATTCCATTCCATCTTTTAAAATTCCTTTCAACTCCTTACCTTTGGATTCCTCTTCTTTCCATTTTGTCCGCTCCATTCCATTCATCTCTATTCCACTCCGCTCAATCCCATTCCGTTACACTCCATTCCATCTCTTTCCGTTCCTCTCCATCTCATTCCATTGTATTCTCTCCCACCCCATTCCTCACCATTCCCTTCCATTCCATCGCTATCCACTCAATTCCTCTCTATTCCATTTCTCTCCATTCCATTTGTCTTTACTCCATTGCACCCCATTCCATTCCATTCGTCTCGATTGCTCTCAAAGCAATTTCCTTCCATTCCATTATTCACCATTGTATTTCACTCCATTCCATTCTCTCCATTCCATTTCTTCATTCCATTTCTTTAAATTCCAGTACATTCTGGTCCACTTCATCCATGGCATTCCACTCCACTCCACTCCACTACACACCGCTGCACTCCACTCCATTCCATTCCTCTGCATTCCTCTCTATTCCATTGCATTTCTAACCATTCCGTTCTGTTCCATTCCATCCCATTCCTTTCCATTCCATTCCATTCCTTTCCATTCCGTTGTATTTCATTCCGTTCCATTCCTATCGATTCATTTACATTCTTTTCCATTCAATTCATCTTCATTCCAATCTATTTCTCTCCATTCCAATGCATTCCACTCCACTCTACTCCACTCCACTCCAATCCCCTCCACTCCTCTCAACTGCATTCCATTATATTCCACTCCTCTGCTTTTAGGTCCTTTCATTTGATTCCATTACTATCCACTCAATTCCATACCATTCCATTACTTTCCATTCCATTACACTCCATTCCATTCTATTTCATCTCCATTCCATTCCATTCCATTCCTTATCATTCCATTTCATTTCATTCCATTCCTCTCCAATTCATTCCTCCCTATTCCATTCCATTGCATTATATTCCATTATATTCCACTCTAACCTATTACTCTGCATTCTATTCCTCCCCATTCCATTCCATTCCTTTCCTCTCCATTCCATTCAATTCTTCTCGATTTCATTCCTTTCCTTTCTATTCCATTCCATTGAATTCCATTCCATTCTTTTAAATTCCATTTCATTCTTCTTCATTCCTTTCCATTCCATACCATTCCATTCCATTCTCTTCCATTCCTTTCCATTCCATTCCTTTTCCTTCCATCCTCTCCTTTCCATTCCAATCCGTTTCATTCCATTCCATTCTATTCTTTCCATTCCTGTCAATTCTATTCCATTCCATTCCTTTCCATAGGTCATTCCTTTGCATTCCTCTCCATTCTAATTCATTCCATAATTATCCATTCAGTTCCATTCCATTCCTATCTATTCCATCCATTCCATTGCTTTCTATTCCATTTCTTTCCATTCCATTTCATTTTATTCCATTCCACGGCATACAACTGCATTATCTCCAATCCACTTCATTACAATCCTTTCAATCCAGTCCTTCTACAATCCTCTCCAATCCATTCCATTCCATTACAGAATTCTCCATTCATTTCCTTTCCCTTCCATTCCATTCCTTTCCATTCCACTCCATTCCATTCCACTCCAACCCATTCCATTCCATTTCATTCCATTCCACTCATTTCCCATGAATTCTTCAGCATTCCATTGCATTCCACTCCATTGCATTCCAAACCTTTCTTTCCACTCCATTCCATTCTGCTCCAATCCATTCCATTCCATTAATTTCCATTTCTTTCCATTCCATTCCATTTCATTCCATTCCATTCCATTCCTTTCCATTCCATTCCTTTCTATTCCATTCCAATCCTTTCTATTCCATTCTACTCCGTTCCATTCTATTATATTCAATTCCATTGCTTCCATTCCACTCAATTTCATTCTATTCCTCTACTTTCATTTCCATTCCATTCGTCCCAATTCCATTCCATTCCACTCCATTTATTTCCAATCAATTCCTCTCCATTCCATTCCATTCCATTGCATTCCATTCTATTGCTTTCTAATCCATTCCATTCCTGTCCATTCCATTTCATTGCTTTATTCCATTCCATTTCGTTCCATTCCTTTCCTCTCCATTTTATTCCATTACATTCCAATCCTCTTCATTCCATTCCATCCCACTTCACTGCATTTCACTACATTCAACTCTATTCAATACCATTCCATTCTATACAATTCCATTCCATTTCATCCATACATCTCCATTCCATTCCATTCCATTCTATTCCAATTCAATTTCATTGCATTCCATTACTTGCCATTAATCCCATTGCATTCCTTTCCTTGCCATTCCATTCCATTCAATCCATTCCTTTCCATTCCATTCCATTTCATTCCATGCACTTCCATACCACTCCATTCTATTCCTCTCCATTCAATTCCCTTCAATTCCATTTCATTCCCTTTCATTGCATTCTATGGCATTCCATTCCATTCCTCTCTATTTCATTCTATTCCATTCCATTTCTTTCTACTCAATTGCATTCCATAACATTACACTCCATTCTAATCCATTCCATCAATTTCCATTCCTCTTATTCCACTCATTTCCTCTGCTTTCAACTCCACTCCGCTCCAGTCCATTCCATTACATTCTATTCCCCTGCATTCCTCTCTATTTTATCCATTCCATTCGTCTCCATTCCATTCCATTCATTTGCAATCCATTCCTCTCTTCTCCATTCCATTCCATTCCATTTGCTTCTATTCCATTCCTTTCCAATCCTTTTCATTCCTTTCTTTTCATACCATTCCATTCCTTTCCTGTTCATTCCATTCCATTCCATTCCACTCCTAGGCTCTACTTTCCATTCAATTCCACTCCATTCAACTGCATACCCTTCCAATCCGCTTGTCTGCATTCCAATACACTCCACTCCCTTTCATTCCATTCTTCTGCACTCCTCTCCATTTCATTTCATTTCATAATTCTCCATTCCATTCCATTCCATTCCTGTCTATTCAATTCCATTCTGATCCTTTCCAGTCAGTTCCATTCCTTTCCATTCAATTCAACTCCATTACCTTCCATTCCCATACATTCCTGTGAACTCCACTCCACTCCATTTCATCCCATTCAATTTCTCGCCATTGGTCTCCATTCAATTTGATTCCATTACTCTCCTTTCAATTTCATACCTTTACATTCCATTCCATTCCTCTCCTTTCCCTTATATTCAATTCCTTTCCATTCCATTCCCTTCCATTCCACACCATTACACTTCATCACATTCCATTCCATTCCTAGTCATTCAATTCCATTCTATTCCTTTCCATTCACATAAATTCCATTCTGTTCCATTTCTCTCTACTCCATTCCATTCGTTTCCATTCCATTTCTATCCCTTCTTCTCACTCCCATCCATTCCATTCCTTTCCATTCAAATCCTCTCCATTCCATTCCATTCCATTACTCTCCATTACTTTCCGTTCAATTACATTCTATTCCATTCCACTCCATTCTATTCCCTTCCATTCATATCCATTCCTTTACATTCCACTCCATTCAACTGCTTTCCACTCCACTCCACTCCACTCCAATCCAGTCCCTTGCATTACATTCCAATCCTCTGAATTCCTCTCCATTCCTTTCCAATCCATTACTGTACATTCCATTTCATTAAATTCCAATCCATTCCTCTCCTTTCCATTCCATTCCATTCCCTTCCATTCCATGTCATTCCACTCCATTCCATACCATTTCTTTCCATTAATTTTCTCTTCTTTCCATTCCTTTCTATTTTTCTCCATTCCATTCCTCTCCATTCCATTTCATTCCATCCCATTACTCTCCTTTCCATTCCTTTCAATTCCATTCCATTCCTCTCTCTTACCATACCATACAATTCCATTCCTTTCCATACCATTTCTTTCCTCTTCATACCATACCATTTCTTTCCATTCCAATCCATTCCAATCCATTCCATTCCATTCCGTTTCATTCCATTCCTCCCTATTCCATTTCATTCCATTGGATTACACTCCATTCCTCTCAATTCCATTCCATTCTAACCTATTCCTCTGCATTCTATTCTTTCCCATTCCATTCCATTCTATTCCATTCCTTTCCTCTCCATTCCATTCCTTTCCTCTCGATTCCATTCCTTTCCTTTCCATTCCACTGCATTCTGTTCCATTGATTTCCATTCCATTCCATTCCGTTCATTTCAATTCCGTTCCATTTCATTCTTTTCCAATCCTTTCCATTCCATTCCATACCATTCCATTCTCTTCCATTCCTTTCCATTCCATCCTTTCCATTCCACTCCAATCCGTTCCATTCCACTCCATTTGATTCCATTTCATTCCTTTCCATTTCTTTTCATTCCTTTCTTTTCCATTCCATTCTATTCCATTCCATTCATATCCATTTGATTCCATTCCATTCCTCTCCATAGCTCTCCTTTCCAATCCATTCCACTGCATTCAACTGCATACCATACCAATCCACTTGCCTCAATTCCAATCCACTGCACTCCACTACATTCCCCTCCATTCCTTTGCATTCCTCTCCATTCCATTTCATTCCATAATTCTCCATTCCATTCCATTCCTCTACATTCCATTCCATTCTATTTCTCTCCATTCCATTCCATTCCACTCTACTACATTCCACTCCCTTCTATTCTTTTCAATACCAATCAATTCCATACCATTCCTTTCCATCCATAACTCTACATTCCATTCCATTCCACTCCATTCCATTGCTTGCCATTTCATTCCATTCAATCCATTCCTTTGCTTTCCAACCATTGCATGCTATTCCCTTCCCTTCCATTCCATTCTACACCATTCAATTCCTTTCCTCTCCATTCCATTCCATTGTATTCCATACCGTTCATTTTCATTCCATTCCATTCTATTCCTCTCTTTTCCATTGCATGCCATTCTACCCTATTCCATTCCGTTTGAAATATTCCATTCCATTCCTCTCCATTTCAGTCCACTCCACTCCATTCAATTCCTTTCCATTCCACACCATTGCATTAATTTCCATTCCATTCCACTTCATTCCTCTCCAATCTATTCCATTCCATTCCACTCCATTCTATTCCATTCCATTCCTCTCCATAGCTATCCTTTCCATTCCATTCTACTGCATTCAACTGCATACCGTTCCAATCCACTCGCCTCAATTCCAATCCACTGCACTCCATTCCATTCCATTCCATTCCTTTGCATTCCTCTCCATTCTATCTCATTCCATAATTCTCCCTTCAATTCCATTCCATTCGTGTCTATTCCATTCCATGCAGTCCATTCCATTAATTTCCATTCCTCTGCATTACTTTCCATTCCATTACTCTCCATTCCATTCCATTAAATTCCAAACCATACCTCTTCTTTCCATTACATTCCATTCCCTTCCATTCCATTTTATTGCACTCCATTCCATACCATTACATTCCATTAATTTCCTCTCAATTCCATTTCATTCTATTTTTCTCCATCCCATCTCTCTCCATTCCATTCCGTTCTATTACTCTCCATTCCATTCCTTTCAATTGCATTCCATTCCTACCTCTTACCATACCATTTCATTCCTTTCCAACTCATTTCTATCCACTTCATACCATACCATTCCATTCCATTTCTCTCCATACCATTCTATTCCATTCCCATCAACTGCATTTCATTCCATTCTAGTCCATTGCATTCATTTCCATTACATTGCATTCCATTCCATTCCATTCTATTCCTTTCCATTCCACTCCAATCCATTCTAGTCCACTACATTCCTCTCCATTGCATTTCATTCCATTTCATTCCTCTCCTTTCCATTCCATGCCATTCTACTCGATTGCATTCCCTTTGAAACATTCCATTCCACTCCATATCCTCCATTTCATTCCAATCCATCTTTTCCATTCCATTCCATTCCTTTTTGTTTCTTTACATTCCAATGTGTTCCATTCCATTCCATACCTGTACATTTTATTCCATTCTATTCCATTTCTCTCCATTCCATTGCGTTCCACTCTACTACATTCCACTCCATTCAACTCTATTCAATGCCAATCCGATCCAAACCATTCCATTCATAACTCTACATTCCATTCCATTCCAATGCATTCCTTTCCATTCCATCCTTTCAAGCTATTCCTATCCTTTCCATTCCGTTGCATTCCATTCCTTTCCCTTCCATTCCATTCTACACAATTCAAATCCATTCCTCTCCATTCCATTCCATTCTATTCCATTCCATTCCTTTCCATTCAATTCCATTTCATTGTATTACACTCCATTCTCTTCCATTCCATTCATATGCATTCCATTCCATTCCTCTTCCATCAACTGCACTCTACTGCAATCCACCCTACTCCAGTCCATTCCAATACATTCTATTTCCCTGCATTCCTCTCTATTCCATTACATTACATTCGTCGCCATTCCATTCCATTCATTTCCATTCCATTCCTCTCGTTGCCATACTATTCCATTCCATTTTACTCCACTCCACTCCATACCATTCCATGCCAGCCCACTCCATTCCATTCAATTCCATTTTATTCCATTCGTCTACATTCCATTCCATGCTGTTTCTCTCCATTCCATTCCTTTCCATTCCATTCCTCTCCATTCCATTCCATTCCATTCCACTCCATTGCATTCCATACCATTCCATTCCAGTCCTGTCCATTATTCTGCATTCCATTCTATTCCATTCTATTCTGGTGCATTCCTTTCCATTCCATTCCATTCCTTTCCATTCCATTCCATTCCATTCCTTTCCACTCCATTCAATTCCATTCTAATCCTCTCCTTTCCTTTCCACTCCATTCTTCCCCTTTCCATTCCATTCCATTCGTCTCCATTCTATTCAATCACACTCCATTCTTTTCCATTCCATGCCATTCCATTCCTCTCCATTCCATTGCATGCCAGTCTACCCTATTCCATTCTATTTGAAACATTCCATTCCATTCCATTCCTCTCCATTCCATTCCTCTCCATTCCATTCCACTGCACTCCATTCCCTTCCTTTCCATTCAACTCCATCGCATTCCATTCCATTCCATTCCACTCCATTCCGTTCCAATCTATTCCATTCCATTCCACTCCATTCTATTCCATTCCTTTCATATCCAGTCCATTCCCGTCTACTCCATTCACTGCATTCCACTCCACTCCGCTTCACTACACACCGCTCCACTCCACTTCGTTCTTTTGCATTCCAATGCTCTGCATTCGTCTATTCTGTTCCATTCCATACCATTCCACTCAATTCTATTCCATTCTATTCAATTCCAGTCCATTCCTGTCCACTCCATCCACTGCATTCCACTCCACTCCACTCCATTACACGCTGCTCCACTCTACTCCATTCCATTCCTCTGCATTCATCTCTATTCCATTTCATTTCTTTCAATTCCATTGCATTTCTAACCATTCCATTCCGTTCCATTCCATCTCATTCCTCTCAATTCCATTCCTTTCCATTCCATTGTATTCCATTCCATTCATTTACATTCTTTTTCATTCAATTCGTCTTCATTCCACTCCATTCCACTCCATTCCACTGCATTCCACTCCACTCTACTTCACTCCACTCCAAAACACTCCACTCCACTCTACTCCATTCTATTCCATTCCCTCCTGTTTTTAGCTCCTTTCTATTTGATTCCATTACTATTCATTCAATTCCTTACCATTCTATTCCATTTCTTTCCATTACTTTATATTCAATTACACTCCATTCCATTCTATTCCATCCCATTCAATTCATCTGCATTCCACTCCATTCTACTCCATTTCATTCCATTCCAATCCATTCCATTCCATTCCTCTCCATTCCATTCTTCCTTATTCCATTCCACTGCATTGCATTATGCTCCATTCCTCTCCCATTCCATACCATTCCATTCCATTCTCTTCCATTCCTTTCTATTCCATTCATTTCCATTCCATCCTCTGCTTTCCATTCCATTCCATTCTATTCCATTCCATTTGATTCGTTTCCTTTCATTTTCGTTCCTTTCTTTTCCATTCCATTCCATTCTATTCAATTCCATTCCTGTCCATTCGATTCCATTCCATTCTTCTCGAATCTTCTCCTGTCCATTCCATTCCACTGCATTCAACTGCATGCCATTCCAATCCTCTCACCTCATTTCCAATCCACTGCCCTCCACTCCATTCCAATCCATTCCTTTAGATTCCTCAACATTATATTTCATTCCATAATTCTCCACTCAATTCCATTCCTGTCTATTCCATTCCATTCCATTGCCTTCTATTCCGTTTCTTTCCATTCCATTTCATTTCATTCCATTCCATGGTATACAACTGCATTCACTAAAATACACTCCTTTAAACTCCTTTCCATTCCATTCCTCTACAATCCTCTCCATTCCATTCCATTCCATTACATAATTCTCCATTCACTTCCTTTCTGTTCCATTTCATTCATCACCAGTCCATTCGAGACCACTCCACTCCAATGCATTCCACTCCACTTCACTTCACACCATTCCATTCCATTCCATTCTATATCGTTCCACTTTTTTGCATCCATCTCAGTTCCATTCTATTCCGTTCACTTCCTTTTTTTTCTTTCAATTCCATTCATTTACATTCCATTCATCTTCATTCAATTCCATGCCACTCCATTACACTGCATTCCACTCCACTCCACTCTACTCCACTCAATTCCTTTCCATTCCTTTCCACTCCTCTGCTTTCCTCTCCTTTACATTTGATGCACTCTCCATTCAATTCCATACCATTCCATTCCGTTCCTTTCCATTCTTTTCCGTTCAATTCCATTCCTCTCCATTCCATTCCATTCCTCTCCTATCCATTCCATTCCATTCCTCTCCTTTCCATTCCATTTCATTCCATTCCATTCCATACCTCCCCTTTCCTCTCCATTCCATTCCATTCCATTCCATTCCTCTCCATTCCATATCTCCCCAGTCATTTCTATTCCGTTCCATTCCATTCTTCACCATTCCGTTCATCCCCTCTCCCTTCCATTCAATTCAAATTTAATTACATTGCATTCCAATACTCTCCATTCCTCTCAATTCCTTTCCATTCTATTCCATTCTTCTTCATTCCATTCCATTCCTCTCATTCCATTCCATTCCGCTCCACTAAATTCCATACCTTTCGTCTCCATTCCATTCCCTCCCATTCCATTCCACTCCATGCCATTCTGCTCCACTCCATTCAATAACATTCCAATCCTTTAAATTCTATTCCTCTCATCTCCGTTCTATTCTATGCCATTCCTTTCCATTATCTTCATTCCATTTCTTTCCATTCTATTCAATTCAATTCCATTTCTTTCTGTTCCTTTCCTTACCATTCCATTCCATTCCCTCAATACCTCTACATGTTTTTCCATTCCTTCCCATTCCATTCCACTCCATTCCATTCCATTCCACTCAATTCAACTCTATTCATCTCGATCCAATCCATACCGTTAAATTTCATTCCATTACAAACCCCTCCATTTCAACCCATTCCTTCCATTGCTTTCCATTTCATTCCATTCCATTCCATACCTCTTCATTTCATTCCACTCTAATCCATTCCATTCCTTCCATTCCATTGCACTTCATTTTATTCCATTCCATTCATATCCATTCCATTCCATTCCACTCCATTCCACTGCATTCAACTCCTTTCCACTCCACTCCAGTCCATTCCATTCCACTCCATGCCACTACATACAACTCCACTCCACTCCACTCCAGTCCATTCCATTTCATTCCTCTGCATTCCTCTCCATTCCATTCCCTCGCTCTCCATTTCATTGCACTCTATTCCATTCCATTCCTCCCTCTTACTATGCGATTTCATTCCTTTCCATTCCATTTCATTCCACTCCATTCCATACCATTCCATTTATTTCCATTCCATTCCTCTCAATACCATTCTATTCCATTCCACTTGACTGCCTTCCATTCCATTCTGTTCCATTCTATTCCGTTCCTTTCCATTCCTGTACACTCCAACCCATTCCATTCTATTCCTCTTCTTTCCATTCCACTCCATTCCTTTCAATCCAGTCCTTCTACAATCCTCTCCAATCCATTCCATTCCATTACAGAATTCTCCATTCATTTCCTTTCCATTCCATTCCATTCCTTTCCATTCCACTCCATTCTATTCCACTCCAACCTATTCCGTTCCATTTCATTCCATTCCACTCCTTTCCCATGAATTCTTCAGCATTCCGTTGCATTCCACTCCATTGCATTCCTTACCTTTCTTTCTACTCCATTCTATTCCGCTCCAATCCATTCCATTCCATTACATTACATTAATTTCCATTTCTTTCCATTCCATTCCATTCCATTCCATTTCTTTCCATTCCATTCCATTCCTTTCTATTCCATTCCAATCCTTTCCATTCCATTCTATTCCGTTCCATTCTATTATATTCAATTCCATTGCTTCCATTCCGTTCAATTCCATTCTATTCCTCTACTTTCATTTCCATTCCATTCGTCCCAATTCCATTCCATTCTATTCCATTCCATTCCACTCCATTTATTTTCAATCGATTCCTCTCCATTCCATTCCATTCCATTGCATTCCATTCTATTGCTTTCTAATCCATTCCATTCCTGTCCATTCCATTCCATTCCATTCCATTGCTTTCTGTTCCATTCCGTTACATTTCGTTCCATTCCTTTCCTCTACATTTTATTCCATTCCATTCCAATCCTCTTCATTTCATTCCATTCCACTTCACTACATTCCACTACATTCAACTCTATTCAATACCATTCCATTCCATACAATTCCATTCCATTCCATCCATACCTCTCCATTCCATTCAATTCCATTGCAATCCATTCCTTGCCATTCGATTCCATTCAATTCCATTGCATTCCATTCCTTGCCATTCCATTCAATTCAATCCATTCCTTTCCATTCCATTCCATTTCATTCCATGCACTTCCATTCCACTCCATTCTATTCATCTCCATTCAATTCCCTTCAATTCCATTCCATTCCCTTTCATTCCATTCTACAGCATTCCATTCCATTCCTCTCAATTTCATTCCATGTCATTCTATTCCATTCCATTCCTTTCTACTCAATTGCATTCCATAACACTACACTCCATTCTATTCTATTCCATCAATTTCCATTCCACTTATTCCACTCATTTCCTCTGCTTTCAACTCCACTCCACTCCACTCCAGTCTATTCCATTACATTCTATTCCCCTGCATTCCTCTCTATTTTATCCATTCCATTTGTCTCCATTCCATTCTATTCATTTGCATTCCATTCCTCTCTTCTCCATTCCATTCTGTTCCATTTGCTTCCATTCCATTCCTTTCCATTCCTTTTCATTCCACACTTTCCATTCCATTCCATTCCACTCTTTCCATTCCATTCCATTCCGTTCTAATCCATTACTTTCCTGTTCATTCCATTCCATTCCATTCCTCTCCTAGGCTCTTCTTTCCATTCAATTCCACTCCATTCAACTGCATACCCTTCGAATCCGCTAGCCTACATTCCAATCCACTCTACTCCATGCCATTCCATCCCATTCTTCTGCACTCCTCTCCATTTCATTTCATTTCATAAAGCTCCATTCTATTCCATTCCATTCCTTCTATTCAATTCCATTCTGTTCCTTTCCAGTCAGTTCCATTCCTTTCCTTTTAATTCAACTCCATTCCCTTCCATTCCCATGCATTTCTGTGATTTCCACTCCACTCCATTTCATCCCATGTATTTCTCGTCATTGGTCTCCATTCCATCTGATTCCATTACTCTCCTTTCAATTTCATACCTTTCCTTTCCATTCCATTCCTCTCCTTTCCCTTACATTCAATTCCTTTCCATTCCATTCCATTCCAAACCCTTCCATTCCACACCATTACACTCCATCACATTCCATTCCATTCCTAGCCTTTCAATTCCATTCTATTCCTTTCCATTCACATAAATTCCGTTCTGTTTCATTCCTCTCTATTCCATTCCATTCATTTTCATTCCATTTCTATCCCTTTTTCTCACTCCAACTCATTCCATTCCTTTCCATTCAAATCCTCTCCATTCCATTCCATTCCATTACTTTAAATTACTTTCCATTCAATTCCATTCTATTCCATTCCACTCCATTCCATTCCATTCCATTCATATCCATTCCTTTAAATTCCACTCCATTCAACTGCATTCCACTCCACTCCACTCCATTCCAATCCAGTCCATTGCATTGCATTCCAATCCTCTGCATTCCTTTCCAAGCCATTACTCTACATTCCATTCCATTAAATTGCAATTCATTCCTCTCCTTTCCATTCCATTCAATTCCCTTCCATTCCATTTCATTCCCTTCCATTCCATACCATTCCACTCCATTCATTTCCTCTTATTTTCATTCCGTTCTATTTTTCTCCATTCCATTCCTGTCCGTTCCTTTTCATTCCATTCCATTACTCTCCATTGCATTCCTTTCAATTCCATTCCATTCCTCCCTCTTACCATACCATTCCATTCCTTTCCATACCATTTCATTCCTTTTCATACCATACCATTCCTTTCCATTCCATTCCATTCCTTACCATTCCATTCCATTTCATCCCATTCCTCTCCATTCCATTCCATTGGATTACACTCCATTCCTCTCAATTCCATTCCATTCTAACCTATTCCTCTGCATTCTTTTCTTCCCCACTCCATTTCATTCCTTTCCTCTCCATACCACTCCTCCTCTCGATATCATTCCTCTCCTTTCCATTCCATTGCATTCCTTTCCATTGAATTCCAATCCATTCGTTTCAATTCCATTCCATTTCATTCTTTTCCAATCCTTTCCATTCCATTCCATACCATTCCATTCCATTCTCTTCCATTCCTTTCCATTCCATCCTTTCCATTCCATTCCATTCCGTTCCATTCCATTCCATTCCATTCCTTTCCATTTCTTTTCATTCCTTTCTTTTCCATTCCATTCTATTCCATTCCATTCATGTCCATTAGATTCCATTCCATTCATTTCCACTCAATTGCATTCAATAACCCTACACTCTATTATATTCCATTCCATCAATTTCCATTCAATTTATTTCACTCCTTTCGTCTGCTTTCAATTCCACTCCACTCCACTCCAGTTCCTTCCATTACATTCTATTACCCTGAATTCCTCTCTATTTTATCCCATTCCATTAGTTTCCATTCCATTCCATTTATTTGCATTCCATTCCTCTCTTCTCCATTCCATTCCATTCAATTTTATTCCATTCCATTTGCTTCCATTCCATTCCTTTTCATTCCATTCTTTTCCATCCCATTCCATTCTAATCCATTCCTTTCCAATTCATTCCATTCCATTCCATTCCTCTCCTATACTCTTCTCTCCATTCAATTCCATTAATTCAACTGCATACCATTCCAATCCACTCGCCTCCATTCCACTCCACTCCACTCCATTCCATTCCATTCCGTTCCTCTGCACTCGTTTCCATTCCATTTCATTTCATAATTCTCCATTCCATTCCATTCCATTCCATTCCTGTCTATTCAATTCCATTCTAATCCTTTCCAGTCAGTTCCATTCCTTTCCATTCAGTTCAACTCTCCCTTCCATTCCCGTCCATTACTGTGCCTACCACTTCACTCTACTCCATTCCATTCCACGCCATTGCATCCCATTGCATTCCTCGACATTCGTCTCCATACCATCCAATTCCATTACTGTCTTTTCAATTCCATACCTTTACTTTCCATTCCATTCCTCTCCTTTCCCTTGCATTCAATTCCTTTCTATTCCTTTCTTTTCCTTTCCACCCCCTTACACTCCATCGCATTCCATTCCATTGCTATCCATACAAATCCACTCTATTCCTCTCCATTCACATCAATTCCATTCTGTACCCTTCCTCTCTATTCCATTCCATTCGTTTCCATTCCATTCCTATCCCTTCTTCTCACTCCAATCCATTTCATTCCTTTCCATTCAAATCCTCTCCATTCCATTCCGTTCCATTCCATTACATTCCATTTCTCTCCATTCCTTTCCATTCAATTCCATTCTATTCCATTCCACCTCATTTACTTCCATTTCATTCATATCCATTCCTTTCCATTCCACTCCATTCAACTGCATTCAACGCCACTCCACTCCACTCCATTGCAGTCCATTCCATTACATCCCAATCCTCTGCATTCCTCTGCATTACTTTCCATTCCATTACTCTCCATTCCATTCCATTAAATTCCAATTCATTCCCCTCCTTTCCATTGCATTCCATTCCCTTCCATTCCATTTTATTCCACTCCATTCCATACCATTGCATTCCATTAATATCCTCTTAATTCCATTCCATTCTATTTTTCTCCATCCCATTCCTCTCCATTCCATTCTATTACTCTCCATTCCATTCCTTTCAATTGCATTCCATTCTAACCTCTTACCATACCATTTCATTCCTTTCCAACTCATTTCTTTCCACTTCATACCATACATTCCATTCCATTTTTCTCCATACCATTCTATTCCATTCCCCTCAACTACATTTCATTCCATTCTAATCCATTGCATTCATTTCCATTGCATTGCAGTCCGTTCCATTCCAGTGTATTATTTTCCATTCCGCTCCAATCCATTCTATTCCACTACATTCCTCTCCATTCCTTTCCATTCCATTTCATTTCTCTCCTTTCCTTCCATGCCATTCTACTCGATTGCATTCCCTTTGAAACATACATTCCACTCCATTTCCTCCATTTCATTCCAATCCATCTTTTCCATTCCATTCCTTTCCTTTCTGTTTCTCTACATTCCAATGTGTTCCATTCCTTTCCATTCCTCTATATTTTATCCCATTCTATTCCATTCCTCTCCATTCCATTCCGTTCCACTCTACTACATTCCACTCCATTCAACTCTATGCTATGCCAATCCATTCCAAACCATTCCATTCCATTTCATTCATAACTCTACATTCCATTCCATTCCATTGCATTCTTTGCCATTACATCCTTTCAATCTATTCCTATCCTTTCCTTTCCGTTGCATTCCATTCCATTCCCTTCCATTCCATTCTACACCATTCAAATCCATTCATTTCCATTCCATTCCATTCCTCTGCATTCAACTGCACTCTACTGCAGTCCACCCCACTCCAGTGAATTCCACTCCACTCCATTTCATTCCATTGCATTCCTCGGCATTGGTCTCCATTCCATCTGATTCTATTACTCTCCTTTCAATTTCATACATTTCCTTTCCATTCCATTCCTCTCCTTTCCCTGTTTCTTTACGTTCCATTCTGTTTCATTCCATTCCATTCCTCTACATTTTATTCCATTCTATTCCATTCCTCTCCATTCCATTCCGTTCCACTCTACTCCATTCCGCTCCACTCAACTCCATTCAATGCCAATCCATTCCAAACCATTCCATTCCATTCTATTCATAACTCCTCGTTACATTCTATTCCATTGCATTCCTTGTCATTCCATCCTTTCAATATATTCTTCTCCTTTCCATTCCATTGCATTCCATTCCCTTCCATTCCTTTCTACACCATTCAAATACATTCCTCTCCATTTCATTCCATTTTCTTCCATTCCATTCCTTTCCATTCAATTCCATTCCATTCTATTATACTCCATCTATTCCATTACATTCATATCCGTTCCATTGCATTCCACTCCTCTGCATTCAACTGCACTCTACTGCAATCCACTCCACTTCAGTCCACTACAATACATTCTATTGCCCTGCATTCTTTTCTATTTCATTACATTACATTTGTCTCCATTCCATTCCATTCATTTCAATTTTATTCCTCTCCTTTCCATACCATTCCATTTCTTTCCATTCCATTTTTTCTCCACTCCATTCTATACCATTCCATGCCAGGCCATTCCATTCCATTCCTTTCCTCTACATTCCCTTCCATGTTGTTTATCTCCATTTCATTCCTCTCCATTCCATTCCACTCCATTGCATTCCATACCATTCCATTCCAGTCCTGTCCGTTACTCTGCATTCCATTCCATTCAATTCTACTCTGTTGCATTCCTTTCCATTCCATTTCATTCCTCTCCATTCTATTCCATTCCATTCCATTCTTCTCCACTCCATTCAATTCCATTCTAATCCTCTCCTTTCCTTTCCACTCCATTGTTCCCTTTTCCTTTCCATTCCATTCCTCTCCATTCCATTCCATTCCACTTCATTCCTCTCCTTTCCATTCCATTCCTATCCATTTCTTTGCATGCCATTCTTCTCTATTCCATTCCGTTTGAAACACACCATTCCATTCCATTCCTCTCAGATTCCACTCCACTTCCTTCCCTTTCTTTCCAATTCATCACATTCCATTCCATTCCAGTCCACTCCACTCCTCTCCAATCTATTCCATTCCATTCCACTCCACTTCAGTCTATTCCATTCCATTCCATTCATGTCTAGTCCATTCCCGTCCACTCCATCCACTGCATTCCACTCCACTCTGCTCCACTCCACACCTCTCTACTCCATTCCATTTTATTCCATTCCAATCCTCTGCATTCGTCTATTCCATTCCATTCCATTCCATTCGACTCCACTCTATTCCATTCCATTCAACTCCAGTCCATTCCAGTCCACTTTATCCACTGCATTCCACTCCACTCCATTCCACTCCACTACACACCACTCCACTCCAATCCATTCCATTTCATTCCTCTGCTTTCGTCTCTATTCCATTCCATTTCTTTCTACTCCATTGCATTTCTAACCATTCTATTCTGTTTCATTCCATCCCACTACTCTCCATTCCATTCGTTTCCTTTCTATTCAATACCATTCAATTACATTCTTTTCCATACCATTCATTTCATTCTCTTCCATTCCTTTCCATTCCATTCCTTTCCATTCCATTCCTTTCCATTCCATTCTGTTCCATTCTATTCCATTTGATTCCACTCCATTCCTTTCCATTCTTTTCATTTCTATTTTTTCCATTCCATTCTATCCCATTCCATTCCTTTCAATTGAATTCCATTCTATTCTATTTCTCTCCATTCTATTCCATTCCATTCATTTCCATTCTATTCCATACCACTCCATTCCTCTGCATTCAACTCCACTCAACTACAATCCACTCCACTCCAGTCCATTCCAATTCATTCTATTCCTCTGCATTCCTCTCTATTCCATTCCAGTACATTAGTCGGCATTCCATTCCATTCATTTCCATTCCATTCCTCTCCTTTCCATACCATTTCTTTCCTCTCCATTCCATTTCATTCCACTCCATTCCATTCCATTCCATATCACTCCATTCCATTCCTTTCCATTCCAATCCTCTCCATTCCATTCCATTCCATTCAACTCCATAGCATTTTATACTATTCCATTCTAGTCCTGTCCATTCCTCTTCCTTCCATTCCATTCCATTCTATTCTATTGCAATCCTTACATTCCATTCCATTCCTCACCATTCCATTCCATTCCTTTCCTCTAAACTCCATTCAATTCCGTTGCATTCTTTTCCTTTCCTTTCCACTCCATTCTTCCCCATTCCATCCATTCCATTCCATTCCTCTCCATTCTATCCCATTCCACTCCATTCCTCTCCATTCCTTTCCATTCCATTCCTCTCCATTCCATTGCATGCCATTCTACTCTATTCCATTCAGTTTGAAACATTCCATTCCATTCCTTTCCTCTCCATGCCATTCCACTCCACTCCACTCCCTTCCTTTCCATTCCACTCCATCACATTCCCTTCCATTCCAGTCCACTGCATTCCTCTCCAACCTATTCCATTATTGCACTCCATTCTATTCCATTCCATTCATGTCCAGTTCATTTCAGTCCACTCCATCCACTGCATTCCACTACACTTCGCTACACTACACACTGCTCCACTCCACTTCATTTTATTCCATTCCAATCCTCTGCATTCGTATATTCCATTCAATTCCATTCCATCTCACCCCTTTCTATTCCATTCTGTCCAACTCCAGATCATTCCAGTTCACTCCATCCCCTGCATTCCACTCCACTCCACTACAAATACACACTGCTCCAGTGCACTCCATATCATTCCTTTCATTCCATTTCTCTTCATTCGTCTCTATTCCATTCCATTTCTTTCTATTCCATTGCATTTCTAACCATTCCATTCTGTTCCATTCCATCCCAATCCTTTCCATTCCGTTCCTTTCCCTTCCATTGTATTCCATTCTATTCCATTCCTTTCCATTCATTTACATTATTTTCCATTCAGTTCATCTTTATTCCATTCCTTTCCACTCCATTCCTCTGTATTCCACTCCACTCTACTCCACTCCACTCAAATCCACTCCACTCCACTCAACTCCATTCCATTCCATTCCACGCCTCTGCTTTTAGCTGCATTCCATTTGATTCCATTACTACACATTCAATTCCATATCATTCCATTCCATTCCGTTACTTTCCATTACATTACACTCCATTACATTCTATTCCATCCCATTCTATTCATCTACATTCCATTCCATTCCATTAAATTCCATTTTATTCCATTTCATTCCATTCCTATCCATTCCATTCTTCCCTTTTCCATTCCATTCCATTGCATTACGCTCCATTGCTCTCCATTCCGTTGCATTCTAACCCATTCCTCTGCATTCTATTCCTTCCCATCCCATTCCATTCCATTCCTATCCTCTCCATTCCATTCCATTCTTCTGAATTCCATTCCTCTGAATTCCATTCCATTGCACTCCATCCCATTCCTTTCCATTCCATTCTTTTCCATTCCATTCCTTTCAATTCCTTTCCATTCCATTCTTTTCCATTCCATTCCTTTCCATTTCATTCCATTTGATTCCATACCATTTCTTTCAATTATTTTCATTCCTTTCTTTTGGAATCCATTCCATTCTATTCCATTCCATTCCCATCCATTCGATTCCATTCCATTCCTCTCCATAGGTCTCCTTTCCAATCCATTCCACTGCATTCAACCGAATACAATTCCAATCCACTCGCCTCAATTCCAATTCACTGCACTCCACTCCAATCCATTCCATTCCTTTGCATTCCTCTACATTTCGTTTCATTCCATAATTCTCCATTCCATTCCTTTCCATTCCATTCCTCTACATTCCATTCCATTCTATTTCTCTCCATTCCATTCCATTCCATACCACTCTACTTCATTCGATACCAATCCATTCCATACCATTTCATTCCGTTCCATCCATAACTCTACATTCGGTTCCATTCCATTCCATTCCATTCCTTGCCATTGCATTTCATTCAATCCATTCCTCTTCTTTCCAACCCATTCCATTCCATTCCATTCCCTGCCACTCCATTCTACACCATTCAATCCCTTTCCTATCCATTCCATACATTCTATTCCATTCCATTGCTTTCCATTCTATTCTGCTCAATTTCTCTCCATTCCATTCCTTTCCATTCCATTCCTCTCCATTCCATTCCATTCCATTCCACTGCACTGCAATCCATTCCTTTCGATTCCATTCCAGTCCATTCCTCTCCATTCCATTCCATTCCATTCTATTCTATTGCATTCCTTTCCATTTCATTCCATTACTCTCCATTCCATTCCATTCCATTAATCTCCATTCCATTCCATTCCATTACTCTCCATTCCATTCCATTCCATTCATCCATTTCATTACATTCCTCTCCACTCCATTCAATTCCATTGTATACTCTCCTTTCTTTTTCACTCCATTCTTTCCCATTCCATTCCTATCATTGTATTCCATTCCACTCCATTCCTTTCCATTCCATTCCTCTCCACTCCATTGCACGCCATTCTACCTTATTCCATTCCATTTGAAACATTCCATTCCATTCCATTCCATTCCATTCCTCTCCATTCCATTCCACTCCACTCCATTCCTTCCTTTCCATTCCACTCCATTGCATTCCATACCAGTCCATTCCTCTCCATTCCTCTCCAATCTGTTCCACTGATTCCACTCCATTATATTCCATTCCATTCATGTCCAGTCCATTCCAGTCCACTGCATTCCACTCCACTCTGCTACACTACACACCGCCTCACTCCACTCCATTCTTTTCCATTCCAATCCTCTGCATTCGTCTATTCCATTCCATTCCATTCTATTCCATTCCAATCCACTGCATTCTATTCCATTCCATTCAACTCCACTGCATTCCAGTCCACTCCATCCACTGCATTCCACTGCACTCCACTCAACTGCACACCGCTCCATTCCACTCCATTCCATTCCTCTGCATTCGTCTCTTTTCCATTTCATTTCCTACTATTCATTGCATTTCTAACCATTCAATTCTGTTTCATTCCATCTCATTCCTCTCAATTCCATTCCTTTCCACCCCATTGTATTCCATACCATTCATTTGCATTCTTTTCAATTCAGTTCATCTTCATTCCATTCCATTCCACTCCACCGCACTGCATTCCACTCCACTCTACTCCACTCCACCACCCCAATCCACTCCACTCCACTCAACTAAATTCCATTCCATTCCACTCCTCTGTTTTTAGCTCCATTATATTTGATTCCCTTACTTTCCATTCAATTCCATACCATTCCATTCCATTTCTTTCCATGATTTTACTTTCAATTACACTTCATTCCATTCTATTCCATCACATCCCATTCATCTCCAATCTATTCCATTCTATTCCACTTCATTCCATTCCATTCCATTCCATTCCATTCCTCTCCATTCCATTCTCCTCTATTCCATTCCATTCCATTGCATTACGCTCCATTCCTCTCCATTCCGTTCCACTCTAACCCATTTCTCTGCATTCTGTTCCTCCTGTTTCCATTCCATTCCATTACTTTTCTCTCCATTCCATTCCTTTTCATTCCAATCCACTGCATTCCATTCCATTGCATTCCATTCCATTCCTTTCCATTCCATTCTATTCCATTCAATACCATTCCATTCCGTTCTTTTCCATTCCTTTCCAATCCATTGCATAGCATTCCATACCATTATCTTCCATTCTTTTGCATTCCATTCCTTTCCATTTCATCCTCTCCATTCCATTCTATTCCATTTCATTCCATTCCATTCCTTTCCAATACTTTTCACGCCTTTCTTTTCCATTCCATTCCATTGTATTCCATTCCATTCCTGTTCATTCGGCTCCCTTCCATTCTTCTCCACAGCTCTCCTTCTCAGACCATTTTACTGCATTCAACTGCATACCATTCCAATGCATTCGCCTCAGATCCAATCCACTGCACTCTACTTCATTCCATTCTTTTGCATTCCTCTCCATTCCATAATTCTCCATTCCATTCCTCTACATTTAATTCCATTTCATTTCTCTCCACTCCATTCCTTTGCATTCTATTCCTCTCCATTCCATACTATTCCATTCCACCCCATTTCTTTCCGTTCCATTCCATTCCATTGCTGTCCATTCCTCTCCATTCCATTCCATTCCTGTCGATTCCTCTCCCTTCCATTCCCTTCCATTCTAGTCTATTGCATTCCTTTCCATTCCTTTCAATCTATTTCTCTCCATTCCATTCCATTCCATTCTTCTTCACTCAATTCTATTCCATTCTATTCCTCTCATTTCCTTTTTACTCCATTTTTCCCAATTCCATTCAATTACATTTCTCTCCATTGTATTCCATTCCACTCCATTCATCTCCATTCCACTCCATTCCATTCCTCTCCATCCCACTGCATGCCATTCTACCCTATTCCATTTCGTTTGAAACATTCCATTTCATTACATTCCTCTCCATTCCATTCCACTCCACTCCATTCCTTCCTTTCCATTCCACTCCATGCATTCCATTCCATTCCATTCTACTCCCTTCCCCTCCATTCTATTCCATTCCACTCCACTCCATTCTATTCCATTTCATTCATGTCCAGTCCATTCCAGTCCACTCCATCCACTGCATTCCACTACACTCTGCTACACTACACACCGCTCCACTCCACTCCATTCTTTTCCATTCCAATCCTCTGCATTCGTCTATTCCATTCCATTCCATTCCACTGCATTCTATTCCACTCCATTCAACTCCACTCCATTCCAGTCCACTCCATCCACTGCATTCCACTGCACTCCACTCCACTACACACCACTCCAATCCACTCCATTCCATTCCTCTGCATTTTCTCTATTCCATTTCATTTCCTACTATTCCATTGCATTTCTAACCATTCCATCCTGTTTAATTCCATCTCATTCCTCTCAATTCCATTCCTTTCCATTCCATTGTATTCCATTCCATTCCATTCATTTACATTCTTTATCATTCAGTTCATCTTCATTCCTTTCCATTCCACTCCACTCCACTGCATTCCACTCCACTCTACTCCATTCCACTCCAATCCGCTCCACTCCACTCAACTCCATTCCATTCCACTCCACTCCTCTGTTTTTAGTTCCATTATATTTGATTCCCTTACTTTCCATTCAATTCCATACCATTCCATGCCATTTCTTTCCATTACTTTACATTGAATTACACTCCATTCCATTCTATTCCATCCGATTCCATTCATCTCCAATCTATTCCATTCTATTCCATTCCATTCCATTCTATTCCCTTCCTCTCCATTCCATTCTTCCCTATTCCATTCCTTTCCATTATATTACACTCCATTCCTCTTCCTTCTGTTCCATTCTAACCCATTTCTCTGCATTCCATTCCTCCCAATTCCGTTCCATTCCATTCCTTTCCTCTCCATTCCATTCCTTTCCATTGCAATCCACTGCATTGCATTCCATAGCATTCCATTCCATTCCTTTAAATTCCATTCCATTCAATACCATTCCATTCCATTCCAATCCATTGCTTTCCATTCCATTCCATTGCTGTTCATCCTCTCCATTCCATTTCTTTCGATTCCTCTCCATTCCATTCCATTCTATTCTATTGCATTCCTTTCCATTCTTTTCCAATCTATTCCTCTCCATTCCATTCCTTTCCATTGCAATCCACTGCATTGCATTCCATAGCATTCCATTCCATTCCTTTAAATTCCATTCCATTCAATACCATTCCATTCCATTCCAATCCATTGCTTTCCATTCCATTCCATTGCTGTTCATCCTCTCCATTCCATTTCTTTCGATTCCTCTCCATTCCATTCCATTCTATTCTATTGCATTCCTTTCCATTCTTTTCCAATCTATTCCTCTCCATTCCATTCCACTCTATTCTATTCCATTCTATTCCTCTCCTTTCCTTTTACTCCATTCTTCCCCGTTCCATTCCATTCCATTCCTCTCCATTGTATTCCATTCCACTCCATTACTCTCCATTCTATTCCATTCCATTCCTCTCCATTCTTTGCCTGCCTTTCTACCCTATTTCATTTCATTTGAAACATTTATTTTCATTACATTCCTCTCCATTCCATTCTACTCCACTCCGTTCTCTTGCTTTCCATTCTACTCCATTGCATTCCATTCCATTGCAGTCCACTCCATTCCTCTCCAAACTAATCCATTCCGTTCCACTCCATTCTATTCCATTCCATTCATGTCCAGTCCATTCCAGTCCACTCCATCCACCGCATTCCACTCCACTCTGCTACACTACACACCGCTCGACTCCACTCCATTCTCTTCTATTCCAATCCTCTGCTTTCGTCTATTCCATTCCATTCCTTTCCTTTCCATTCCATCCCATTCCATTCCATTCCAAGCCATTGCTTTCCATTCCATTCCATTGCTGTCCATTCCCCTCCATTCAATTTCTGTCGATTCCTCTCTATTCCATTCCATTCCATTGTATTGCATTCCGTTCCATTCTTTTCCAATTGATTCCTCTCCATTCCAATCCATTCCATTCCACTACACTCTATTCTATTCCATTCTATTCCTCTCCTTTCGTTTTACTCCATTCTCCCCCATTCCATTCCATTCCATACCTCTCCATTGTATTCCTTTCCACTCCATTACTCTCCATTCTATTCCATTCCATTCCTCTCCATTTCTTTGCCTGCCTTTCTACCCTATTCCATTCCATTTGAAACATTTCATTACATTACATTCCTCTCCATTCCATTCCACTCCACTGCATTCTCTTGCTTTCCATTCTACTCCATTGCATTCCATTCCATTCCAGTCCACTCCATTCCTCTCCAATCTAATCCCTTCCGTTCCACTCCATTCTATTCCATTCCATTCATGTCCAGTCCATTCCAGTCCACTCCATCCACTGCATTAAACTCCACTCTGCTACACTACACACCGCTCCACTCCACTCCATTCTCTTCTATTTCAATCCTCTGCTTTCATCTATTCCATTCCGTTCCATTCCTCTCCATTCCATCCCATTCCATTCCATTCCTCTCCATTCCTTTCCATTCAGTTCCATTCTACTCCACTCCACTCCATTCTGTTCCATTCCATTCATATCCATTCCTTTCCATTCCACTTCATTCGACTGCTTTCAACTCCACTCCACTCCACTCCAGTTCATTCCATTTCATTTCCTTCCTCTGCATTCCTCTCCATTCCGATCCATTCCATTACTCTCCATTCCATTCCATTCAATTCCAATCCATTCCTCTCTTTTCCATGCCACTCCATTCCCTTCCATTCCATTTCATTTCACTCCATTCCATACCATTGCATTCCATTAAATTCCTCTTCATTCCATTCCATTCTATTTTTCTCCATTCCATTACTTTCCATTCTGTTCCATTCTATTCCATTCTATTCTATTCTATTCTATTCTATTCTATTCTATTCCTTTCCATTCAAATCCAGACCGTTCCATCCGTTCCATTCCATTCCATTCCTCTGCCCTCCATATCATTCCATTCTATTACTCTCCTTTCCATCCCACTCCATTCTTTCCCATTCCATTCCATTCCACTCCAATCTATTTCGCCTCTTTCCAATACTCTCCATTCCATTTCCCTCCATTTCCTTCCATTCCTTTCCATTCCATTCGTCTCCATTTCATTCCATTCCTTTCCTTTCCATTCCATTCCATTCCTACCATTCCATTGTTTTCCATCCCATTCCATTCATTTCCATTGAATTCCATTCCATTCCTTCCATTCCACTCCATTATATTATTTTCCATTCATCGCCAATCCATTCCAGTTCAACCATTCTGCAGCATTCCACTCCACTCCACTTGACTCCACTACACTCCTCCCCACTACACTCCCCTCTACTCCACTCCACTCCATTACATTTCAATCCATTCCTGTGCCTCCCTCTCTATTCACTCCATACCATTCCACTCCATTGCATTCTTAACCATTCCGTTTCATTCAATTCCATTCATGTCCATTCCATTTCTTTCCTCTCCATTCCATTCCACTCCATTCCATTAATATCCTTTCCAAACCATTGAATTTCATTCCATTCCTTTCCATTCCATTCAATTCCATTACTTTTCCTTCCATTCCATTCTATTTCACTCAATTCTATTACATTCCACTCATCTACAGTCCATTCCAGTCCAATCCACTCCAATGCATTCTACTCATCTACACTCCAATGCACTCCACTCCATTCCATTCCAATCTATTCTATTCCATTCCTCTGCATTCGTCTCCATTCCATTCCACTCTATTCTATTCCATTCCATTCCTTTCCTTACCTTGCCATTCCATTCCTTTCCATTCCATTCCTCTCCATTCTATTCTATTCCATTCCACTCAATGGCATTCCATGCCATTCCATTCCACTCCATTCCATTCCTTTCCGTTCCATTCCATTCTATTCCTCTGCCCTCCATATCATTCCATTCTATTACTCTACTTTCCATCCCACTCCATTCTTTCCCATTCCATTCCATTCTGCTCCATTCTATTTCTCCTATTTCCATTCCTCTCCATTCTATTCCCCTCCACTCCCTTCCATTCAATTCCATTCCATTCATCTCCATTCCTTTCCATTCCTCTCCTTTCCATTCCTTTCCAATCCATTCCATTCCATTCCTTTCCGTTCCATTCTATTCCATTCTATTCCACTCCGTTCCTTCCCATTCAATTGCATTCCATTCCATTACACTCCATTCTATTCCATTCCATTCATATCCATTCCATTTATTCTACACCATTACTCTGCATTCAACTCCACTCCACTCCACTCCACGCCAGTCCATTCCATTACATTATATTCCACTGCATTCCTCTCTATTCCATTTCATTCCATTAGTCTCCATTCCATTCCATTCATTTGCATTCCATTCCTCTCCTTTCCATTCCATTACACTCCATTATGTTATTTTCCATTCATCTCCAATCCATTCCAGTCCAATCATGCTGCAGCATTCCACTCCACTTCACTCGACTCCACTACACTCCTCCCCACTACACTCCCCTCTACTCCACTCCACTCCATTACATTCCAATCCATTCCTGTGCCTCCCTCTCTATTCGCTCCATACCATTCCACTCCATTGCATTCTTAACCATTCCATTTCATTCAATTCCATTCATGTCCATTCCATTTCTTTCCTCTCCATTCCATTCCATTCCACTCCATTCGATTAATATCTTTCCAAACCATTGCATTTCATTCCATTCATTTCCATTCCATTCTATTCCATTCAATTCCATTCCTTTTCTTTCCATTCCATTCCATTTCACTCAATTCTATTACATTCCATTCATCTACAATCCATTCCTGTTCAATCCACTCCAATGCATTCCACTCATCTGCACTCCACTGCACTCCACTCCATTCCATTCTATTCTATTCCATTCCTTTGCATTCGTCTCCATTCCATTCCATTCTATTCTATTCCATTCCATTCCATTCCTCTCCTTACCTTGCCATTCCATTCCTTTCCATTCCATTCTTCTCCATTCCATTCCATTCCATTCCACTCAATGACATTCCATGCCATTCCATTCCATTCCATTCCTTTCCATTCCATTCCATTCTATTCCTTTGCCCTCCATATCATTCCATTCTATTACTCTACTTTCCATCCCACTCCATTCTTTCCCATTCCATTCCATTCCATTCTGCTCCATTCTATTTCGCCTATTTTCATTCCTCTCCATTCCATTCCCCTCCACTCCCTTCCATTCCATTCCATTCCATTCGTCTCCATTCCTTTCCATTCCTCTCCTTTCCATTCCTTTCCAATCCATTCCATTCCATTCCTTTCTGTTCCATTCTATCCCACTCCATTCCTTTCCATTCAATTGCATTCCATTCCATTACACTCCATTCTATTCTGTTCCATTCATATCCATTCCATTTATTCTACTCCATTACTCTGCATTCAACTCCACTCCACTCCACTCCAGTCCATTCCTTTACATTATATTCCACTGCATTCTTCTCTATTCCATTTCATTCCATTAGTCTCCATTCCATTCTATTCATTTGCATTCCATTCCTCTCCTTTCCATTCCATTCCATTCTTTTCTATTCCATTTCATTCCTTTCTATTCTTTTTCATTGCATTCTTTTCCATTCCATTCCATTCTATTCCTTTCCTATTCTGTCCATTAAATCCATTCCATTCCTCTCCATTGCTCTCCTTTACCTTCAATTCCACAGCATTCAATTCATACCAATCCACTCCACTCCCCTCCACTCCATTCCATTCCATTCCTCTCCATTCCATTTATTTCCATAATTCTCCATTCCATTCCATTCCTGTCTATTACATTCTATTCTCTTCCTTTCCAGTCAGTTCCATTCCATTCCGTTTATCTCCATTCCCTTCCATTCCACTCCATTCCTGTGCATTCCTCTGCACTCTACTCCACTCCATTTCACTTCATTGAATACATTGCATTTCTGTGCATTCGTCTCCATTCCTTTCGATTCCATTACTCACCTTTCTATTCCATAACGTTCCTTTCCATTCCATCCTGTCCTTTACATTCCATTCTGTTCCATTCTATTCCATTTGATTCTATTCCATTCCATTTGATTCCATTCCATTCCTTTCCATTACTTTTCAATCCTTTCTTTTCCATTCCATTTCATTCTATTCTATTCCATTCCTGTCCATTCGATTCCATTCCATTCCTCTCCATTCTTTCCACTGCATTCAACTGCATACCATTCCAATCCACTCGCCTGAATTCCAATCCACTGCACTCCACTCCATTCCATTCCATTCTTCTGCATTCCTCTCCATTCCATTTCATTCCATCATTCTCCATTCCATTCCATTCCTGTCTATTCCATTCCATTCCTTTGCCTTCTATTCCATATCTTTCCACTACATTCAATTTCGTTCCATTCCATTCGATGGCATACAACTGCATTCACTCCAATCCACTCGATTCCACTCCTTTCCATTCTATTCCTTACAATCCTCTCCATTCCATTCCAATCCATTCCATTACATAATTCTCATTCATTTCCTTTCCATTCCATTCCACTCCATACCATTCCTCTCCATTCCATTCCACTCTTCCCCATTCCATTCCATTCCATTCCTATCCATTCCTTTCCAATCCATTCCTCAGCATTCCATTACATTCCACTCCATTGCATTCCATTTCATTCTCGTCTACATTCGATTTCTCTCCATTCCATTCCATTCCTTCCCTTTCCATCCCTCTCCTTTCATTTCTACTTTTTCCATTCCATTCCATTTCTTTCCATTCCTTTCCCTTCCATTCCATTCCAATCCATTCCTTTCCATTTCATTCCATTTCATTCTACTTAATTCCATTCCATTCCATTCCAATCAATTATATTCCATTCCATTGCATTCCATTCCATTCCATTCAATTCCTGTCCTTTCAATTCCATTCCATTCCTCCAAATTCCATTCCATTCCATTCCCCTCCATTCCTTTCCAATCCGTTCCTCTCCATTCTATTCTATTCCATTCCATTCCACTCCATCGCATTCCATTCCATTTTTCTCTACTCCATTGCATTCCTGTCCATTCCACTCCATCGCATTCCATTCCATTCCTCTCTACTCCATTGCATTCCTGTCCATTCCACTCCATTTCATTCCATACCATTCCATTCCATTCCATTCTATTCCAATCCATTCATTTCCATTACATTCCATTACGTATCATTCCTTCCATTCCATTCCATTGAATTCAATTCCATTCCATCCCATTCCATTCTATTTCTCTTCTTTCAATAGCATTCCATTACTCCCAATTCCATTCCATTCCTTTCCATTCCTCTCCTCTTCATTGAATTGCATTATCTTCTTCTTCTTCCCATTACACTCCATTCCTCTCCAGTCCATTCCATTCCATTCCTCTGCATTCCATTTTATGCCATTCTACTCGATTCCATTCCCTTTGACACTTTCCATTCCATTGCAGTCCTCTCCATTCCATTCCAATCCAATCCATTACACACCTCTCCATTCCATTCCACTCTATTCCATTTCATTCCTTTCGCTTACATTTCATTCCATTCCACTCCATTCCTATCCTCTTCATTCCATTCCATTCCATTCTATTCCTCTCTATTGTAGTCCATTCCAATCCATTATTTTTCATTACATTCCGTTTCCTTCCATTCCGTTACTTCACAATTCATTACACTTCATTTCCTTCCTTTCCATTCCATTATATTCCATTGAATAAAAGTCCTTTCCTTTCCGTTCCATTGCGTTCCATTCCATTCCTTTCGACTCCATTCTATTCCAATCCATTCATCACCAGTCCATTCCAGTATACTCCACTCCAACACATTCCAGTCCACTCCACTCCACACCATTCCATTATATTCCATTCCATTCCTTTGCATTCTTCTCCATTCCATTCTATTCCATTCCATTCCGTTGCATTGCATTTCTAACCATTCCATTCCATTCCATTCTATTCCATTCCATTCCTCTCCATTTTTAGTCTGTTCCCTTCCACTTCATCCCGTTCCTCTCTATTCCATTCCATTCAATTCCATTCCATTTCTCTCCCTTTTATTTCATTCCCTTCATTTCCTTTCCATTCCATTCCTCTTAATTCTGTTCTATTCAATACCGTTCCTCTCCATTACCTACCTCCCCAATCATTTTCATTCCATTCCATTCCTCTCTAATCTGTTCCTCCCTATTCCCTTTCATTCATTTCTAATTCCATTCCATTCCTTTCCATTGCTCTCCATTCCTCTCCATTCCTTCCTTTCTATGCCATTACTCTCCATTCCAATCCTTCCCATTCCAATCCATTCTTCTCCATTCCATTGCACACAAATGCAGCCCATTCCATTGCAATCCTCTCCATTTCAATTCATTCCTCTCCATTCCATTTCATTCCATTCGTCTCAATTCCATTTCATTCAATTCCATTCCACTCCAATCCATTCTGCTCCATTTCATTCCATTCCTCTTCTCTCCATTCTATTCCCTTCCGTTCCATTCCTTTCAATTCCTCTCCCATCTATTCCATGTCATTCTATTACATTTATCTCCATTTCATTCTATTTCATTCCATTCTAATCCATCCCATTCCATTCCATTAATTTCGGTTCCATTCCGTTCCAATCCATTCCATTCCTGTACATTTTATTCCATTCTTTCCATTCCTTTCCATTCCTCTCCATTTCATTCCATTCCATACCATTAAATTTCATTCCATTCCATACCACTCGATTCCCTTCCATTCCATTCTATTCCATTCCATTCTTTTCCATTCCATTCCATTATATTTCATTTCATTCCATGTCATTCCATTCAATTCAAATTCATTCCATTCCATTCTGCATCGTTTCATTCCATACCTCTCCATTCTAATCCATTCCATTCCTTCCATTCAATTACATTTCTTTTCCATTCCACTGCATTCTATTCCATTCCTTTCATATACATTTCATTCCATTCCACTCCATTCCACTGCATTCAACTCTACTCCACTCTACTCCAGTCCATTTCATTACATTCCATTGCTCTGCTTTCCTCTTCATTCCATTCCATTCCATTACTCTCCATTCCATTCCATTCTATTCCATTCCATTTTTCTCCTTAACATACCATTCCATTCCCTTCCATTCCATTCCTCTCCATTCCATTCCATTCCATTCAATGGCATTCCCTTCCATTCAATTCCTTTCCATTCCATTCCATTCTATTCCACTCCATTACTTTCCATTCAATTGCATTCCGTTCCATTACACTCCATTCTATTCCATTCCATTCATATCCATTTCTATATTCCACTCCATTCCTCTACATTCAATGCCACTTCACTCCACTCCGCTCCAGTCTATTCCATTAAATTCTATTTTACTGCATTCCTCTCTATTACATTTCATTCCATTTGATTCCATTCCATTCCTTTCTATTTGTTTACATTCCATTCTTTTCCTTTCCATTCCATTCTATTCCTTTACTTTCATGTCCATTCCATTCCATTCCTCTTTATTGCTCTACTTTACTTTCAATTCCACTGCATTCAACTGCATTCCATTACTCTCCTTTCAATTCCATACCATTTCTTTCCATTCCATTCCTTTCCTTTCCATTCCATTCCATTCCTTTCCATTCCATTCCATTCCTTTCCATTCAATACCATTCCACTCCAGCACATTCAATTCCTTTTCTATCCATTCATTCCATTCTATTCCTCCCCATTCACATCCATTCCATTCTGTTCCATACTTCTCTATTCCATTACATTCGTTTCCATTCCATTCCTTGCCCTTCTTCTCACTACAATCCATTCCATTCCTTTCCATTCAAATCCTCTCCATTCCATTTCTTTTCATTCCATTCCATTCAATTCCTCTCCATTCCTTTCCATTCATATCCATTCTATTCCTTTCCACTCCGTTCTATTTCATTCCATTCATATTCATTCCTTTCCATTCCCCTTCATTCGACTGCATTCAACTCCACTCCACTCCAGTCCATTCCATTGCATTCCCTTTCTCTACATTCCTCTCCATTCCATTCCATTCTATTACTCTTCATTACATTCCATTCATTCCAATTCATTCCTCTCCTTTCGATGCCGTTCTATGCCCTTCCATTCCATTTCTTTCCACTCCATTCCATACCATTGCATTCCATTAAATTCCACTTCATTCCATTCCATTCTATTTTTCTTCATTCCATTACTTTACATTCCATTCCATGCCATTCCATTCCATTCTATTCGATTCGATTTCTTTCATTCAATTCCATTCCATTCCTTTCAATTCCATTCCTCTTCCCTCCAAATCATTCCATTCTATTCCTCTTCTTTCCATTTCACTCGATTCTTGCCCATTCCATTCCATTCCTTTCCATTCCATTCCATTCTATTTCTCCTCTTTCCATTCCTCTCCATTTCATTTCACTTCACTCCATGCCATTCCATTCCATTCCATTTCATTCGTCTCCATTCCATTCCATTCCTCTCTTTTCCATTCCTTTCCATTCCATTCCATTATTACCTTTCCATTGTTTTCCATCCCATTCCATTCCTTTCCACTGAATTCCATTCAATTCCTTTGCATTCCACTGCATTCTATTTTTTTCCATTCATCTCCAATCCATTCTAGTCCAATCCATTATGCAGCATTCCACTCGACTCCACTCCACTCCAGTTCACTCCTCTCCACTACGCTCCCCTATACTCCACTCCAATCCATTCCATTCCATTGCTTTTCTCTGCCTCCCTCTCTACTCACTCCATTCCATTCCATTCCATTGTGCAAATAACCATTCTATTTCATTTATTCCGTTCATGTTCATTCCATTCCTTTCCTCTCCATTCAATTCCATTACACTCCATTCCATTCCAATACTTTCCAACCCATTGCATTTCAATCCATTTCTTTCCAATCCATTCTATTCCATTCAATTCCATTCTTTGCCATTCCATTCCGTTCCACTCAATTCTATTACATTCCATTCATCTCCAGTCCATTCCAGTCCATTCCACTCCAATTCATTCTACTCATTTGCACTCCACTCCACTCCACACCACTCCACTCCATTCCATTCTATTCTATTACATTCCTCTGCATTCGTCTCCATTCCATTCCATTCCATTCTATTCCATTCGATTCCTCTCCTTACCATACCATTCCATTGCTTTCCATTTCATTTCTCTCCATTGCATTCCATTCCACTCAATGGTATTCCATTCCAATTCATTCCATTCCTTTCAATTCCATTCCATTCCATTCTATTCCACTCCATTCCTTTCCATTACTTTTCATTCCTTTCTTTTCCAATCCATTCCATTCTATTCCATTCCATTCCTGTCTGTTCGATTCCATTACATTCCTCTTCATTGCTCTCCTTTCCATTCCATTCCACTCCATTCAACTGCATACCATTCCAATTCCCACGCCTCCAGTCCATTCCACTCCACTCCATTCCATTCCTCTGTATTCCTCTCCATTCCATTTAATTCCATAATTCTCCATTTCATTCCATTTCTGTCTATTCCATTCCATTCTTTTCCTTTCCAATCAGTTCCATTCCTTTCCACTCCATTTATCTCCATTCCCTTCCATTCCCCTCCATTCCTGTGCATTCCACTCCACTCTACTCCACTCCACTCCACTCCACTCTATTGCATCCCATTGCATTCCTCTGCATTCATCTCCATTCCATCCAATTCCATTCCTCTCCTTTCAATTCCAAACCATTTCGTTCCATTACATTCCTCTCCTTTCCATTACATTCAATTCCTTTCCTTTCCATTCCATTCCATTCCTTTCCATTCCATACCATTCCACTCCATCGCATTCTATCCCTTTCTATCCATTCATTTCCATTCTATTCCTCTCCATTCACATCCATTCCATTCTGTTCCATACTTCTCTGTTCCACTCCATTCGTTTCAATACCATTTTCTTCCCTTCTTCTCACTCCAATCCATTCCATTCCTTTCCATTCCATTCCTTTCCTCTACATTCCTTTCCATTCAAAACCATCTATTCTATTCCACTCCATTCTCTTCCATTCCATTCATATCAATTCCTTTCCATTGCACTCCATTCAACTGCATTCAATTCCACTCCACTCCACTCCACTCCAGTTTATTCCATTACATTCCCTTCCTCTGGTATTCCTCTGCATCCGTTCCATTCCATTACTCTCCATTCCATTTTAATCCATTCTTCTCCTTTTCATGCCATTCCATTCCATTCCATTCCATTTCAATCTTCTCCATTCCTTGCCAATGCATTCCATTAAATTACTCTTCATTCCATTCCATTCTATGTCTCCATTGCATTACTCTCCATTCCATTCCATTGCATTCCATTCCATTCTATTCTATTCAATTCCTTTCCATTCAAATCCAATCCGTTCCATTCCATTCCATTCCTCTGCCTTCAATATCTTTCCATTATATTCCTCTCCTTTCCATTCCACTCCATTGTTGCCCTTTCCATTCCATTCCATTCCATTCCTCTGCCTCCTTCTGTATTCTCCATTCCATTTCTTTCCATTGCATAACTAATCATTCCATTTCATTCAATTCCATCCATGTCTGGTCCATTCCCTTTCTCTCCATTGAATACCATTCCACTCCATTCCATTCCATTCCTTTCCAATCCATTGCATTTCATTCCAATCCTTTCCATTCCATTCCATTCCATTCCATTCCTTGCCATCCCATTCCATTCTTTTACATTCCATTCATCTCCAGTCCATTCCAGTACACTCCACTCCAGTGCATTCTACTCATCTGCACTCCACTCCACTCCACTCTATTTCATTCCATTCTATTATTTTCCATTCCTTTGCATTGTCTCCATTCCATTCCATTCCTTTTCTATTCTATTCCATTCCATTGCCTTTCTAACCATTCCATTCAAATCCATGGCATTCAATTCCATTTCTCTCCATTCCTGTACATTCCGTTCCATTCCATAACGTTCCTCTCCATTCCATTCCATTCAATTCAATTCCGTTCTTCTCCAACAATTGCATTCTAATCTGTTCCATTCCTCGCCATTTCATTCCATTCCTGTATATTCCTGTCCTTTCCATTCCATTCTATTCCATTCCATTCCGTTTATTTCCTTTCAATTCCAATCGTTTCCATTCCATTCATCATCATTCCACTCCATGCCACTGCATTCCACTGCATTCCACTCCACTCCACTCAATACCTCTCCATTCCATTCCACTCCTCTGTTTTCCTCTCTGTTATATTCAATGCCATTACTCTCCATTCATTCCATACCATTCTATTCCATTTCTTTCCATTCCATTCCATTCCTGTCCATTCCATTCTATTCCACTCCATTCCGTTCCATTCTATTCCTCTCCTTTCCATTGCAATCCAGTCCTTTCCATTCCATTCCATTTCTCTCCTTTTGTTTGATTCAATTCCATTCCTCTCCATTCCATACCACTCCAGTCTTTTCCATTGCATTCCATTCCCTACCTCTCCATTTCGTTCTTCCACTCCCTTTCCATTCATTTCAAATTTCATTCCATTCCATTCCATTCCAATCCATTGCATTCCATTGGATTCATTTCCATCCCATTCTATTCCATTATACACCATAACATTCCATTCCTGTCCATTCCATTCCATTCCTCTCCATTCCATTCCGTTCTATTTCTCTCCTTTCCATTTCCCCCATTCCATTCCACTTCACTCAATTCCATTCCATTCCATTCTATACCATTCCATTCCATTCCATTGCATTCCACTACATGCTATTTTTTTCATTCACGTCCAATCCATTCCAGTTCAATGCATTCTGCAACATCACACTCCATTCCACTCCACTCCACTCCACTACACTTCCTCTCCTCCACTTCACTCCATTCCATTCCATTTCTCTGCCTCCCTCTCCATTTACTCCATTCCATTCCATTCCATTCCTAACCATTCGATTGCATTCAATTCCATTAATGTCCGTTCCATTCCTTTCCTTTCCATTCCATTCCACTCCACTCCATTCCTTTCCAATCCATTGCATTTCATTCCATTCCTTTCCATTCCATTCCATTCCATTCAATTCCATTCCTTGCCTTTCAATTCCATTCCACTCCATTCTATTACATTCCATTCATCTCCAGTCCATTCCACCGCACTCCACTCCAATGCATTCTACTCACTCCACTCCACTCCACTCCACACCATTCCAATCTATTCTCTTTCATTCCTCTGCATTCGTCTCCATTCCATTCTATTCCACAACATTCCATTGCATTTCTAACAATTCCATTCTATTCTACTCCATTCCATTCCATTCCATCCCATTACTGTCCATTCCATCCCATTCCATAATATTCCTCTCCATTCCATTTCATTCAATTTCATTAGGTTCTTCTCCAACCATTGAATTCCATTCTGTTCCATTCCTCACCATTCCATTTGTGTATATTACATTCCTTTCCATACCATTCCATTTATTACCTTTCAATTTAATTCGTTTCTATTCCATTCATCTTCATTCCATTCCATGCCACTCCATTCCACTGCATCCCAATCCACTCCTCTCTACTCCACTCAGCTCCTTTCCATTCCTTTCCACACCTCTGCTTTCCTCTACACTACATTCGATGCCTTTACACTCCATTCAATTCCATACCATCCCATTTCATTCCATTTCTTTCCATTCCATTCCATTCCTCTCCATTCTATTCCATTCCATTCCATTCTATTTCTCTTTACATACCATTCAATTCCTTTCCATTTCATTCCTTTTCTCCATTCCGTTCCACTCATCCATTCCTATCCATTCCATACCTCCCCAGTCATCTCCATTCCATTCCATTCCATTGCTCTCCATTCAGTTCCTCCCCTTTACATTCCATTCATTTCAAAATATGATTCCATTGCATTCCATTACACTCCATTCCTCTCAATTCCTTTCCCTTTTATTCCATTTCTCTCCATTCCATTCCTCCCCATTCCGTTCCATTACTCTCCATTCCACTCGATTCCATTCCTCCCAAATCTATTCCTTTCCTTTCCATTCCTTTCATTCCATTCCATTCTGCTCCATTCAATTCCATTCCATTCATCTCCGTTTCTATTCCAGCCCTTTCCATTCCACTCTATTCCATTCGGCTCCTTTCCATTCCATTCCATTCCATAGCCCTCCATTCCATTCCATTTCATTCCTTTCCATTCTATTCCATTCCATTCCATTCCATGACATTCCATTCAATCAATTTCATTTCATTCCATTCCATTCCTTTCTACACCAGTCTATTCCATACCTCTCCATTCCATTCCATTGTAATCCATTCCATTCCTTCAATTCTATTCTATTCCATTCCATTTCACTCCATTCTATTCCTTCCATTCATATTCATTCCATTCCACTCCATTCCAATGCATTCAATTCCACTCCACTCTAGTTCATTCCATTCCATTCCATTCCTCTCCATTCAATTCCATTCAATAACTCCATTACATTCCATTCTATCCATTCCATTCTTCCCTATTTCAATACCATTCCATTACTTTCCATTCCATTTCATTCCACTCGATTCCATACCGTTCCATTTCTTTCCATTCCATTCCTCTCCATACCATTCTATTCTATTCCACTCAACTGCATTTCATTCCATTCCATTCCATTCCAGTGCTTTCCATTCCTTTCCATGCCATTCCATTCTATTCCATTTCGTTCTATTCCTTTACACTCCTCTACACTCCATTACATTACATTCTATTCTTCTCCATTCCATCTCACTCCATTCCTCCCTGTTCCATTCCATTCCTCTCCAAACCATTCCATTCCATTCCATTCCATTCCTCTCCATTCCGTTCCTCTACTTTACATTCCATGACATTCTACTAGATTACATTCCCTTTGAAACCTTCCATTCCCTTCCCTTCCTCCACATTCCATACCAATCCACACCATTCCATTCCATCCCATTCCTTTGTTTTCCATTCCATTCCATCCCATTCCATTTCCTTCCATTCCTCTACATTTTTTTTCCATTCTGTTACATTCCTCTCCATTCCATTCTATTCCACTCTACTCCATTCCACTCCATTCAACTCCATTTCATACCAATCCATTCCATACCATTCCATTCCATTCCATCCATAATTCTACATTCCATTCCATTCCATTCATTGCTATTGCATTCCATTCAATCAATTCCTCTCCTTTCTATTCTACACCAGTTCATTCCATTCCCTTCCATTCCTTTCTACACCATTCAACTCCATTCCTCTCCATTTCATACTATTCCATTCTATTCCATTCCATTCCTTTCCATTCAATTCCTTTCCATTCTATTACACTCCATTCTATTCCATTCCTTTCATAACCATTCCATTCCATTGCACTCCATTCCTTTGCATTCAACTCCACTCTACTGCACTCCATTCCACTCCAGTCCATTCAAATACATTCTATTCCCCTGAATTCCTACCCATTCCATTCCATTCCATTAGTCGCCATTCCATTCTATTCATATCCATTCCATTCCTCTCCTATCCATACCATTCCCTTCCATTCCATTTCATTCCACTCCATTGCATACCATTCCATGCCACACCATTCCATTCCAATCCTTTCCATTCCATACCATTCCTCTAAATTCCATTCGATTCTATTTCTCTCCATTCCATTCTTTACATTCAATTCCTCTCCATTCCATTCCATTACACTCCATTGCATTCCATTCCATTCCAGTCCAGTCCATTCCATTCTTCTCCATTCCATTCCATTCTATTCTATTGTATTCCTTTCCATTCCATTCCATTCCTCTCCATTCCTTTCCATTTTATTCTATTCCTCTCCACTCCATTAAATTTCATTCTATTTTTCACCTCTCCTTTCCACTCCATTCTTTCCCATTCCTTTACATTCCATTCCATTCCTCTCCATTCCATTTCATGCCATTCTACTCTATTCCATTCCGTTTGAAACATTCCATTCCATTCCTATCTATTCCATTCCACTCCATGCCATTCACTACCATTCCATTCCACTCCATTGCGTTCCATTCCATTCCAGTCCACTCCATTCCTCTCCAATCTATTCCATTCCATGCCATTCCATTCCATTCATTTCTGTTCCATTCCAGTCCATTCTTCTCCACTCCATTCCATTGCATTATTTTATTCTCCTCTCCATTCCACTCAATTTCTCCTCATTACATTTCATTTATTTTCCCTCCATTCCATTCCGTTAAATTCCATTCCATTCTACACCACTCCATTCCAATCCTCTCCATTCCATTGCATTTCAATCCATTCCCTTCTATTCAATTCCATTCCATTCAATTCCACTCCATTCTATTCCAGTCCATTCATATCCAATGCATTCCATTCCACTCCATTCTACTGCATTCAACTCCTCTCCACTCAACTCCAGTCCATTCCATTTAATTCCATTCCTCTGCATTCCTCTCCATTTCATTCCTTTCCTTTACTCTCCATTGCTTTCCATTCTATTCCATTCCATTCAATTTATTTCCATTTAATTTTTTTCATTTCCTTTAATTCTTTCCTTTCCATTCTGTTCCGTTCCATGCTACTCCATGCCACTGCATTCCACTCCACTCCTTTCAATTCTTTCATTCCATTCTAATGCTCTGCTTTCATCTTCATTATATTCGATGTCATTACTCTCCAATTCCATACCATTCCGTTCCATTCCTTTCCATTCAATTCCATTCAATTCCATTCCATTCCATTCCATTCCATTCCATTCCTCCTCCTTCCATTCCATTCCATTCCTTTCCATTCCATTCCATTCCTCTCCATTCCGTTTAATTCATTTTCATTCCTCTCCATTCCATACCTTCCCAGTCCTTTCCATTCAATTCCATTCCTCTCCATTCTGTTCCTCCCCTTTTCAATCCATTCATTTCAAATTTCATTCCATTCCATTTCATTCCATTCCATTCAATTCCATTCAACTCCCTTCCATTCCATTCAATTCCATTGCATTCCATTCCTCTCCATTCCATTCCATTCCATTCTACACCATACCATTGTATTCCTCTCCTTTCCATTCAATTCCGTTGCATTCCATTCATTTCCATTCCATTCCATTCAATTTCTGTCCTTTCCATTTCCTCCATACCATTCCACTCAACTCAATTCCATTCCATTCCATTCATTTCATTCCATTCGTCTCAGTTCCATTCCATACCTCTCCTTTCCGTTCCTTTCCTATGCACTCCATCCCATTCCTACCATTCCATTCTTTTCCTTTCCATTCCATTCATTTCCATTGAATTCCATTCCATTCCATTGCATTCCACTCCATTCCATTTGTTTCAATTTATCTGCGATCCATTCCATTCCTCAACATTATTTTATTTTCCATTAATCTCCAATCCATTCCAGTCCAACCTTTCCACAGCATTCCACTCCACTCCACTCCACTCCATTACACTCCACTACATTCCCCTCTACTCCACTCCGCTGCATTCCTTTCCATTCAATTCCTCTGCCTCCTTCTCCATTTCATCCATTCCTTTCTATTCCATTGCATTCCTAACCATTCCATTTCATTCAATTCCATTCATGTCCATTCCATTCCTTTCCTCTCCATTCCATTCTATTCCATTCCACTCCATTCCTTTCCATTCTTTTCCAATACATTGCATTTCATTCCACTCCTTTCCATTCCATTCTATTCTATTCAATTGCATTCCTTGCCATTCCAATACATTCCACTCCATTCTATTACATTCCATTCATTTCCAGTTCATTCCAGTCCACTCCACTCCAATGCATTCTACTCCACTCCACTCCACTCCACTCCACATCATTCCATTCTCTTCTATTCCATTCCTCTGCATTCGTCTCCATTCCATTCTATTCCATTCCATTCTATTGCATTTCTAACCATTTCATTCTACTCTAGTCCATTCCATTCAATTCCATTCCTTTCCTCTCCATTCTTGTCCATTCCATTCCATTCCTTAACCTTCCTCTCCATTCCATTCTATTTAATTCCATTCCGTTCCTCTCCAAGCATTAAATTCCATTCTGTTACTTTCCTCGTCATTCCATTACATTCGTGTATATTCCATTCCCTTCCTTTCCATTCTATTCCACTTATTTCCTTTGAATTCCATTCGTTTCCATTCCATTCATCTTGCCACTCTGTTGGGAGCCAACATCTACAGCTATACAGTTGAGGCCTATGAAGGCCCATGATGGAGATCTACTTTTGACACAAAAGCATCAGTGACACCTATAGTGTTGATATATGACTAGTGACCAGTTTGTATATATGACATAAAAACATATTATCTAGAAACAAACTTTTTACACTGTTAGACTAAAATCTCGGGTAAGGCCTTACAGCAGAAACATTCTGTGCTTTAAGTTTCCATTTCTCTCTGACTCTCTGAGCCATTCTTAAGTTTCTGCTTCCCAGAAGTAACTATGCAGCTTTTGTTCCTGTAAGCCAAATTTGCTTTAATAGTTTTGTTTTCTTGCCTCTATCCACGCAGAACGTTCCTAGTTTCATTACGTGCTGAAACTCTTATTCTGCCTCTGCCCCTAGCCATCGTCATGGCAACTGTGCTTTTTTTTTGTCCAAAAGTGTGACAATTACTATTTGATTAATTGACTTAGATCAAATTTTCTATCAGGAAGTGTAGAAATATATATATAGACACAGTTCAGTTATCTACATATAACACTATTTGAACCTGTGCTTGCTACTTCACTTCCTTCTGCTTGGAATTTGCCCTCTAATATGCCTGTGTATGGTAGTAATGAAACCCAGTTACAGGCCTGTTGGAGAGTAAAACCAAAGTACTCTTACTTATTTCTGGATATACTTTTGCACTTTGGATTTTTGCTTTGAGGTGTCAACTTCAGTGTCCGGCAGACTTCAATGGTAAAGTACACATTGGGTTTGTCAAACACTGTGGTTAGCGTTCTCTGCTTCTCACTATTTAGCATTTCATAGAGGGCTCTGGCACCAGTGTCCCTGACAGAAATATTTTTTACTGCTGTACATTAAAATAAATAGTATAGATTTTGAGTGTTTTGTTAAATCATAGAAAATTAATAGGAAATTTTACATTAGGTAAAAATAAGAATAGCTTATAATATACAGATTAATCATTAAATTTATAGAAAACAGCAAAACTATTACTGAAATCATATTCACTATTACTTCTTATCTTGATGTAAGCTTTGTGAAGCACGATATGCATCATGGAATTTTGATTGTTAATTATTACCTTAAGCAAAAATCTTTTGTGAAGTACGTTACGCTTCATGAGACATGTAAGCCTCCAGCAGGTATTTGTCATACTGCTGGAGGTTATAGAAAATGGTATATAAGCGGGGAAAAGTTTGAATAAAATTGGCACACAGTCCTTGGCAAGACTGGTCCCAGAAGAACTGCCTCCGAGTCGTTTCTTCTCACCGTGTCCTGATTCCCTGGTGCAGGTCCAACCCCCCTCCGGTCGGGACCGGTCCCCGACACCACTCCATTCCACTGAATACCTCTCCACTCCACTCTACTTCACTCAACTACTTTCCATTCCTTTTAACTCCTCTGCTTTCCTCTCCATTACACTTGATGCCATTACTCTCCATTCAATGCCATAACGTTCCGTTCCATTCCATTCCTTTCCATTCCATTCCTTTCCATTCGATTCCATAGCATTCCATTCCATTCCATAGCATTCCATTCCATTCCATTCCTCTCCCTTCCATTCCATTCTATTACTTTCCATTCCATTCCTTTCCTTTCCATTCCACTCCATTCATCCAATCCTATCCATTCCATACCTCCCCAGTCATTTCCATTCCATTCCTCTCCATTTCGTTCCTCCCCTTTCCTATCCGTTCATTTCAAATTTAATTCCTTTTCATTCAAATTCTCTCCATTCCTCTCAACTTCTTTCCATTATATTCCATTCCTCTCCAATACATTCCTCCCCATTCTATTCCATTTCTCTCCATTCCATTCCTCCCAAATCCAATCCATTCCATTCCATTCCTCTAATTCCATTGCATCCCACTCCACTCCTTTCCATTTCATTCGTCTCCATTCCATTCCACAACATTCCGTTCCACTCCATTCCATTCAGCTCAATTCCATTCCATTCCACTTCTTTCCATTCCATTCCATTCCATTCCATTCTATGCCATTACATTAAATTTAATTCCATTCCATTTCCTTCCATTCTATTCTATACCAATCCGTTCCATACCTCTCCATTACATTCCATTGTAATCTATTCAATTCCTTCCATTCCATTCTATTCCATTCCATTCCATTCCACTCTATTCTATTCCATTCCATTCATATCCATTCCATTCCACTGCATTCAATTCCACTCCACTCCACTCCAGTTCATTCTATCACATTACATTCCTCTGCAATCCTCTCTATTCCATTCCATTACTCTCCATTCCATTCCATTCCTCTCCTTACCATACCATTCCATTCCTTTCCTTGCCATTCCATTCTATTCCATTTCTTCACTTTCCATTTCACTTCATTCCCTTCATATCCATTCCTTTCCATTTCATTTCACTCCATTCCATTACTTTTCATTCCATTCCATTCTTAATAATCCATTCTATTCCTTTCCGTTCCATTCCATTCCTTTCCATTCCATTCCACACAATTCTATTTTATTCCATTCATCTCCAATCTATTCCAGTCCTGTCCATTCTACTGCATTCCAAACCTCTCCACTCCACTCCACTACCCTCCACTACACTCCAATCCATTCTACCCCACTCCACTCCATTGCATTACTAACCATTCCATTCCAATCTATTCAATACCAATCCATACCTTTCCCTTACCCTCCACTCCATTACTCTCCATTCCATTCAATTCTTTCTAATCCATTATATTCCATTCCATTCCTTTTCATTCCATTCTATTTCATTCAATTGCATTCCTTTCCATTTCATTCCACTCCACTCCTTTCTATTCTATTACTTTCAACTCCCGCCCATTCCAGTCGACTCCATCCACTGCTTTCCACTCTACTCCACTCCACTACACGCTCCACTCCACTCCATTCCATTCCATTCCTCTGCATTCATCTCTATTCCTACAATTTCTTTCTATTTCATTGCATTTCTATCCAATCTATTCTGTTTCATTCCATATCATTACACTCCATTCCATTCCTTTCCATTTTATTGTATTCCATTCCATTCCATTCCTTTCCATTCATTTACATTCGTTTCTTTAACACTCATCTTCATTCCATTCCATTGCATTCCACTCCACTCTACACTCCACTCCAATCCACTCCACTCCAGTCAACTCCACTCCATTCCATTCTACTCCTCTGCTTTTCTCTCCATTCCCTTTGAATCCATTGCTATCCATTCAATTCCATAGCATTCCATTACTTTCCATTTCTTCACACTCCATTCCATTCTACTCCATCCCATTCCATTCGTCTCCATTCCAATCCAATCCATTCCATTCCATCCCATTCCTCTCCATTTCATTCCTCCCTATTCCATTTCATTCGACTGCATTACAATCCATTCCGTTCCATTCTAAACCATTTTTCTCCATTCCATTCCTCCCCATTCAATTCCATTGCATTCCATTCCATTCCATTCCTTTCAATTCCATTCCATTCCATTCCTTTCTTCTCCATTCCTTTCCATTCCACTCCATACTATTCCTTTCCATTTTCTTCCATTCTGTTCCCTTCCCTTCCTATCCATTCCATCCTCTCCTTTCCTTTCCATTCCATTCCATTTAATTCCCTTCCATTCCTCTCCATTAGTTTTCATTCCTTTCTTTTCCATTCCATTCCATTCTATTCCATTTTTTCTCTCCATTCCATTCAATTCCGTTCCTCTCCATTGCTCTCCATTCCGTTCCATTCCACTGCATTCAACTGCATGCCATTCCAATCAACTCGCCTCTATTCCAATCCACTGCACTACACTCCATTCTATTCCATTACTCTGCATTCCTCTCCATTCCATAATTCTCCATTGAACACCATTTCATTCCATTCTTGTCTATTCCATTCCATTTCATTCCGTTCCTTTCTATTCCATTCCATTCCATGGCATACAACTGCGTTCATGCCAATCCACTCCATTCCACTCCATTCTATTCTATCCCTCTAAAATCCTCTCCATTCCATTCCATAATTCTCCATTCCTTTCCATTCCATTCCATTCCATTCTATTCCTCTCCATTCCTCTCCAATCCATTCCATTCCATTGCATTCCTCTCCATTCCTCTCCATTCCGTTCTTACCCATTCCATTCCATTCCTTTCCATTCCTCTCCATTCCATTCCTCTCCTCCCCATTCCATTCCATTTGAATTCATTCCTTTACAATCCATTCCTATGCATTCCATTCCATTCTATTCCATTCCATTCCAATTCATTGCATTGCATTCCATTCCTTTCTACTCCATTCCATTCCTCTCCATTCCATTCCATTCCTTTCCCTTCCTTTCCATTCCTTTCCATTCGATTCCAGTCCATTCCTATATTCTCCATTCAATTCCAATCTCTTCTATTCCATTCCATTCCATTCCATTCTGTTCTGTTCCATTCCTTTCCATTCCTATCCACTCCATTCCAATCCATTCTATTCCTCTCCTTTCCATTCCACTCCTTTCTTCCACATTCCTTTCCATTCCATTCCTCTACATTCCATTCCATTCCACTCCATTCCTCTCCGTTCCATTCCATTCCTTTCCATTTCATTCCATGCCTTTCTACAACATTCCATTACCTTTTTAACATTCCATTCCATTCTATTCATCTCCATTCTATTCCATTCCACTCCATTCCATTCCATTCTTTTCCATTCCATTCCATCACATACCATTCCACTCCATTCCCTCCCTACCCATCCCTTTCCTTTTCATTTCACTCCATTCCATTCCTTTCTATTCCATTCCATTCCATTCTTAATAATTCGTTTTATTCCTTTCCATTCCTTTCTTTTCCTTTCCATTTCAATCCATTCATTCCACTCAATTGTATTTTTTTCATTCATCTCCAATCCTTTCCAATAAAATTCATTCTACTGCATTCCACTCCACTACACTACACTAACCTCCACTACAGTCCAATCCATTCAACCCCACTCCACTCCATTGCCTTACTAAGAAACAATTCCAATCTATTCATTCCAAATCCATTCCTTTCCTTTCCTCTCCATTCCATTCCACTCCATTTCATTCCATTACTTTCCAATCCATTATATTCCATTCCATTCCATTTCATTCCAATCTCTTTCATTCATTTGCATTCCTTTTCATTCCATTCCACTCCATTCTTTTCTATTCCATTCATGTCCGGTCAACTCCAGTTCACTCCGTCCACTGCATTCCACTCCGCTCCACTCCACTCCATTCCATTCCATTTCATTCCTCTGCATTCGTCTCTATTCCATTCCATTCATTTCCATTCAATTCCACTCCATTCTATTCCAACCATTCAACTCCAGTCCATTCCAGTTCACTCCATCAATTGCATTCCACTCCGCTCCTCTCCACTACACACTGCTCCACTCTAATCCATTCCATTCCTCTGCAATCGTCTCTAGTCCTACCATTTCTTTCTATTCCATTCCTTTTCTAACCATTCAATTGTGGTCCATTCCATCCCATTCGTCTCCATTCCATTACTTTCCATTCCATTGTATTCCATTACATTCCATTCCTTTCCATTCACTTACATTCGTTTCCATTCCATTCATCTTCATTCCATTCCATTCCACTCCATTCCACTGCATTACACTCCATTCTACTCTGCTCCACTCCTATCCACTCCACTCCAGTCAACTTCATTTCATTCCTTTCCACTCCTCTGCTTTTCTCTCCATTCCATTTGATTCCATTACTATCATTCAATTCCATACCATTCCATTCCATTCCATTTCTTTCCATTCCGTTACACTCCATTCCATTCTATTCCATCCCATTCCATTCATCTCCATTCCATTCTCTCCATTCCTTTCCACCCTATGCCATTCCATTCGTTTGCATTATGCTCCATTCTTCTCCATTCTGTTCCCTTCTATCCCAATCCTCCACATTCCATTCCTCCCCATTCCATTCCATTCCATTCTTTTCCTCTCCCTTCCATTCTATTCCATTGCATTCCATTCCATTCCATTCCTTTCAATTCCATTCTTTTCCATTCCTTTCCCTTCCATTCCATACCATTCCATTCCATTCTCTTCCATTCTGTTCAATTCCATTCCTTTACATTCCATCCTCTCCTTTCTATTACATTCCGTTCCATTCCATTCCATTTCATTCCTTTCCATTACTTTTCATTCCTTTCTTTTCTATTCCATTCCATTCTATTCCATTCCATTCCATTCCTCTTCATTGCTCTCCTTTCTGTTCCACTCCACTTCATTCACTGCATACCATTCCAATCCACTCACCTCGATTCAAATCCACTGAACCCCACTCCATTCCATTCCATTCTTATCCATTCCTCTCCATTCCATTTCATTCCATAATTTTCCATTCAATACCATTATATTCCATTCCTGTCTATTCCATTCCATTCCATTCCATTGCTATCCATTCCATTCCATTCCTCTGCCTTCTATTCCATTCTTTTCCGTTCGATTTCATTCCATTCAATGGCATACAACTGCATTCACTCCAATCCTCTCCATTCGACTCCATTCCTCTATAATCCTCTCCATTCCTTTCAATAATACTCCATTCCTTCCCTTTCCATTCCATTCCATTCTATTCCTCTCCGTTCCATTCTTCCCCATTCCTTTCATTCCTTTCCATTCCTCTCAATTCCATTCCATTCCTCTCAATTCCATTGCATTCCCTTCCATTCCATCCTATTGCATTCCATTCCATTACTTTCTACTCCATTCCATTCCTTTCCATTGTATTCCATTCCATTCCATCCCATTCCATTCCTTTCCATTCCAATACTTTCCATTCCATTCCATTCCAATACTTTCCATTCCATTATTTTCCATTCCATTCCTTCCATTTCATTCCATTCCATTTCATTGCATTCTCTTCAATTCCATTCTATTCCTGTCCTTTTAATTCCATTCCATTCCTCACAATTTCATTCCATTCCATTCCATTCCTCTCCAATCCTTTCCAATCCATGCCTCTCCATTCCATTTCATTCAATTGGATTCCATTTCTTTTCTTTCTACTCTATTCCCTTCCACACCATCCCATTCCATTCCATTCTATTCCTTTCCTTTCCTTTCCATTCCATTCCTTTCCTTTACATTCTATTCCATTCTATTCATTCCATTCCATTCATGTCCATTCTATTCCATTCCATTCCATACCATTCCATTCATGTCCGTTCTATTCCATTCCATTCCATTGCATTCCATTCCATTCAATTCTATTCCTCTCCTTTCAATTCCATTCCATTCCTCCCATTTCCATTCCATCCTCTCCACTCCATTGTATTACATTCTATTCCTCTCCTTTCCATTCCACTCCATTTCTCCCTATTCCATTCCATTCTATTAATTTCCATTCCATTCATTCCATTTCATTCCTCTCCAGCCCATTCCATTCCAATTTTCTCCATTCCATTCTATGCCATTTTACTCGATTCCATTCCCGTTGAAACGTACCATTGCATTGCAGTCTTCTTCATTCCATTCCAATCCAATCCATTCCTTTTCTTTCCATTCATTACACTCAATTCCATTCCATTCCTCTCCCTTCCATTTCATTCCATTCCACTCCATTCCAATCCTCTTCATTCCATTCCATTCCATTCCATTCCTTTCTATTGTATTCTATTCATTCCATTATTTTTCATCCCATTCAATGCGTTCCTCCCCATTCCATTTCATTCCATTCCTTTCCATTCCATTCCTCTCCTTTCAATTCCATCCAATACCATTCCTTTCCCTTCCATTCCATTCTACACCTTTCCATTCCATTAATCTCCATTCCATTTCACTCCATTCTATTCCATTCCATTCCTTTAAATTCCATTCCATTCCATTACAATCCATTCTATTTCATTCCATTCATATACATTCGAATTATTCCACTCCATTCCTCTGCATTCAACTCCACTCCACTCCAGTCCATTCCATTACATTCTATTCTCCTACTTTCGTCTCTCTTCCATTCCATTCCATTAGTCGCCCTTCCATTCCATTCATTTACATTCCATTCCTCTCCGTTCCATTCCATTCCGTTGCATTCCATTCCATTCCATTCCATTTAATTCAATTCCATTCCTTTCCATTCCTTTTCATTCCATTCCTTTCCATTCCATTCAATTCTTTTCCACTCCATTCCTGTCCTTTCCATTCCATTTCTCTCCTTTCCATTCAATTCCACTGCATTCAACTTATACCATTCCAATCCAATTGCCTCCACTCCACTCCACTCCACTCCACTCCATTCCATTCCATTCCTCTGTATTCCTGTCCACTCCATTTCATTCCATAATTCTCCATTCTATTCCATTCCATTTCATTCCTGTCTATTCCATTCTATCTATTTACTTTCCTGTCAGTTCCATTACTTTCTATTCCATTAATCTCCATTCCCTTCCATTCCCTTCCATTCCTCTGTATTCCACTCAACTCTGCTTCACTCCACGACACTCCATTGCATGCCATTGTATTCTTCTGCATTCCTCTCCATTCCATCCGATTCCATTACATTTCTTTCAATTCCATACCATTCCTTTCCTTTCCATTCCTCTCCTTTCCCTTCCATTCAATTCCTTTCTATTCCATTCCATTCCTTTCTATTCCATATCATTCAACTCTATCGTATTCCATTCCATTCCTATCCACTCAATTCGATTCTATTACTCTTCATTCACATCCATTCCATTCTATTCCATTCCTCTCGATTCCATTTCATTCATTTCCTTTCCTTTCCATTTCCTTCCTCTCACTCCAATCCATTACATTCCTTTCCATTCAAATCCTCTCCATTCCATTCCTCTTCATTTATTTCCATTCCTTTCCATTAAGTTTCATTGTATTCCATTCCACTCCATCTATTCCATTCCATTCATATCCATTCTTTTCCATTCCACTTCATTCAACTCCATTCAACTCACATCCACTCCACTCCACTCCAGTACATTCCATTCCATTACATTCCTCTGCGTTCCTCTCCATTCCATTCCATTCCATTACTCTCCAATCCATTCCATTCAATTCCAATCCATTCCTCTCCTTTGCATACCATTCCATTCATTTCCATTCTATTTCATTCCACTCCCTTCCATACCATTCCATTCCATTAAATTCCACTTCATTCCATTCCATTCAATTTTTCTAAATTCAGTTCCTCTCCATTCCATTCCATTCCATTCCATTCCATTCCATTCCATTCCATTCCATTCCATTCTATTACATTGAATTCCTTGCCATTCTATTCCATTCCGTTCCATTCCCTTCCATTCCTCTGCACTCTATATCATTCCATTCTGTTACTCTCCTTTCCCTTCCACTCCATTTCTACCCATTCCATTCCATTCCATTCTTTTCCTCTCCATTCCATTCTATTTCACTTCTTTCTATTCCTCTCCTTTCCATTTTACTCCACTCCATTACATTACATTCCGTTCCATTGCTTTGCATTTCATTTCATTCCATTCCATTCCCTTCGTCTCCAATCCATTCCATTCCTCTCCTCTCCATTCCTTTCCAATCCATTTCATTCCATTCCTACCATTCCATTCTTTTCTATTCCTTTCAATTGAATTCCATTCCATTCCATTGCACTCCACTCCATTCTATTTTTTTCTGTTCATCTCTAATCCATCCCAATTCAACACATTTCGCAGCATTCCACTCCACTCCACTCCACTCCACTATACTACACTCCCCTATACTCCACTCCACTCCATTCCATTCCTCTGCCTCATTCTCTATTTCCTCCTTTCCATTCCATCCCTTGCCTTCCTAACCATTACATTTCATTCAATTCCATCATGTCCATTCCATTTCTTTCCTCTCCATTCCATTCCATTCCATTCCAATCCATTGCATTTCATTCCATTCCTTTCCATTCCATTCTATTCCTTTCATTCCATTCCTTGCCTTTCCATTCCATTTCACTCCATTCCATTCCATTCTACTCCATTCTATTACATTCCATTCATCTCCTGTCCATTCCAGTCGACTCTACTCCAATGCATTCCACTACACTACACTCCACTTCACTCCACACCATTCCATTCTATACAATTCCATTCCTCTGCATACGTCTCAATTCCATTCCATTCCATTCTATTTCATTCCATTCCATTGCATTACTAATGATTCCATACTTTCCATTCCGTTCCATTCCATTCCATTACATCCCATTCCATTCCTCTCCATTCATGTCCATTCCGTTCCATTCCAAAACCATTCTCTCCATTCCATTTCATTCATTTTCATTCCATTCTTCTCCAACCATTGCATTCCATTCTGTCGAATTCTTCCTCATTCCATTCCATTCCTCTATATTCCATTCCTTTCCATTCCATTCTATTCCATTCCATTCCATTTATTTCCATTCAATTCCATTCTTTTCCATTCCATTCATCTTCATTCCATTCCATGCCATTCCACTGCATTCCACTCCATTCCACTCTACTACACTCCACTGCATTCCACTCTACTCCACTCCATTCCATTGCATTCCACTCTACTCCAATCCAATTCACTCAACTCCTTTCCATTCCATTCCAACCCCTCTGCTTTCCACTCCATTACATTCGATTACAGTACTCTCCATTCAATTCCATTCCATTCCACTCCATTCTATTTCATTACATTTATATCACTCCCATTCCATTCCACTCCATTCCACTGCATTCAACTCCACTCCACTCCAGTCCAGTCCATTCCATTCCATTCCATTCCTCTGCATTACTCTCTATTACATTCCAACAATTACTGTCCATTCCATTCCATGCCTCTCCTTATCATACCAATCCATTCTTTTCCATTCTTTTTCATTCCACTCGATTCCATACCATTCCTTTCTATTCCATTCTTCTATACTCCATTCCATTTCTTTCCCCTCTTCTCCTTTCATTTTATTCCATTCCTCCCCATTCCATTCCATTTAATTCCATTCCATTCCTTTCCTGACCATTCCATTTTTTCCATTTCCCTGCATTCCTCTCCATTCCGTTCCACACCATTAGTCGCCATTCCATACCATTCCATTCCTCTCCTTTCCATACCATTCCATTCCTTTCAATTCCGTTTCTTTCATTCCATTCCATACCATTCCATGCCATTCCATTTCTGTCCATTCCATTCCTTTCCCTCCATTCCTCTCCATGCCATTCCATTCCATTCCACTCCATTTCATTCCATTCCATTCCTATCCATTCCATTCCATTCCTCTACTTTCCATTCCACTCCATTCCTCCGCATTCCATTCCATTCCTCTCCATTCTATTCCATTCCACTCCATTCCATTCCATATCATTCTACTACATTCCATTCCATTCCATTCCAATCCATTGTATTCTATTCCATTCCTTTCCTTTCCATTCCATTTCATTCAATTGCATTCCTTTCCATTCCATTCTATTCCCTTCCATGCTTTTCTATTCCATTCCATTCATATCCAGTCCATTCCAGTCCAATCCATCCACTGCAATCCACTCCACTCTACTATACTACACCGCTACACTCCACTCCATTCCATTCCATTCCAAACCTCTACATTCGTCTCTATTCCATTCCAATCCATTTCATTCCATTCCATTACTTTCCACTCCATTCTATTCCAGTCCATTCCAGTTCACTGCATCCACTGCATTCCACACCACTCCAATCCACTACACACCGCTCCACACCACTCCATTCCATTCCTCTGCATTCGTCTCTATTCCTGCCATTTCTTTCTATTCCATTCTGTCCCATTCCATCCCATTCCTCTCCATTCTATTCCTTTCCATTCCTTTTTATTCCATTCCATTCCATTTTTTTTCCATTCATTTTCATTAGTTTCCCTTGCATTCATTTCCATTCCGTTCTACTCCATTGCACTGCATTCCACTCCCCTCTAATCCACAACACTCCAATTCAATCCACTCCACTCAATTTCATTCCAATCCATTCCACTCCTCTGCTTTTCTCTACATTCCATTTTATTCTATTACTATCCATTCAATTCCATAGCATTCCAATCCATTTCATTACTTACATTCCATTACACCCCGTTCCATTCTATTCCATCCCATTCCATTCATCTCCATTCCATTCCATTCCATTCCATTCCTCTGCATTCCATTCCTCCCTATTCCATTCCATTCGATTGCATTATGCTCCATTCCTCTCCATTCCATTCCATTGTATCCCATTACTCTTCATTCCATTCTTCCCCATTCCATTCCATTCCAATCCATTCCTTTCCTCTCCATTCCATTCCTTTCCATTCCACTCCATTTCATTCCATTCAATTGCATTCCATTCCATTCCTTTCAATTCCATTCCATTAGATTCAATACCATTCCATTCCATTCTTTTCCATTCCTTTCCATTCCATTCCATACCATTCCATTCCATTTCTTCCCATTCCATTCCGTTCCACTCTATCCACTCCTTTCCATTCCATTCCATTCCATTCCATTCCTTTTGGCTCCATTCCATTCCATTCAATTACTTTTTATTACTTTGTTTTCCATTATATTCCATTCAATTCTTCCATTTCATTCTTGTCCATTCCATTCCATTCCATTCCATTCCATTCATCTCCATTGCTCTCCTTTCCATTCCATTCCACTGCATTCAATTACATACCATTCAAATCCACTCATCTTGATTCCAATACACTGCACTTCATTCCATTCCATTCCATTCCATTCCATTCCACTCCATTCCATTCCATTGCCTTCTATTCTATTCAATTGCATCCTTTGCATTCCATTCCTCTCCATTCAATCCCATTCAATTCCATTCCATTCCCATCCATTCCATTCTACACCATTCCATTCCATTATTCTCCATTTTATTCCATTCCATTCTATTCCATTCCATTCCTTTCCATTCAATTTCATTTCTGTCCATTACACTCCATTCTATTCCATTACATCCATATCCATTCCGTTTATTCCATTCCCTTCCTCTGCATTCAACTCCACTCCTCTCCACTCCACTGCACTCCAGTTCATTCCATTACATTCTATTCCCCTGCATTGCTCTCTATTCCATTCCATTCCATTAGTCGCTATTCCATTCCATTCATTTGCATTCCATTCCTCTCCTTTCCAATTCATTCTGTTCCATTCCATTCCATTCTATTCCATTCCATTTCATTCAATTCCATTCCTTTCCATTCCTTTTCATCCCTTTCTTTTCCGTTCCATTCCATTCTATTCCATTCTATTCCTCTCCTTTCTATTTCATTCCATTCCTCTCCATTGCTCTCCTTTCCATTAAATTTCACTGCATTCAACTGCATACGATTAGAACACTCGCCTACATTCCATTCCACTCCACTCCATTCCATTTCATTCCATTCCTCTGCTTTCCTCTCCATAGGATTTCATTCCATAAATCTCCATTCATTCCATTCCACTTCATTCTTTCCAATTCCACTCCATTCTATTCCTTTCCAGTCAGTTTCTTTCCTTTCCATTCCGTTCATCTCCATTCCCTTCTATTCCCCTCCATTCCTCTACATATCACTCAACTCAACTGTATTACACTCCACCCCACTCCATTGCATACCATTGCATTACTCTGCATTCATCTCTATTCCGTCTGATTCCATTACTCTCCTTTCAATTCCATACCATTCCTTTCTTTCCATTCCTAACCTTTACCTTCCATTCAATTCCTTTCCATTCATTCCAATCGATTCCTTCCCATTCCATTCCATTCCTCTCCTTTCAGTTCCATTCTATTCCTCTCCATTCACATCCATTCCATTCTATTCTTCCTCTCAATTCCATTCCATTCATTTCCATTCCATTCCTCTTCCTTCCTCTCACTCCAATCCATTCAATTCCTTTGCATTGAAAGCCTCTCCATTCTATTCCATTCCATTCCATTCCTCTCCATTTCTTTCCATTCAATTCCATTCTGTTCCATTCCATTCCATTATATTCCGTTCCATTCATATCCATTCCTTTCCATTCCTCTCCATTCAACTGCTTTCAACTCCACTTCACTCCACTCCAGCACATTCCATTCCATTCCATTCCTCTGCATTCCTCTCCATTCCATTCCATTCCATTACTCGTCATTCCATTCCATTCAATTCCAATCCATTCCTCTCTTTTTCATGCCATTCCATTCACTTCCATTCAATTTCATTCCACTTCACTCCATAACATCCCATTCCATTAAATTCCTCTTCATTCCATTCCATTCTATCTTTCTCCATTCCATTCCTCTCCATTCCATTCTATTCCATTCAATTCCTTTCCACTAAATTCCATTCCATTCCATTATTTTCCATTCCATTCCATTCCTCTGCTTTCCATATCATTCCATTCTAGTCCTCTCCTATCCATTCCTCTCCATTCCTGCCCATTCCATTCCATTCCTCTCCATTCCATTCCGTTCTGTTTCTCTCCTTTCCTTTCCTCTTCTTTCAATTCCATGCCACCCCATTCCATTCCATTCCATACCCTTCGTCTATCCATTCCTTTCCTATCCATTCCATTTCATTCCTTACCATTTCATTCCATTCATTTCCATTGAATTCCATTCCATTGCATTGCATTCCACTCCATTCTATTTTTTTCCATTCATCTCCATCCTTTCTAGTCCAATCCATTCCTCAGCATTCCACTTCAGTCCACTCCACTCCACTCCACTCCACTCCACTCCCATCTACTCCACTCCATTCCTTTCCATTACATTCCTCTACCTCCCTCTCTATACCCTCCATTCCATTCCATTCCACTGCGTTCATGACCATTGGATTTCATTCAATTCCAATATTGTCCATTCCATTCCTTTCCTCTCCGTTCCATTCCACTTCATTCCTATCCATTCCTTTCCAAAACATTGTATTTTATTCAAATTCTTTCCATTCAATTCTATTCCATTCAATTCCATTTCTTTCCTTTCCATTCCATTCCATTCCACTCCATTCTATTACATTCCATTTATCTCCAGTCCATTCCATTCCACTCCACCCCAATGCATTCTACTCTACTACACTCCATTCCACTCCACTCCATTCCATTCTATTCTATTCCATTCTTCTGCATTCGTCTCCATTCCATTTCATTCCATTCTATTCCTTTCCATTCAATTGCATTTTTAACCATTCCATTCTTTCCATTACGTTCCGTTCTGTTCCATTCCATTCCATTCCATCCCATTCCTTTCCATTCCATTACTCTCCATTCCTGTCCATTCCATAACATTCCTCTCCCTTCCATTCCATTCAATTCCATTCCGTTCTTCTCCAACCATTCCATTCCATTCTGGTCCATTCCTTGCCATTCCATTCCATTCCTCTATAATCCATTCCTTTACATTCCATTCTATTCCATTCCATTGCATTAATTTCCTTTCAATTCCAATCGTTTCCATTCCATTCATCTTTATTTCAATCCATGCCACTCCATTCCACTGCATTTCTCTCCACTCCACTCAACTCCATTCCAATCCATTCCAGTACTCTCCTTTCCTCTCCATTACATTCGATTCCTTACTCTCCATTCAATTTCATGCCATTCCAATCCATTCTTTTATTCCCATTCATTCCATTCCGTTCCATTCCATTCCTCTCCCTTCCCTTCAATTCCATTTATTTCCATTCCATTCCACCCCTCCCCACTGCATAACCCCCAGTCATTTCCATTCCATTCCATTCTTCTCCATTCCGTTGTTCCCCATTCCTTCCATTCATTTCAAATTTCATTCCATTCCATTCCAATACTCTTCATTCCTCTCCATTTCTTTCCATTTAATTCTATTCCTCTCCATTGCACTCCTCTCAATTCCATTTCTCTCCATTCCATTCCATTCCATTCGCCCCAAATCCATTACATTCTATTCCATTCCTCTCATTCCATTCCATTCCACTCTATTCCATTCGTCTCATTCCATCCCATTCCTATCCTCTCCATTCCATTCCACTCCATTCCTTTCCATTTCGCTCCATTCCATAACATTCCATTCCATTCCATTCCTCTCCTCTCCGTTCCCTTCCATGCCATTTCATTCCTTTAATCTCCATTCCATTTCATTCTATTCTATTCAATTCCTTTCTGTTCCATTCCACTACTTTTTATTCAATTCCATCCATTTCATTCCGCTTCATTCCTTTCCATTCCACTCTATTCAACTCCTTTCAATTCCATCCATTCCATACCATTAAATTTCATTACATTCCATACGCCTCCATTCTATTCCATTCCATTCTATTCAATTCCATTCCATTCCATGCCATTCCATTCCATTCAAATCCATTCCATTCCCTTCCCTTCCATTCTACACCATTCCATTACATACCTCTCCATTCCTTTCGATTCCATTCAATTCTAATCCATTCCATTCCTTCCATTCTATTCCATTCCTTTCTAATCCACACCATTCTGTTCCATTCCATTCATATTCATTACATTACATTCCACTACATTCCACTGCATTCAACTCCACTCCACTCCTTTCCAGTCCATTCTACTGCATTCCATTCCTCTGCATTCCTCTCCATTCCATTCCATTTTATTCCACTCCATTGTATTATATTCCATTACATTCCTCCTTGTTACCATACCATTTCATTCTTTCCCATTCCATGTCATTCCACTCCATTCCTTACCTCTCCATTCTTATCTTTCCTTTCCTCTCCATACCGTTCTATTCCAATCCAGTCACTGCATTCCATTCCATTCTATTCTTTTCCATTGCATTCCGTTCCTTTCAGTTCCATTCCTGTACACTCCATTCCATTCCATTCTATTCCTCTCCTTTGCATTCCTCTCCATTCCTCCCCATTCCAATCCATCCTATTCCTCCCCAAACCATTCCATTCCATTTCATTTATTTTTATTCCATTCCATTTCATTCTTGTACTTTCCATTCCATGTCATTCTAGTCGATTTCATTTCCTTGAAACAATCCACTCCATTTCATTCCTCTCCATTCCTTTCCAATTCACTCCATTCCATTCTATTCCTTTCTGTACCATTCCATTCCATTCCGTTCCATTCCACTCCTTTCCTTTATACTTTAACTATTCCTTTCCATTTCACTCCTTTCCAATCCATTCCACACTACTCCATTCACCTCTATTCAATACCATTCCATTCCATCCATAACTCTACATTTCATCCCATTCTACTCTATTCAACTCCATTCCATTCAACTCTTTGCCATTCCATTCCATTCAATCCATTCCTCTCCATTCCATTCCATTGCATTCCATTCACTCCCTTCCATTCCTTTCTACACCATTCAATTCCATTCCTCTCCATTCCATTCCATTCCATTCCTTTCCATTTAATTCCATTCCATTGTATTACTCTCCATTGTATTCCATTCCATATCCATTCCATTCCATTCCACTCCATTCCTCTGCATTCAACTCCACTCTGCAGCACCCCACTCCACTCCAGTCCATTTCAATACATTCTATTACCCTGCATTCATCTCGCTTCCATTCCATTCCATTATTCACCATTCCATTCATTTCCATTCCATTCCTCTCCTTTCCATACCATTCCATTACTTTCCCTTCCATTTGATTCCAATCCATTCCATACAAATCCATTCCAAGCCATTCCACTCGATTCCATTCCATTCATTCCATTCCATTCCCTTCGTCTACATTCCATTCCATTTTATTTCTCTCCATTCCATTCCTTTCCATTCAATTCCTCTCCATTCCATTCCATTCCTTTCCACTCCATTGCATTCCATTCTATTCCATTCCATTCCAGTCCTGTCCATTCCTCTCCATTCCATTCCACTCTATTCCATCCAATATCTCTCCATTCCATTCCTTTCCATTCCATTCTATTCCTCTCTACTCCATTCAATTTCATGCTATTCCTCTCCTTTCCTTTCCGCTCCATTCTTCCCCATTTCATTCCATTCTATTCCTCTCCATTCTATTCCATTCCACTCCATTCCTCTCCTTTCCAATCCATTCCATTCTTCTCCATTCGAATACATTCCATTCTACTCTATTCCATTTTGATTGAAACATTCCATTCCATTCCACTCCTTTCCTTTCCATCCCACTCCATTCCATTCCCTTCAATTCCATTCCATTCCATTGCATTCCATTCCATTCCAGTCCACTCTATTACTCTCCCATCTATTCAATTCCATGCCACTCCATTCTATTCCATTCCATTCCATTCCGTTCCGTTCCATTCCAGTCCATTCTCCACTGCATGCCGTTTCATTATTTTCCTTTCCTGTCCATTCCACTCCATTCCTCCCCCATCCATTTCTCTCCATTCCATTCCATTCAATTTCATTCCATTCCCTTCCATTCCATTCTACACCATTCCATTCCATTCCATTCCTTTCCATTAAATTCCATTCACTCAGTGCCACTCCATTCTATTCCATTCCATTCATATCCATTCTTTTCCATTCCACTCTATTCCACTTCATTAACTCCACTCCACTCTACTCTAGTTCATTCCACTACATTTCATTTCTCTGCATTCCCCTCCATTCCTTTACTTTCCATTATTGTCCATTCCTTTCCATTCTATTCCATTCTATTTCTCTCTTATCACACCATTCCATTCCTTTCCACTTCTTTTCATTCCACTCCATTCCATATCTTTCCATCCCATTCCATTCCATTCCTTTCCATACCCTTCCTCTACACTCCATTCCATTTCATTCCTTTCTTCCCTTTCATTTTGTTCCATTCCTCCCTATTCCATTCCTTTCCATTCCATTTAATTCCTCTCCATCCCATACCATTCCATGCTACTCCATTTCATTCCTTTCCATATTTCTACATTCCATAGCATTCTCTTTCTCTCCATTCCATTCCTTTCCCTTCCATTCCTCTCCATTCCATTCCATTCCATTCATTCCACTCCATTGCATTCCATTCCAATCCAGTCCAATCCATTCCTATATTCTCTATTCCATTCCAATCCTTTCTATTTCATTTCATTCCTTTCAATACCATTCCATTCCACTCCATTCTATTCCGTTCTATTCAACTCCAGTCCATTCTTTTCCACTTCATCCACTGCATTCCACTCCACTCCACTCCATTCCTTTCCATTCCGTTCCTCTGCATTCGTCTCTATTTCTACCATTTATTTCTATTCCATTGCATTTCTAACCATTTCTCTGTTCCATTACATCCCATTCCTCTACATTCCATTCCTTTCCATTCCATTTTATTCCATTCCATTCCATTCGTTTCCATTCATTTACACTCATTCCATTCCATTCATCTTCATTTCATTCCATTCCACTCCATTCCACTCCATTCCACTCCACTCTACTCCACTCGACTCTAATCCACTCCACTCCACTGAACTCCACTCCATTCCATTCCACTCCTCTGTTTTCTCTCCATTCCATTTGACTCCATTTCTATCCATTCAATTCCATACTATTCCATCCCATTCCATAACTTTCCATTCCATTACACTCCATACTATTTTTTCCATCATATTTCATTCATCTCCATTCCATTCCATTCCTCCATATTCCATTAAATTCGATTGCATTGCACTGCATTCCTCTCCATTCCGTTCCATTCTAACCCATTCCTCTCCATTCCATTCCTTCCCATTTCATTCCTTTCCACTCCATTCCATTTCTTTCCATCCCATTCCATTCCATTGCATTCCTTTCTACTCCATTCCTTTCAATTCCATTCCATTCCATTCCATTCAATACCATTTCATTCCAATGTTTTCCAGTCCTTTTCACTCCATTCCATATCATTCCATTCCATTCTCTTCCAGTCCTTTCCACTCCATTCCTATCCATTCCATCATCTCCTTTCCATTCCATTCATTTCCTTTCCGTTCCATTCCATTTGATTCTATTCCCTTCCTTTCCATTACGTTTCATTCCTTTCTTTTCCATTCCATTCCATTCTATTCCATTCCATTCCTGTTAGTTCCATTCCATTCCATTCCTGTCCATTGTTCTCCTTTACTTTCCATTCCACTGCAATCAACTGCATACCATTCCAATCCACTCAACTCGAGTTCAATCCACTGCACTCCACTCCATTCCATTCCATTCCTCTACATTCCTCTTCATTCCATTTCATTCCATAATTCTCCGTTAAATTCCACCCATTCCATTCCTGTCTATTCCTTTCCTTTCCATTCCAATCCTTTCCATTCCACGGCATACAACTGCATTCAGTCCAATCCACTCCATTCCACCCCATTCGATTTCATTCCTCTGCAACACTCTGCATTACAATCCATTCCATTCCATGATTCTCCATTCATTTCCCTTCCCTTCCATTCCATTCTATTCCTTTTCATTCCTCTCCATTCCATTCTTCCCCATTCCATTCCTCTTTTTTCCATTACTCTCCATTCCACTCCACTCCTCCCCATTCCATTCCAATCCATTCCTTTCCAATCTATTCCTATGCATTTCATTCCATTCCACTCCATTGAATTCCATGAAATTCCTTTCTAATCCATTCCATTCCTCTCCATTCCATTCCATTCCATTCCTTTCCTTTCCTTTCCATTTCATTGCATTCCGTTCCATTCCATCCATTCTATTCAATTCCTTTCATTTCCAACCATTCCTTTCCATTCCATTGCATTGCATTCTATTCCAGTCCAGTCCATTCCATTTCATTCCATTCCTTTCTATTCCTCTCATTTCAATTCCATTCCATTGCTTTTCATTTCTCTTCATTCCTCTCCACTCCATTGCATTACAGTCTATTCCCCCTCCTTTCCATTACACTCCATTCCTCCCCATTCCATTCAATTCTATTGCTTTCCAATCCATTTGGTTCCATTTCATTCCTCTCCAGTACTTTCTATTCCATTCTTCTCCATTCTAATCTATGACATTCTACTCGATACCATTCCCTTTAAAACATCCATTCCATTGCAGTCCTCTCCATTCCATTCCAATACTATCCATTCCATTCCTCTCCATTCCATTCCACTCTATTCCATTCCATTCGTTTCCTTTCCATTTCATTCCATTCCACTCCAGTCCAATCCTCTTCATTCCATTCCATTCTATTCCTCTCCACTGTAGTCAATTCTATTCCATTATTTTTCATTACATTCCATTGCATTCCATTCCATTCCTTTCCAATCCATTGCATTTCATTCCTTTCCTTTCCATTACTTTATATTCTATTTAATATAATTCCTTTCCATTCCACTGTTTTTCATTCCATTCATTTTGACTCCATTCTATTCCATTCCATTCATCACCAGTCCATTCCAGTCCTCTCCACTCCAATGCTTTGAACTCCACTCCACTCCACTCCACACCAATCCATTCCATTCCATTCCATTCCATTCCTTAGGATTCGTCTCCATTCCATTCTATTCAATTCAGTTTTATTGCATTTCTAACCATTTCATTCCATTCCATTGCATTCCTTTCCTGTCCATTTCCTTCCATTTCATCCCATTCCTCTCCATCAATTTCACTCCTCTCCCTTCCATTCCATTCCATTCCCATCCTTGCCACTCTATTCCTCTCCATTCCGTTCCATCCAATTCCATTCTTCTCTATTACCTACCACCCCAGTCATTTCCATTCCATTCCATTCCTCTCCAATCCGTTCCTCCCATTCTCTTCCATTCATTTCAAATTCCATTCCATTACTCTTCCTTATTCTCCATTCCTTTCCACCTTATATCCCATTTCTCTCCTTTCCATTCCTCTCCATTCCAATGCATTCCTCTCCATTTCATTCCATTCCTCATAAATCCATTCCATTACAAACCAATACTCTCCATTCCATTCCATTCCTCTCTATTCCATTCCTTTCAATTCGTCTCAATTCCATTTCATTCATTTCCATTCCATTCCAATCCATTCCTTTCCATTCCATTCCTTTCCATTCCTCTCCCCTCCATTCCTTTCCATTCCATTCCATTCCATTCAATTCTTCTCCATTCCATTCCATGCAATTCCATTACATTTATGCCCATTGAATTCATTTTCATTCCATTCTATTCCCTTCCATTCCATTCCTTTTGTTCCATTCTGCTCCATTCCGTTCCATTCCGTTCCTTTCCATTCCATTCCACTACACTTTATTCCATTCATTCTATTCCATTCCATTTCTCTTCAATCCATTCCATTCCACTCCATTCCATTTCATTCTAATCCATTCAACTCCATTCATTTCCATTCCATACCATACCATTAGATTTCATTCCATTCCATACTCCTCGTTTCCATTCCATTCCATTCCATTCTATTCCATTCCATTGCATTCCATTACATTTAATTCCATGCAATTCTATTCAGTTGATTTCCATTCCCTTCCAATCCATTCCACACCATTCCATTCCATACCTCTCCATTCCATTCCACTCTAATCCATTCCATGCCTTCCATTCTGTTCCATTGCATTCCATTCACTTGTATTCCATTACATTTCATTCCATGCAATTCCATTCAGTTCATTTCCATTTCATTCCCTTCCAATCCATTCTACACCATTCCTTTCCATACCTCTCCATTCCTTTCCACTCTAATCCATTCCATTCCTTCCATTCAAACCAAACCATTCCATTACATTCCTTTCTTTTCCATTCCATTCATATCCTTTCCATTCCATTCCGACTCCACTCCACTGCAGTCAACTCCACTCCACTCCACTCCAGTCCATTCCCTTATATTCCATTGATCTGCATTGCTCTCCATTCCATTACTCTCCATTCCATTCCATTCTATTCCATTCCGTTTCTCTCCTTACCATACCATTCCATTCTTTTCCTTTCCATTCCATGCTTTTCCATTCTTTCCATTCCTTTCCATTCCTCTACACTCCATTCAATTCCATTCTATACCTCTCCTTTCCATTCCACTCAATTCCTACCAGCTCCATTCCATTCCATTTCTCTCTAATCCATTCCCTTCCATTTCATTCCTCTCCATTCCATTCCATTCCTCTCCATTCCAACCACTCAATTCCATTCCATTCCATTTCATTGTGTTCCATTCCATTTCATTCCTTTCTATTCCTTTCTCTTCCATTCTATTCCATTCCCTTATTCCATTCTTTTCCTCTACATTTTATTCCATTCCATTCCTCTTCATTCTATTCCATTCCACTCCACTCCATTCGAGTACAGTTGACTCCATTCAATACCATTCCATTCCATTCCATCCATAAATTTCCTTTCCATTTCTTTCCATTCTCTTCCATTCAATTCCATTCCATTTCATTCCATTCCATTCCAATCCTTGCCATTCCATTCCATTTCATCCATTTCTCTCCATTCCATTCAATTTGATTCCATTCCATTCCATTCCTCTCCATTCAATTCCATTCCATTCCCTTCCTTTCCATTCTACACCATTCCATTCCATTATTTTCTATTCCATTCCATTCTATTCTATTCCATTCCTTTCCGTTCAATTGCTTTCTGTTCCATTACACTGTATTCTATTCCATTCCATTCATATTCATTCAATTTATTTTACTCCATTCCTCTTCATTCAACTCCACTCCTTTTCACTCCACTCCACTCCAATCCAGCCCTTCCATTACACTCTATTCACCTGCATTCCTCTCTTCCATTCCACTTCATTAGTCATTCCATTTCATTCATTTGTATTTCATTCTTCTCCTTTCCATCCCATTCTCTTCCATTCCTTTCCATTGAATTCAATTCCATTCCTTTCCATTCCTTTTAATTCCATTTTTTCCATTCTATTGCATTCTATTTCATTCCATTTCTGTCCTTTCCATTCAATTCCATTCCATTGCTCTCCATTGCTCTCCTTTCCTTTCAATTCCACTGCATTCAACTGCATACTCAACCAATCCACTCACCTCCATTCCACTCCACTCCACTCGACTCCATTCCTTTCCATTCCATTCCTCTACATTCCTCTGCATTCCATTTCATTCCATAATTCTCTAATAAATTCCCTTCCATTCCATTCCTGTTATTCCATTCCATTCTATTCCTTTCCTGTCATTCCGTTCCATTCCATTTCATTGTGTTCCATTCCATTCAATTCCATTTTATTCCTCTCCTTTCATTTCCATTCAATTTCTCCCAATTCCATTCCATTCCATTTCCAATCCTCTCCATTTCATTCCTTTCCACTCCATTCCATTTCATTTCACTCCATTCCATTCCATTCATTTGCATTCCATTTCATGCCATTAAATTTCATTCCATTCCATACCCCTCGATTCCATTGCATTCCATTCTGTTCCATTCGCTTCCATTCCATTTCATTCCTTGCAATTCCAATCAATTCATTTCCATTCCATTCCTCTCTACACCATTCCATTCCATAACTCTCCATTCCATTCAAATCCATTTCATTCCTTCCAATCAATTCCATTCCATTCATTCCACTCCATTTTATTCCATTCCGTTCATATCCATTTCATTCCATTCCACTCCATTCCACTGCATTCAACTTCACTCTCCTCCACTCCGGTCCATCCCATTCCTTTCCACCCCATTCCATTCCAATCCATTTCATTCCATTGCTCTGCATTCCTCTCCATTCCATACCATTGCATTACTGTCCATTCCATTCCATTCTATTCCATACCATTCCTCTCCTTACCATACCATTCCTTTCCTTTCCATTCCTCTACACTTCATCCCATTCCATTCTATTCCTCTCCTTTCCAATCCACTCCATTCCTCCCCATTCCATTCAATTCCATTCCTCTCCAACCCTTCAATTCCATTTCATTGCTCTCTATTCCATTCCATTCCATTATTCTCCTTCTATTCAAATCCACTCCATTCCATTATATTCCATTCCATTCCATTCCATTCCTTTCCATTCCTTTCTCTTCCATTCCATTCCATTCCGTTCCATTCTATTCCTTTCCTCTACATTTTATTCCATTCCATTCTATTCCTTTCCATTTCATTCCATCCCACTCCACTCCATTCCACTACAGTTAACTCCATTCAGTACCATTCCATTCAGTTCCATTCCATTCCATCCATAACAGTCTATTCCATTCCTTTCCATTCCATTCCATTCCATTTCATTTCATTCCTTGCCATTCCATTCCTCTCCATTCTATTCCATTCCATTCTATATTTTTCCATTCCATTCCATTTCATTCTATTCTATTCCATTCCTTTCCACTCTATAGCATTCTGTTCCATTACACTACATTCTATTCTATTCCTTTCATATTCATTCAATTTATTTCATCCCATTCTTCTGCGTTCCTCTTCATTGCATTTCATTTAATTATTCTCTATTCAATTCCAATCAATTCCATTCCATTCCTGTTTATTCCATTACATTCTATTCCATTTCTGTCAGTTCCATTCCATTCATCTCCAATCCCTTCCCTTCTCCTCCATTCCTCTGCAGTCTACTCCACTCCACTGCACTCCACTCCATTGCATGGTATTGCATTCCTCTGCATTCGTCTCCACTCCATCTGATTTCATTACTCTCCTTTCAATTCCATACCATTCCTTTCCATTCCATTCCTCTCCTTTCCCTTCCTTTCAATTCCTTCTCATTCCATTCCATTCCATGCCATTCCACTCCATCGCATTCCATTCATTTCCTATCCATTCAATTCCATTCTATTCCTCTCCATTCATATCCATTCCATGCTATTCCATTCCTCTCTATTTCATTCCATTCGTTTCCATCCCAGTTCTCTGCCTTCCTCTCACTCCAATCCATTCCATTCCTTTCCATTCAAATCCTTTCCATTCCATTTCACTCCATTCCATTCCATTCGATTTGTTTCAATTCCATTCCTTTCCATTACATGTCATTCCTTTCTTTTCCATTCCATACCATTTTATTACATTCCATTTATGTTCGTTCCATTCCATTCCATTCCTCTCTATTGCTCTCCTTTCCATTCCATTCTACTCTATTCAACTGCATACTATTCCAATCCACTCGCCTCGATTTCAATCCACTGCACTCCACTCCATTCCATTCCATTCCTCTGCATTCCTCTCCATTCCACTTAATTCCAAAATTCTCCATTCAATTCCATTCCATTCCATCCTGTCTATTCTGTCTCCATTGCCTTCTATTCCATTCCTTTCCATTCCATTCTATTCCATTTCATTACGTAGCATGCAACTGCAATCACTCCAATCCACTCCATTCCACTCCATTCCATTCCATTCCTATACAATCCTCTCCATTCCATTCCATTCCATTATTCTCCATTCATTTCCTATCCATTCCATTCCATTCTATTCTATTCCTCTCTTCCTATCCATTCCATTCATTTCTTTCCATAACTCTCCATTCCATTTCACTCCTCCCTATTCCATTCCATTCCACTCCATTCCTTTCCAATCTATTCCTACGTATTCCATTCCACACCATTTCTTTCCACTCCTTTGTATTTCATTTCATTCCTTTCTACTCCATTCCATTCCACTCCATTCTATTCCATTCCAGGACATTCCATTCCATTCCTTCACATTCATTTCCATTCCGCCTCATTCCTTTCTGTAACATTTTATTCTATTCCATTCCTTTCTTTCCATTCCGTTCCATTCCATTTCATTCTATTCCATTCCATTGCATTCATTTCCATTCCATTCCATTTTATTCCTCCTTTTCAAATCCATTCCATTCCTCCCAATTCCCTTCCATTGCATTCCATTTCATTTCTCTCCATTATTTTCCAATCCAATCATCTCCATTCCATTCCATTCCACTCCATTGTATTCCATTCCATTCCTTTCTTCTCCATTCCATTCCTCTCCATTCCATTCAAGTCCATTTCTTTCCATTCATTTCCATTCCTTTCCATTCCATTCCGTTCCATTCTTTTCCATTCCATTTCTTTCCATTTTGTTTCATTTCACTCCATTCCATTTCGTTTCATTGCATTCCATTCCTTTCAATTCCATTTTATTCCTCTCCTTTCAATTCCATTCCATTCCTCCCAATTCCATTCCATTCAATTCCATTCCAGTCCTTTCCATATCTTTCCAATCCATTTCTCTCCATTCCATTCTACTCCGCTCCATGGCATTCCATTCCATTCCTTTCTACTCCATTCCACTCCTATCCATTCCATTCTTCTCCATTCCATTCTATGTCATTCAACTCGATTCCATTCCCTTTGAAACATTCCATTCTATTGGAGTCCTCTCCATTCCATTCAATTCCAATTCATTCCATTGCTCTCCATTGAATTCCATTCTATTCCCTTCCCTTCCATTCCATTCCATTCTATTCCCTTCAGTCCCATTCCATTCCATCCCATTCCGTTATATTCCATTCCATTCCTTTCCATTCCATTCCATTCTGTTCCATTCCATTCTATTGCATTCCATTCCATTTAATTCCATTATATTCATTTCCATTTAATTCCATTCCATTCCATTCCTTTCCATTCCCTTCTATTTCATTCCATTCCTTTTCATTCTGTTCCATTCTGTTCCATTCCATTCCATTGCATTCCATTCCATTCAATTACATTTTATTCCTCTCCTTTCAGTTCCATTTCATTTCTCCAATTCCATTCCATTTCATTCCTCTCTATTCCTTTCCAATCAATTCCTCTCCTTTCCATTCCATTCCTTTCCACTCCATTGCATTCCATTCCATTCCTTTCTGCTCCATTCCTTTCCTTTCCATTTCGTTTCATTTCTTTCCATTCCATTCCATTCCAACCCTTTGCATTCCATTTCGTTCAATGCCATTTTATTCCTCTTCTGTCAATTCCATTCCAAACCTCCCTATTCCATTCCATTCCTCTCTATTCCTTTCCAATTCGTTGCTCTCCATTCCATTCAATTCCATTCAACTCCTTGGCATTCCATACCATTCTCTTCTACTCCCTTCCATTCCTCTCCATTCCATTCTACTCCATTCCACTCTATGATATTCTACTCGATTGCATTCCCTTTACAACACTGCATTGCATAGCATTCCTCTCCATTCCATTCAGATCCAATCAATTCAATTCCATTCCATTCAATTCCATTTTATTCTTCTCCTGTCAATTCCATTCCATTCCTCCCTTTTCTATTCCATTCCATTCCTTTCCTCTCAATTTTATTCAAATTCATTCCTCTCCATTCCATTCAATCCATTCCACTCCATGGAATTCCTTTCCATTCTTTTCTACTCCCTTCCATTCCTCTCCATTCCACTCTATTCCATTACATTCTATGATATTCTACTCGATTCCATTCCCTTTGAAACATTTCATTCCATTCCATTCCTCTCCATTCCATTGCTATCTATTCCTTTCCATTCTATTCCATCCCATTCCATTCTATTCCATCCCATTCCATTCCATTCCATACCTTTCCATTCCGTTCCATTCCACTCATGCCATTCTATTCCATCCCATTCCTTTCCATTCCATTTCATTCTGTCGCATTCCTTTCCATTCCATTGTATTCCATTCCATTCAAGTCCATTCTCTTCTTCTCCTTTCAATTCCATTCCTTTCCTCCCAATTTCATTGCATTCCATTCATTCCTCTCCATTCCATTCCATTCTATTTCATTCCATTCCACTCCATTGCCTTCCATTCCATTCCTTTCCTTTCCTTTCCATTCCATTTCATTCCATTCAATTCCTCTCCATTCAATTCCATGCCATTCCATTACATTTATCTCCATTCCTTTCTATTTCATTCCATTCTAATCCATTCCATTCTATTTCCATCTGTTCCATTCTGCTCCATTCCGTGTCGTTCCATTCCATTCCTCTACATTTTATTCCATTCATTCCATTCCATTCCATTCCTCTCCATTCCACTCCATTCCATTTCATTTCATTCCGTTCCATTCCATTTCATTCATCTCCAATCCATTTCATATCATTAAATTTCATTCCATTCCATACCCCTCGATTCCATACCATTCCATTGTAATCCATTCTATTCCATTCCCTCCCATTCCGTTCCATTCCATTCCATTTCTCTCTTCTCCTTTCCTTTCCATTCCATTCAATTCCTCTCCATTTCATTCCATCCATTCCATTACATATATCTCCATTCCTTTCCACTTCATTCCATTCTATGCTATTCCTTTTCATTCTTTTCTGCTCCGTTCTGTTCCAATCCGTTCCATTCCATTCCTCTACATTTTATTCCATTTCTTCCATTCCATATTTGTCCATTCCATTCCATATCCATTCCAATATCATTCCATTCCATTCCATTTATTTCCTTTCCATTTCATACCATTAAATTTCATTCCATTCCATACCTGTCGATTCTTTTCCATTTCATTTTATTCCATTCTATTCCATTCCCTTCCATACCATTCCATTTCATTTCATGCAATTTCATTCAATTCGTTTCAATTCCATTCCATTCCATTCTTTTCTACACCATACAATTCCATACCTCTCCATTCCATTTCATTCTAATCCATTCCATTCCTTCCAGTCAATTTCATTCCATTCCATTGCACTCCATTTTATTCCATTCCATTCATATCCATTCCATTCCACTGCATTCATCTCCACTCGACTCCTCTCCAGTCCATCCCATTCCTTTCCATTCCTTTCCACTCCATTCCATTCCATTGCTAAGCATTCCTCTCCATTCCATTACTCTCCATTCCATTCACTCTATTCCATTACTCTGCTTACCATACCATTCCTTTCCTTTCCTTTCCATTCCATTCCATTCCTTTCCATTCGTTTCCATTCCATTCTATTCCATTTCTTTCCATTCCATTATATTTTATTGCATTCCGTTCCATTCCATCCATTCCATTGCATTGCATTCCATTCAATTCCATTGTATTCATCTCCTTTCAATTACATTCCTTTCCTACCAATTTCATTCCATTCCATTCCTCACAAATCCATTCCATTCCATTCCAATCCTCTCCATTCCACACCATTTCTCTCCATTCCATTCCATTCAAATCGTCTCAATTCCATTTCATTCATTTTCATTCCACTCCAATCCCTTCTGCTCCATTCCATTCCATTCCTCTTCTGTCCATTCCTTTCCATTCCATTTCATTCCATTCAATTCCTCTCCATTCAATTCCATGCCATTCCATTACATTTATCTCCATTCCTTTCGATTTCATTCCATTGTAATCCATTCCATTCTATTTCCATCTGTTCCATTCTGCTCCATTCCGTGTCATTCCATTCCATTCCTCTACATTTTATTCCATTCATTCCATTTCATTCCATTCCTCTCCATTCCATTCCAATTCACTCCATTCCATTCCATTCATCTCCAATCCATTTCATATCATTAGATTTCATTCCATTCCATACCCCTCGATTCCATACCATTCCATTCTATTCCATTCTATTCCATTCCCTTCCATTCCATTCCTCTCTTCTCCTTTCCTTTCCATTCCATTCCATTCCATTCAATTCCTCTCCATTCCATTCCATCCATTCCATTACATATATCTCCATTCCTTTCCACTTCATTCCATTCTATGCCATTCCTTTCCATTCCTTTCTCCTCCATTCTGTTCCATTCCATTCCATTCCATTCCATTCCTCTACATTTTATTGCATTCCTTCCATTCCATTCCATTTTTGTTCGTTCCATTCCATATCCATTCCATATCATTCCATTCCATTTATTTCCTTTGCATTTCATACCATTAAATTTCATTCCATTCCATACCTGTCGATTCCTTTCCATTCCATTTTATTCCATTCTATTCCATTCCCTTCCATACCATTCCATTTCATTTCATGCAATTTCATTCGATTCATTTCAATTCCATTCCATTTCATTGTTTTCTACACCATACAATTCCATACCTCTCCATTCCATTTCATTCTAATCCATTCCATTCCTTCCAGTCAATTTCATTCCATTCCATTGCACTCCATTTTATTCCATTCCATTCATATCCATTCCATTCCACTGCATTTATCTCCACTCGACTCCTCTCCAGTCCATCCCATTCCTTTCCATTCCTTTCCACTCCATTCCATTCCATTCCATTACTAAGCATTCCTCTCCATTCCATTACTCTCCATTCCATTCACTCTATTCCATTTCATTACTCTGCTTACCATACCATACCATACCATTCCTTTCCTTTCCTTTCCATTCCATTCCATTCTGTTCCATTCCTTTCCATTCCTATCCATTCCTCTACACTCCATTCCATTCCATTCTATTCCTCCCTTTCCATTCCGCTCCATTCCTCCCCATTCCATTCCATTCCATTCCTCTGCAAACCATTCCATTCCATTTCATTGCTCTCTAGGTCATTCCATTCCATTCCTCTCCATTCCATTCAAATCCACTCCATTTCATTCCATTCCATTCCATTCCTTCCCATTAATTTCTCTTCCATTCTGTTCCTTCTATTCCTTTCCTCTTCATTTTATTCCATTCCATTCCTTTCCTCTCTATTCCATTCCATTCCACTCCACTCTATTCCACTACAGTCAACTCCATTCAATACCATTCCATTAAGTTCCATCCATTCCATCCATAACAGTCCGTTCCATTCCTTTCCATTCCATTCCATTCCATTTCATTCCTTGCCATTCCATTCCATTCAATCCACTCCTCTCCATTCTATTCCATTCCATTCCATTATTTTTCCATTCCATTCCATTTCTTTCTATTCTATTCCATTCCTTTCCACTCTATAGCATTCTGTTCCATTACACTCCATTCTATTCCATTCCATTCATATTCATTCAATTTATTCCACTCCATTTTTCTGCGTTTCTCTCCATTGCATTTCATTTCATATTTCTCTATTCACTTCCATTCCATTACATTACATTCATGTCTATTCCATTCCATTCTATTCCATTCCTGTCAGTTCCATTCCATTCATCTCCAATCCCTTCCCTTCTCCTCCATTCTTCTGCATTCTACTCCACTCCACTCCACTCCATTGCATGATATTACATTCCTCTGCATTCGTCTCCATTCCATCCAATTCCATTAGTCTCCTTTCAATTCCATACCATTTATTTCCATTCGATTCCTCTCCTTTTCCTTCCATTCAAATCCTTCCCATTCCATTCCATTTTATTCCATTCCATACCATTCCACTCCCATCACATTCCATTCATTTCCAATCCATTCAATTCCATTCTATTCCTCTCCATTCACATCCATTCCATTCTATTCCTTTCCTCTATTCCATTCCATTAGTTTTCATCCCAATCCTCTGCCTTCCTCTCACTCCAATCCATTCCATTCATTTCCATTCAAATTCACTCCATTCCATTTCACTCCATTCCATTCCATCGATATGCTTCAATTCCATTCCTTTCCATTACATGTCATTCCTTTCTTTTCCATTCCATACCTTTCTATTACATTCCATTTCTGTCCGTTCCAATCCATTCCATTCCTCTCTATTGCTCTCCTTTCCATTCCACTGCATTCAACTGCATACCATTCCATTCCACTCGCCTCGATTTCAATCCTCTGCACTCCACTCCTCTCCTTTCAATTCCTCGGCATTCCTCTTCATTCCACTTCTTTCCAAAATTCTCCATTCAATTCCATTCCATTCCATTCCTGTCTATTCCATTCCATTCCTTTACATTGCCTTCTATCCCATTCCTTTCCATTACTTTCTATTCCATTTCATCACGTTGCAACTGCACTCACTCCAATCCACTCCATTCCACTCCATTCCATTCCATTCCTATACAATCCTCTCCATTCCATTCCATTCAATAATTCTCCATTCATTTTCTATCCATTCCATTCCATTCTATTCCCCTCCATTCCTATCCATTCCATACTTACTCCATTTCTTTCCTTTCCATAACTCTCCATTCCATTCCACTCCTCCCCATTCCATTTCATTCCATTCCATTCCAATCCATTCCTTTCCAATCTATTCCTACACTTTCCATTCCATTCCATTTCATTCCATTTTTTTCTGCTCCATTCCATTCCTCTCCATTCCATTCCATTCCATTCTAGGACATTCCATTCCGTTCCATTCCATTCCAGGACATTCCATTCCATTCCTTTACATTCATTTCCATTCCACTCCATTACTTTCCATTCCATTCTATTCTATTCCATTCCTTTCTTTCATACCGTTCCATTCCGTTTCATTCTATTCCATACCATTCCATTGCATTCCTTTCCATTCCATTCTATTTTATTCCTCTTTTTCAATTCCATTCTATTCCTCCTAATTCCGTTCCATTGCATTCCATTCCATTCCATTCCCTTCCTCTCCATTATTTTCCAATTCATTCATCTCCATTCAATTCTATTCCACTCCATTGTATTCCTTTCATTCCTTTCTACTCCATTCCATTCCTCTCCATTCCATTCAAGTCCATTTCTCTCTATTCATTTCCATTCCATTCTATCCTATTCCATTTCTTTCTTTCATTCCGTTCCATTCCGTTTCATTCTATTCCATACCATTCCATTGCATTCCTTTCCATTCCATTCTATTTTATTCCTCTTTTTCAATTCCATTCTATTCCTCCTAATTCCGTTCCATTGCATTCCATTCCATTCCATTCCATTCCTCTCCATTATTTTCCAATCCATTCGTCTCCATTCAATTCTATTCCACTTCTTGTATTCCTTTCCATTCCTTTCTACTCCATTCCATTCCTCTCCATTCCATTCAAGTCCATTTCTTTCTATTCATTTCCATTCCATTCCTTTCCATTCCATTCCGTTCCATTCTATTCCATTTCATTCCTTTCCATTTTGCTCCATTCCAATCCATTCCATTTCATTTCATGGTATCCCATTCCATTCAATTCCATTTTATCCTCTCCTTTCAATTCCATCCCATTCCATTCCAGTCCTTTCCATTCCTTTCCAATCCATTTCTCTCCATTCCATTCCATTCCACTCCGCTCCATGGCATTCCATTCCTTTCCTTTCTACTCCATTCCATTCCTATCCTTTCCATTCTTCTCCATTCCATTCTATGTCATTCAATTCGATTCCATTCCCCTTGAAACATTCCATTCTATTGCAGTCCTTTCAATATCTTTCCATTCAATTCCATTCCATTCTATCCATAACAATCCATTCCATTCCTTTCCATTTCATTCCATTCCATTCCTTACCATTCCATTACATTCAATATTCCATTATTGAATTATCCATTATCCAAATATAATTCCATTCCATTCCATTATTTTTCCATTGCATTCCATTTTATTCTATTCTATTCCATTCCTTTCTACTCAATAGCATTCTTTTCCAGTACAATCCATTCTATTCAATTCCATTCATATTCATTCAAGTTATTCCACTCCATTCTTCTGCATTCCTCTCCATTGCATTTCATTCCATAATTCTCCATTCAATTCTATTCCATTCCTGTCAGTTTCATTCCATTCACCTCCAATCCCTTTCCTTCTCCTCCATTCCTCTGCATTCTACTCCACTCTACTCCTCTCCATTCCATTCCATTGCAGGATATTGCATTCCTCTGCATTCGTCTCCATTCCATCCGATTCCATTACTCTCCTTTCAATGCCATACCATTCCTTTCCATTCCATTAATCTCCTTTCCCTTCCATTCATTTCCTTCCCATTCCATTCCATTCCATTCCATAACATTCCAATCCATCGCATTCCATTTATTTTCTATCCATTCAATTCTATTCTATTCCTCTCCATTCACATTCATTCCATTCTATTCCATTCCTCTCCATTCCTATCCATCCAAAGCTTATTCATTCCATTTCATTCCTTTCCATAACTCTCCATTCCATTCCACTCTTCCCCATTTCATTCAATACCAATCTATTCCTTTCCAATCTATTCCTACGCATTCCATTCCACTCCATTTCATTTCATTCTACACCATTCCATTCCTCTCCAGTCCATTCCATTCAATTCCATTCTATTCCTCTCCATTCCATTCAATTCCTTTCCATTCCTCTCCATTCCATTGCATCCCTCTCCATTTCAATAAATTTAATTAATGAATAATTAAATTTAATTCCATTTTGATCTCTCCATTCCTCTTTACTCCATTCCTTTCTTCTCCAATCCATTACTCTCCGTTCCCTTACATTCCATTACAGTACATTCCTCTTCAGTCCATTCCTCTCCATTCCTTTCCTCTCACTACCATTCCATTCCTCTCCATTCTTCTCTTCTACCTTCCATTCCATTCCTCTCCATTCCATTCTATTCCATTCTAACCCATTCCATTTCATTCTTTTCCTTTCTGTTCCTCATTTCATTTCTCTCACTTACATTTCTTTCCTTTCCATTCCATTCCATTCCTTTCGAATCCATTCCCTAAACATCCTTTGCATTGCATTCAATTCTTCTGAATTTCTTTCCATTCCTTTGTATTCCTCTCTAATCCATTCCTCTCCATTACACTCCATTCCATTCCAATCCATTCCATTCCTTTCCAATCCATTCCATACCATTCCTCTCCATTCCAATTCTTTCATTCCATACCATTCCGTTGCTTTCCATACCATTCCATTCCATTCTATTGCTTTCTATACCATACCATTCCATTCCTTTCCATTCCATTCCATTCCTCTCCATTCCATAGCATTCCTTTCCTTTCTATTCGATTCCATTCCATTTCTTTCTATACCATTCCATGCCATTCCACTCCAGTCTTTTCCATTCTTTCCTCTCCATTCCATTCCATTCCGTGCTATTCCTCTAAATTCCATTCCATGCCATTCCTTTCCATTCCATTCTTCATTCCATTCCTTTTCATTCCATTCCATTCCTCCCAATTCTTTTCCATTCCATTCCTGTCCATTCTATTCCATTCCTCTCCATTCCTTTCATATCGGTTCCATACCTGTCAGTTACAGTTATTTCCATTCCATTCCATTCCTGTCCCATCCATTCCCTACCATTCCATTGCATTTTATTTATTCCTCTGTTTTTTATTCCATTCCATTCTATTCCTCTCCAATCCATTCCCCTCCATTCCATTCCATTTCTTTCCCTTCCATTCCTTTCTTCTTCATTTCAATCCATTCCTATCCATTCCAATCCATTCCATTCCATTCCTCTCAATTCAATTACATACCATTCCTCTCCATTCCTTTTCTTCCATATCATTCCATTCCGTTGTGTTCGATACTGTTGCATTCCATTCCATTGCATTCCATTTCTTTCCTTACCATACCATTCCATTCCATTCCATTGCATTCCATTCCTCTCCATTCCATTGCATTCCTTTCCATTCCTTTCCTCTCCTTTCCCTTTCATTCTGTTCCATTCCAATCCTTGCCTTTCCATTCCATTCCATACATTGCCTCTCCATTCCAATCCAGTCATTTCCACTCCGTTCAATTCATTCCATTCAATTCTCTTCCACTGCATTCATTCCATTGCGTTCCTTTCCATTCCATTCCTCACCTTTCCATTCTCCTCATTCCATTACGTTTTATTACATTATTTCCATTCCAATGCATTCCATTCCATTCCATTCCTCTACATTCCTTTCCATTCCATTCCTCTACATTCCATTCCTCTCCAATCCATTCCATTCCCTTCATCTCCATTCCATTCCATTCCACACCATTCCATGCCATTCCATTCCTATCCTCTTATTTCACTTCCATTCCACACCATTCCATTCCATTCCATTTCATTCAGTTCCATTCCATTCCATTCCATACCTCTCCATTCAAAGTCATTTGTTTCCATTCAATTGTATTCCATTCCAAACCATTTCTCTCCATTCCATTTCTTCCATTCCATTCCATTCCATTTCTTTTACACCATTCCATCACATTACACTGCTGGCTTTACCATACTGTTCCATTCAATTCCATTCCATTGCATTCCTCTCAATTCCATTGCTTTCCTCTCCATTCCATTGAATTCCATTCCTTTCTATTCGATTCCATTCCCTTCCTTTCCAAACCATTCCATGCCATTCCATTCCAGTCTATTCCATTCCATTCCATTCCTTTCCTCTCCATTCCATTCCATCCTATCTATTCCACTATATTCCTTTCCATTCCATTCCTTTCCATTCCATTCCTCACCAGTCCATTCCAGTTCATTTCATTCCATTACATTTCATTCCTCACAAGTCCTTTCCATTCCATTCCTATCTACTCCATTCTATTATTCTCCATTCCGTTCCTCTAGATTCCATTCCTGTCAGTTACATTTCCTTCCATTCCATTCCATTCCTCTCCAATTCATTCCCCACCCTTCCATTGCATTCCATTCAATTTCACTGATTTTCATACCATTCCATTCTATTCCTCAACTATAAATTCCTCTCCATTCCATTCCATTTCTTTCCATACCATTCCATTCCTCCCCATTGTAATCCATTTCATTCCATTCCATTCCATTTTTCTCCATTCCATTCCACACCACTCTTCTACATTCCATTTCACCATTTCATTCCATTCCATTGCTTTCCATACTATTGCATTCCATTTCAATCCATTCCATTGCTTTCCGTATCCTACCATTCCATTTTATTCAATTCCATTCCATTTCATTCCATTCATGTCCATAACATTGCATTCCTTCCTTTTGTATTCCCTTCCATTTCAGTTCTTTCCATTCCTTTCCTATCCATTAGATTCTCTTCCACTCCATTCAATTCTGATCCATTCCATTCCTTTCCGTTCCTTTCCATCCGATTCCATTCCATTCCACTTCATCCATTCCATTGCATTCCTCTCCATTCCATTCATATCCATTCCTTTCCATTCCTCCTCTTTCATTGCATTTTTTTGCATTCGTGTCCTTTCCATTCCCGTTCCTTCCAGTCCATTCCAATAATTGACTTTCCATTCCTTTCCATACATTTCCTATCCATTCCATTCCAGTCATTTTCTCTCAATCTATTCCATTCCATTCCATTCTGTTCCTCTACATTCCATTCCATTCCGTTCGTTTCCTTTCCATTCCTCACATTTCTTCTCCATTCCATTCCAGTCCTTTCCTCTCTATATATTCCATTCCATTCTGTTCCTCTACAATCCATTCCATTCCGTTCCTTTCCATTTCATTCCTCAAAATCAATTCCAGTTCATTCCATTCCATACTATTCCATTATTTCCATTCCAATTCATTCCATTTTATTCCATTCCTCTCCATTACCTTCCATTCCATTCCATAACATTCCATTCCATTCCATTGCATTCCTCTCCATTCCTTTCAATTCTATTTCATTCCATTCCTCACCAATCCATTCCATTCCTTTCATCTCCATTCCATTCCATTTCACTCCATTCCATGTCATTCCATTCCAATCCTTTCCATTCCCTTCCATTACATTCCTTCCCATACATTTCCATTCCATTCCTCTCCATTCCATTTCATTCCATTCCTTTCCATAACTCTCCATTCCATTCCATTACATACCATTACTCACCGTTTCATTCCATTCCATTCCTCTCAATTCCATTCCCTTCCACTCCATTCATTTCCATTCCATTTGATTCCATTCATTCCATTTCATTCTTCTGCATTTTATTCGATTCCATTCCATTCCTCTCCATTCCATTCCTTGCCATTACATTTCATTTCTCTACATTCCATTGCATTCGGTTACATTCCTTTATTTTCCATTCCCATTCATGCCATTCAATTCCAATCCTCTCTTTCCATTCACCACCATTCCTTCCTCTCCATTCCATTCGTTTCTTTTCCTCTCCACTACATTCCATTTCTCTCCATTCCATTCTGTTCCCTTCTTTCTATTACAATCCCTTTCTTTCCATTCCGTTCCACTCCTTTCCATTCTTCTCAGGTACATTTCTTTCCTTTCCATTCCTTCATTTCCAATCAATTCCCTACCATTCCATTACATTCCATTCAATTACTCTGATAATCATTCCATTCCATTCTATTCTTCTCCAATCCTTTCGTCTCCATTGCACTATACTCCATTACATTACATTACATTTCATTCCATTCCTTCTATTCCTCTCCATTCCATTCCTCTCCAGCTCATTCCATTAAATTTAATTCCTCTAGATTCCTCTCCATTCCTTTAATCTCCATTGCTTTATTCTCCATCCCATTCCTTTACATTCCATTGCATTCCTCTCCATTACATTTCTCTCCCTTCCTTTCCTCTCCCTTCTATTTCATTCCTCTCCATTCCATTCCTCTGCCTTTCATTCATTTCCTCTCCATTCCATTCTTCTCCATTCCATTCCATTCCTTTCCAGTCCATTCCATTCCTCTCCATTCCATTGCATTCCATTCCTCTCCATTCCATTTCTTCCATTCAATTGCTTTCCATATCACCTCATTCCATTCCATTCCATTATTTCCCATACCATACCATTCCATTCCATTTCATCCCATTCCTCTCCATTCAGTTTCATTCCTTTCCTTTCTATTCCATTCCTTTCCATACCATTTCATGCCATTCCATTCTCGTCGAACCATTCAATTACATTCCTCTACATTTCATTCCATTCCTTTCTATTCCTCTACATTCCGTTCCATTCTATTTCTTTCCATTCCGTTCCTCACCATTCCCTTCCAGTTCATTCCATTCCATTCTTTCAATTCCTTTTCATTCCATTCCTCTCCAATCCATTCCATTCCTTTCATCTCCTTTCCATTCCATTCCACTCCATTCCATGCCATTCCATTCCTATTATCCATTCCCTTCCATTCCAATCCCTTCCATACTTTCCATTCCATCTCCTCCACTCCATTCCTTTCCATCCATTTCATCCCATTCCATTCCATTCCCTCCCATTCCATACCTCTCTTTTCCAATCCATTCGTTTCTCTTCCATTCTTTTCCTCTCCATTCCATTCCAAACCATTCCTCTCCATTCCATTTTTTCCATTCCATTCCATTGCTTAACATACAATTCCATTCCATTACATTACTTTCTATACCATACCGTTCCATTCCATTCCATTCCATAGCATTCCTTTCTATTCAATTCCATTCCATTCATTTCCATACCATTCAATGCCATTCCATTCCAGTCTATTCCATTCCATTGCATTCCTTTCCTCTCCATTCCATTCCATCCTATCTATTCCTCTAAATTCCATTCCATTCCATTCCTTTCCATTCCATTCTTCACCATTCCATTCCATCCCATTCCTTTCCAATTTATTCCCTAACATTCCATTGCATTCCATTCAATTCCACTGAATTTCATTCTATTCCATTCTATTCCTCTTCAATCAATTCCTCTCATTCTATTTCATTCCTTTCCACTCCATTCCGTTCCTCTCCATTCCAATCCATTTCATTCCATTCCTCCCCATTCCATTCCAAACCATTCTTTCCCATTCCATTTCTAACATTTCATTCAATTCCGTTGCTTTCCATACCATTGCATTCAATTCCTTCCATTCCATTCCATTGCTTTCCATACCCTACCATTCCATTCTATCCAATTACTTTGCATTCCATTCCATTCCTCTCCTTTACTTTACATTCCTTTCCTTTCTATTCCATTCCATTCCTTTCCATACCATTCCATGCCATTCTTTCAAGTCTATTTCATTCCATTCCTTTCCTCTCCATTCCTTTCCATTAGATTCTATTACTCCACATTCCATTCCATTGCATTCCTCTCTATTCCATTCCATTCCCTTTCATTCCATTCCTCTTCAATTCATTCCATTTCTTTCACCCCCTTTCCGTTCCATTCCATTGTATTCCATGTCATTCCATTCCAATCCTCTCCATCCTTCCATTCCATTCCTTGCCATACCTTTCCATTCCATTCCTCTCCATTCCATTGCATTCTATTCCATTCCTCTCAGTTTCATTCCTCTCCATTCCATTCCCTTTCACTCCATTCATTTCCATTCCATTCGATTCCTTTCCCTCCATTTTATTCGATTCCATTCCATTCCTCTCCATTCCTTTTCGTTCCATTACGTTTAATTTCTCTCCATTCAATTGCATTCCGTTTCATTACTTTCTTTTCCATTCCCGTCCATGCCATTCGATTACAGTCCTCACTTTCCATTCCATTCCATTCCTTTCCTCTCCATTCCATTCCATTCCTTTACATTCCATTCCATGCCATTCCACTTTGTTCAATTCCATACCATTTCATTTCCATTACTCTCAATTCCATTGAACTCCTTTCCATTCTATTCCATGCCATTCCTTCCATTCAATTCCTTTTTTCCATTCCTCTCCATTTCATTTCCTTCAATTCCATTCCTCTCCATTCCATTCCAGTTCATTCTAATCCATTCTTCTGCATTCCATTCTCCTCCTTTCAATTCCTTTCCATGCCACTATTCTCCATAACATTACATTCCATTTTATTCAATTCCTCTCCATTGCATTCTATTCCATTGCATTCCATTTCAATTCACTTAATTCCACTCCTTTCCATTTCATTCCATTCCTTTTCATTCCATTTCATTCACCTCCTTTCCAATCCAATCCATTCCTCTCCTTTCCATTCCATTCCTTTCCTCTCCATTCCATTCAATTTCAATTCATTCAAATCCATGCCTCCCTAATTCATTCAATTTCCTTCTGTTCCATTGTAATCTATTCTCTTCCATTCCCCTCCTTTCTCTTCCATTCCATTCCATTCCATTCCTTTCCATTCCAATATATTCCTCTCCATTTCGTTTCATTCCATTCCACGCAACTCGATTCCATTCCATTCCCCTCCACCCCATTCCACTCCATTCCTCTCCACACCATTCCATTCCATTGCTTTCCATACCATACCATTCCATTACTTTCCTCTCCATTAAGTTGCATTCTTTTCCTTTCTTTTCCTTTCTATTTCATTCCTTTCCATACCATTCCATGCCATCACATTCCTGTCTATTCCATTCCATTCTTTTTCTCTCCATTTCATTCCATTCCTTTCTATTCCTCTACATTCCGACCCATTCCATTCCTTTCCATTCTGATTCTCACAATTCTATTCCAGCTCATTCCATTCCATTCCATTCCTTTCAATTCCTTTCCATTCCATTCCAATCAATTCTATTCCATTCCTCTCCTTCCCATTCCATGCCACTCCATTCCATTTCATTCCTCTCAATTCCATTCCTTTACACTCCAATCCAATCCACTCCATTCCTCTCTATTCCTTTCCATTCCATTCCAATCTATTCCATTCTATTCCAGTCCATTCCAATCCTCTCCTTTCCCTTCCATTCCATTCAACTGCATTCCATACATCTCCATGTCATTCCATTCCATACCATTACTCTCTATTTCATTTCATTCCATTCCTATCAATTCCATTCCATTCCTCTCCATTCCTTCCATTCCATTCCATTCTATTCCATTCCATTCATCTTCATTCCATTCATATCCATTCCATTCCATTACTCTCCATTCCATTACATTCCTTTCTGTTTCTTTCCTCTCATTCCCTTTCATTCCATTCCACTCCAATCCTCGTCTTTCCATTCCGTTCCATACCATTCCTCTCCATTCTATTCCAATCCTTTACTCTCAATCCATTCCTTTGCATTCTGATCCTCTGCATTCCATTCCAATCCATCCCTTTCCTTTTCATTCCTCACCGTTCCATTCATTCCAGTTCATTCCATTGCGTTCTATTACATTATTCCCATTCCAATCTATTCCATTTCATACTTCTCCATTTCATTCTGTTCCATACCATACCTCTCCGTTTCATTCCATTCCATTTCATTCCTATCCATTCCATTCCCTTCCACTCTATTTGATCCCATTCCATTCTATTCCATTCCGTTCCTCTCCATTCCATTCCTTTCCTTTCCATTCCATGCCATTCCTCTCTTTTCCATTGCTTTCCTTTCCATTCATTTCCTCTCCATTCCCTTTCATTGCATCCCATTCCAACATTGGCCTTTCCATTTCCTTTGATATCTTTTCTCTCCTTTCCTTTTAATTCTTCCTCTCCATTCCATTCCATTCTATTCCTCTACATACCATTCAAGTCCGTTCCATTCCTTTCAATTCCTTTCCATTCCATTCCATTCCTCTCAATCCCTTTCGCTTCCATTCCAATCCATTCTATTCCTCTCCATTACTTTCCAATCCACTCTATTCTATTCCATTATTTCCAATCCAATACATTCCATTCCATTGCATTCCATTCCTCTCTATTTCTTCCATTCCATTCTATTCCATTCCATGTCATACCTACCCATTCCACTCCTTTCCATACCATTCCCTCCCTTTCAATCCATTTCATTCCATCGAATTCATTCCATTCCCTTCCACCCCATTTAATTAGATTCCATTCGAATCTATACCATTCCATTCCATTCCTCTCCATCCCATTCAACTCCAGTCCATTCCATTCCATTCCATTCCTTTCCATTCCATTCCCCTGTATTCCATTCCAATCCATTCCCATTCCATTCCATTATTCTCCATTCAATTACATCCCCTTCGATTCCTCTCCATTGCATTCCATTCTTCTCTTTTCCATTCCTCTGCATTCCATTCTATTCCATACCTTCCTTTATACTCCATTCCATTCCATTCCTTTCCATTCCATTGCATTCCTTTCCCCTTTCTTTTCCTTTCTATTCCATTCCTTTCCATACCATCCCATGCCATTCAATTCTTGACTGTTCCATTCCATTTCTTTCCTCTCCATTTCTTTTCATTCCTTTCTATTTCTCTACATTCCATTCCATTCCGTTCCTTTCCATTTCATTCCTCACCATTCCATTCAAGTTCATTCCTTTCAATTCCATTCCATTCCTTTCAATTCCTTCCCATTCCATTCCTATCCATTCCATTCAATTTCTCTCCATTCCATCCCATGCCACTCCATTCAATTCCATTCCATTCCTTTCTATTACTCTCAATTCCATTCCATTCTATTACATTCCATTCCAGTCCTTTCCATTCCTCTCCTTTCCCTTCCATTCCATTCCACTACATTCCATACATGTCCCTTCCTTCCATTCCATACCTTTCCTCTCCATTTCATTCCATTCCATCCCTATCTATTCCATTCCCTTGCACTCAATTCAATTCCAATGCATTCAAATCATTCCTTTCCATTCCATTCCTTTCCATTCCAATCCATTCCATTCCATTCCATACCTACCCATTCCACTCCATTTCATACCATTCCCTCCGTTTCAATCATTGCATTCCATGTATATTCATCCCATTCCCTTCCACCCCATTTAATTCCATTCCATTCAAATCCATACCATTCCATTCTATTTATCTCCATCTCATTCCACTCCCTTCCATTCATTCCATTCCATTCCATTCCTCTCCCGTCCATTCCATTCCATCCATTCTGTTCCTTTCCATTCCATGCCTTCCTTCCCATTTTTCATCATTTCATTACATCCCTCTAGATTTCATTCAGTCGAATTCCCTTCTATTCTCTTCATTCCGCTCAATTCCATTCCTTTCCTCACCATTTCATTGCCCTCCATCCCCTTCCATTCCATTACGTTACATTCCTCTCCATTCCCTTCCTCTCCATTCCTTTCCTCTCGCTTCCATTCAGTTCCTCTCCATTCCTTTCCTCTCCCTTACATTCCAATCCTTTTTATTCCATTCCATTCCATTCAGTTGCTCTCCATAGCATTCCATTTCTTTCCATTCCTCTAGATTACATTCCATTATATTCCATTCTATTCCATTGCATACCATTCCTCTTCATTCCATTTCTTCCTTTCCATTCCATTCCATTGCTTTCCTCCCCCCTCCATTCCAATCCTCATTATTCCATTCAGTTGCTCTCCATAGCATTCCATTTCTTTCCATTCTTCTACATTACATTCCACTATATTCCATTCCATTCCACTGCATACCATTCATCTCCATTCCATTTCTTCCATTCCATTCTATTCCATTGTTTTTCATACCGTTGGATTGCATTCCAATCCATTCCATTGCTTTCAAAACCATACCGTTCCATTCCATTCCTTTCTATTCCTCTCCATTACATTGCATTTCTTTCCTTTCGATTCCATTTCATTCATTTCCTTTCCATACCATTCCATGCCATTGTATTACTTTCCATACCATTCCATGCCATTCCATTCCTGTCTATTCCATTCCATTCCATTCCTTTCCTCTCTATTTCATTCCATTCCTTTTTATTCCCCTACATTTCATTCTATTACTTTCCTTTCCATTCCATTCCTAACCATTCCATTTCAGTTCATTCCATTCCAATTCATTCCTCTAATTTCTGTTCCATTCCATTCCTAACCATTCCATTCCATTCCAATTCATTCCTCTAATTTCCGTTTCATTCCATTCCTAACCATTCTATTCAATTCCTCTCCATTCCATGCCTTTCCACTCCAAGCCATTCCATTCCACTCCATTCCTTTCCATTCCTCTCAATTCCAACCACTCCATTACAATCCATTCCATTCCTCTCCATTCCTTTCCTTTCCCCTCCATCCCATTCTATCCCATTCACTCTATTCAATTTCATTCCACTCCTCTCCTTTCCCTTCCATTCCATTTCTTTCCTTTCCATTCCAAATTATTACATTCCAGCCACCTCTATTCCATTCCATTCGATGGCATTCCTCTCCATCTCATTCCTTTCTATTCCATTCCTATCCATTCCATTCCCTTTGACTCCATTCAATTTCGATCCATTCAATTCCTTTCCAATCCATTCCATTCCTCTCCATTCTATTCCATTCGTCTCCATTCCATTCATATCCATTCTATTCCATTCCTCTAAATTCCATTGCATTCCTTTCCATTCCTTTTCTCTCCATTCCCTTTTCATTCCATTCCATTTCAATCATCACCTTTCCATTTCATTCCATACCATTCCTCTCCATTTCAATCCTGTCCTTTCCTCTCCATCTGTTCCATTCCATTCCATTCTGTTCCTCTACATTCCATTCCATTCCGTTCCTTACCCTTCAATTCCTGACCTTTCCATTCCAGTTCATTCTATTCCATTATATTTCATTATTTCCATTCCAATCCATTCCTTTCCCACCCATTCCACACCTCTCCATTTCATTCTATTCCATACAATTCCTCTCCGTTTCTTTCCACTCCATTTCACTCCTATCCATTCCATTCCTTTTCACTCCATTCAATTCCATTCGAGTCATTCCTTTTTTCCCATTCCATTCCATTCCTTTCCTTTCCATTCCATGCCATTCCTCTCCATTTCTTTTCATTCTATTCCATTCCAACCTTGGCCTTTCCATTCCCTTCAGTACCATTCCTCTCCATTCCATTCCTTACCCTTCCTTTCTATACCATTCCATTCCGTTCCATTCCTCTCAATTCCTTTCCATTCCATTTCTCTCAAATCCTTTCCATTCCATTACAATCCATTCCATTCCTATCCATTCCATTCCATTTCATTCCATTCCATTCCATTCTATTCCATTTTTTTATTCCATTCCATTCCATTGCATTGCATTCCATTCCTCTCCATTCCCTTCCTCCATTCCATTCAATTTCATTCCATCCATTCCATACCTATCCATTACACTCCATTCCATATCATTCCCTGTGTTTCATTTCATTCCATTCTTTTCATATCCATTCCATTCCCTTCCTCTCCATTTAATTCCATTCCATTCAAATCCATTCCACTCCATTCCATTCCTCTCCATTCCATTCCATTCTATTCCATTCCACTCCATTCCATTCCATTCCCATCCCTTCCATTCCATTCCATTCCTCTCCATTCCATTCCATTCTATTCCATTCCTCTCCATTGCATTTCATTCCTCTCCTTTCCGTTTCTTTCCATTCCATTCCTTTCCATTCCATTCCATTCGACTCAATTCCATTCCTCTCACGTCTATTCCATTCAATTCCTTTCTATTCCTCTCCATTCCATTCCATTCCTTTCCATTCTTCGCAATTCCATTCCATCCCTCTCCATTTCATTAAATTTAATTTCATGTTGATTTCTCCATTCCTCCTCATTCCATTCCTTTCCTCTCCATTTCATTACACTCCATTCCCTTCAATTCCATTCCATTCCATTCCCCTCCATTCCATTCCTCTCCATTCTTTTCCTCTCACTTGCATTCCAGTCCTCTCCATTCCTCTCCTGTACCTTCCCTTCCCTTCCTCTCCATTCCATTCTAACCCATTCCATTCTATTCCTCTCCATTCGGCTTCTCATTTCATTCCTCTCAATTACATTTCTTTCTATTCCATTCCATTCCTCTCCATTCCATTCCCTACTATTCCATTGCCTTGCATTCAATTCTTCTGAATTTCATTCCATTCCATTCTATTCCTCTCTAATCCATTCCTCTCCATTGCAATCCATTCCATTCCAATCCATTCCATTCCTCTCCAATCTATTCCATGCCATTTCTCTCCATTCCATTTCTTACATCCCTTACCTTTCCATTTCTTTCTTTACCATACCATTCCATTCCTCTCCAATCCATAGCATTTCTTTCCTTTCTATTCGATTCCATTCTATTCCTTTCCATATCAATCCATGCCATTCCATTCCAGTCTATTCCATTCCATTCCATTATTTCCTCTCCTTTCCATTCCATTCCTTTGTATTCCTCTGCATTCCATTCCATGCCATTCCTTTGTATTCCATTCCTCACTATTCCATTCCAGTTCATTTCATTCCATTCCATTCCATTCCTCTCAATTCTTTTCCATTCCATTCCTTTCCATTCCATTCCTCTCCATTCCTTTCATCTCTGTTCTATGCCTGTCAGTTACATTTATTCCCATTCCATTCCTCTCCAATCCATTTTCTACAATTCCTTTGCATTCCATTCATTCCTCTGATTTTCATTCCATTCCATTCTATTCCGCTCCAATTTTTTCCTCTCAATTCCATTCCATTCCTTTCCACTCCTTTCCTTTCCTCTCCATTCCAATCCAATCCATTCCATTCCATCCCTCTCCATTCAATACTTGCCATTCCTCTACATTCCTTTTCTTCCATATTATTCAATTCCATTGCTTTCAATACTATTGCATTCCTTTCCATTCCATTCCATTGCTTTCCATACCATACCATTCCATTCCATTCCTCTCCATTCCATTGCAATCCTTTCCTTTCTATTCCATTCCATTCCCTTTCATTCCACTCCATTCCAATCCTCATCTTTCCATTCCATTCCATACATTTCCTATTCATTCCATTCCAGTCATTTCCACTCCATTCAATCCATTCCATTCCATTCTCTTCATCTACATTTATTCCATTCAGTTCCTTTCCATTCCATTCCTCACTGCTCCATTCCACTTCATTCCTTTTTGTTTTATTTCATTATTTCCATTCCTCTCCATTCCCTTCCATTCCATTCCTCTCATTCCCTTCCATTCAATTCCATTTCTTTTTATTCCATTCCTCTCCATTCCGTTTCATTCCATTCCTCTCCAATCCATTCCATTCCTTTCATCTCCATTCCATTCCATTCCATTCCACTCATTTCCATGCCATTCGATTCCTGTCTTCTCCATTCCCTTCCTTTCCAATTCATTCCATAACTTTCCATTACTTTCACTCTATTCCATTCCTTTCCCTTCCATTTCATTCCATTCCTTTCCATTCCATACCTCTCCATTCTAATCCATTCCTTTCCATTCCATTCCATCATGTTTCCTTTCATTCCATTCCATTCCAATCCTCGTCTTCCTCTTCCATTCCATACATATCCTCTACATTCCATTCCAGTCATTTCCACTCCATTCAATCCATTCCATTCCATTCTCTTCGTCTACATTTATTCCATTCCTTACCTTTCCACTCCATTCCTCACCGTTCCATTCTAGTTCATTCCATTCCGTTTTATTCCATTATTTCCATTTCAATTCATTCCATTCCATTCCTCTCCAATACTTTCCGTTCCATTCCATTCCATCCCATTCCATCCCATTCCTCTCCATTCCATTTCATTCCATTCCTCTCCAATCCATTCCATTCCTTTCATCTCAATTCCATTCCATTCCACTCCATTCCATGCTATTCCATTCCTATCCTCTCCATTCTCTTCCATTCCAATCCCTTCCATAACTTTCCATTCCATCGCCTCCATTCCATTCCTTTCCATTCCATTTCGTTCCGTTCCATTCCATTCCATTCCATTCAATACCTCTCCATTCCAACCCATTCGTTTCTCCTCCATTCCATTCCTCTCCATTCCATTCCAAACCACTCCTCTCCATTCCTTTTCTTCCATTCCATTCCATTGCTTTACATACCTTTCCTTTACATTACATTGATTTCTATACTATGCTGTCCCATTCCATTCCATTGCATTCCTCTCTATTCCACAGCATTCCTTTCCTTTCTATTCCATTTTATTCCATTCCTTTCCATACAATTACGTGCCATTCCATTCCAATCTATTCCATTCTATTGCATTTCTTTTCTCTCCATTCCATTCCAACATATCTATTCCTATAAATTCCATTCCATTTCATTCCTTTCCATTCCATTCCTCACCATTCCATTCCAGTTCATTCCACCTTTTCCATTCTATGCCACTCCATTCAATTCCATTCCATTCCTTTCCATTCCTCTCCATTCCAATCCTCTCGATTACATTCCTGTTCTTTCCACTCCATTCCATTCCTCTCCAATTTATTCCCCACCATTCCATTGCATTCAATTCAATTCCTCTGATTTTCATTCCATTCCATTATATTCCTCTCTAATCAATTCCTCTCCATTCCATTACATTCTTTTCCTCTCCATTCCATTTCTCTCCATTCCAATTCATTTCATTCCATTCCATTCCATTCCTCCCCATTCCATGTCACACCGTCCTTCTCGATTCCATTTCTACCATTTCATTCCATTGCATTGCTTTCCATACCATTGCATTCCTTTCCATTCCATTCTATTGCTTTCTGTACCATACCTTTCCATTCCATTCAATTCCATTCCATTCCTCTCTGTTACATTGCATTCCTTTCCTTTCTATTCCATTCCAATCCATCTCTTTCCATACCATTCCATGCCATTTTATTCAAGTCTATTCCATTCCATTCCTTTGCTCTCCATTCCATTCCATTCGTTTCTATTCCTCTACATTCCATTCCATTCCGTTCCTTTCCACTCCATTCCTCGCCATTCAATTCCAGTTCATTCCATTCCATTGCATTCCATTCTATACCTCTCAAATTCTTTCCATTCCATTCCCATACATTCCATTCCATTCCTGTCCATTCCATTCCATTCCACTCCATTCTATTCCATTTGATTCCACTCCATTCTATTCCATTCCATTCCATTCCATTCCATTCCTCTCTATTCCATTCCATTCATTTCCATTCCACTACATTACTTACATTCCATTCCATGCCATTACACTTTGTTCACTTCAATTCCATTTCATTTCCATTACTCTCAATTCCATTCAACTAATAATTCCATTAGATGCCATTCCTCTCCGTTTCATTCCGTTCCATTCCATTCCTTTTTATTCCATTCCTCTGCTTTTCATTTCCTTCAAGTTGATTCCTCTCCATTCCATTCCACTCCTTTCGATTCCTTTCCATGCCATTATTCTCCATACTATTCTATTCCATTTTATTCAATTCCTTTCCATTCCATTCTATTCCATTGCATTCCATTCCATTTCATTAAACTCCACTCCTCTCCATTTCATTCTATTTCTTTTCATTCCTTTTCATTCCCCTCATTTCCAATCCAATCCATTCCTCTCCATTCCATTGCATTCCTTTCTGCTCTATTCCATTAGATTTCAATCCATTCAAATCCATGCCTCTCCAATCCATACCATTTTGTTCTGTTCCACCCTAATCTATTCTCTTCCATTCCCCTCCATTCCATTCCATTCCATTCCAATTCATTCCTCTACATTCCATTCCATTCCAATCCATTCCTCTCCATTCCATTCCATTCCATTCCTCTCAACTCCATTCCATTCCATTCCTCTCCACCCCAGTCCACTTCATTCCTCTCCACGCCTTTCCATTCCTTTACTTTCCATACCATACCATTCCATTCCATTCCTCTCCATTCAGTTGCATTCTTTTCCTTTCTTTGCCTTTCTATTCCATTCCTTTCCATACCATTCCATGCAATTCCATTTCTGTCTATCCCATTCCATTCCTTTCCTCTCCATTTCATTCCATTCTTTTCTATTCCTCTACATTCCGTTCCATTCTGTTCCTTTCCATTCTGGTCCTCACAATTCCATTGCATTCCATTCCATTCCAATCCTTTGAATTTCTTTCCATTCCATTCCCATCAATTCCATTCCATTCTTCTCCATTCCATTCCATGCTACTCCATTCAATTCAATTCCATTCCATTCCATTCCTCTCAATTCCATCCCATTCCACTCCAATACAATCCATTCCTCTCCATTCTTTCGACTCAATTCCAATCTATTGCTTTCATTCCAGTCCATCCCATTCCTCTCCTTTCCCTTCAGTTCCATTCCCCTGCATTCCATACATCTCCATTTCATTCCATTCCATACAATTCCTCTCCATTTCATTCCATTCCATTCCAATCCATTCCATTTCAATCCATTCAATTCCACTCCACTCCATTCACTTCCCATGCATTCATTCCATTCCATTTCATTCCATTCCTCTCCTTTCCCTTCTGTTCCATTCCATTCCTCTCCATTCCATTCATATGCATGCCATTCTATTGCTCTCCATTCCATTGCATTCCTTTCCATTCCTTTTCTCTTCATTCCCTTTCATTCCATTCCACTCCAATCCTCGCCTTTCCATTCCGTTCCATACCATTCGTCTCCATTCTATTCCAGTCCTTCCTCCTCCATCCATTCCCTTCCATTATGTTCCTCTACATTCCATTCCATTCCTTTCCATCCATTCTTCACCATTCCATTCCAGTTTATTACATTCCATTCTATTCCATTACTTCCATTCAATTCTATTCCATTCCAGACTTCTCCATTTCATTCTCTTCCATTCCATACCTCTACGTTTCATTCCATTCCATTCCATTCCTATCTATTCCATTCTCTTCCACTCCATTCGATTCCATTCCATTCGATTTCATTCCATATCATTCATCTCCATTCCATTCCATTCAATTTCATTCCATTCCCTTCCTTTCTTTTCCATTCCATGTCATTCCTCTTCTTTCCATTGCATCCCTTTCCATTCATTTCCTCTCCATTCCCTTTCATTGCATTCCATTCCAACATTGGCCATTCCATTCCCTTTGATATAATTCCTCTCCTTTCCATTCCTTCCCTTCCTTTCCATTCCATTCCATTGTATTCCTCTATATACCATTCCATTCCATTCCATTCCTCTCAATTCTTTACCCTTCCATTACACACCATTCCATTACTCTCCATTACATTAAATTCCATTCCATGCCATTCTATTCCATTATTTCCAATCCAACACATTCCATTCCATTGCATTCCATTTCTCTCCATATCTTCCATTGCATTCCACTCCATTCCAACCTCCCCATTCCACTCCTTTTCATAACTTTCCCTCCGTTTCAATCCATTTCATTCCATTCAAATTTACTCCATTCCCTTCCACCCCATTTAATTCTATTCCATTCGATACCATACCACTCCATTCCATTCCTCTCCATCCCATTTCACTTTATTCCATTCCATTCCTTTCTGTTCCATTCCATTCCTGCCCATTCCATTCCATTCCTCTCTATTCCATTCCTCTCCATTCCATCCTATTCCATTTTTTTCATTATACTCCATTCCATTCCATTCCTCTCCATTCCATTACATTCCTTTCCTTTCTTTTTTTCTATTTCATTCCTTTCCATTCCATTCCTGTCTATTCAATCCTATTCCTTTCCTCTCCATTCCATTCCATTCCTTTGTATTCCTCTACATTCCATTCCGTTTCGTTCCTTTCCATTTCATTCCTCACCATTCCATTCCAGTTAATTCCATTCAATTCCATTCCATTCCTTTTAATTCCTTTCCATTCCATTTCTATCCATTCCATTCCATTTCTCTCCATTCCATTCCATGCTACTGCATTCAATTCCATTCCATTCCTTTCCATTCCTCTCAATTCCATTCCATTCCATTCTATTACATTTCATTCAAGTCCATTCCATTCCTCTCCTTTCTCTTCCATTCCTCTACATTCCATAAATCTCCATTTCATTCCATTCCATACCATTCCTCTCCATTTCTATCCATTCCATTCCAATCTATTCCATTCCCTTCCACTCTATTCAATACCGATGCATTCAATTCATTCCATTTCATTCCATTCCTTTCCGTTCCAATCCATTCCATTCCACTCCATTCCATACCTTATCATTCCACTCCACTCCATACCATTCCCTCCGTTTCAATTTATTTCTTTCCATTCATATTCATTCCATTCACTTCTGCCCCATTCCATTCGAATCCTTACCATTCCAATTCCTCTCAATCCCATTCCACTCCCTTCCATTCCATTTCATTCCAATCCATTCCTTTCCATTCCTATCCATTCCATTCCTCTCCATTCAATTAAATTCCCTTCCATTCTTCCCGATTGCATTCCATTCCTCTCCATTCCATTCCTCACCATTTCTTTCCATTCCATTCCATTCCACTCGACTCCATTACATTCCTCTCCAGTCAATTCCATTTCATGCCATTCTATTCCTCTCCATTCCATGCCTTCCTTCCCATTCTTCGCCATTCCATTCCATCCCTCTCCAGTTCATTAAATTTAATTGCATTCCATTCTCTCTATTCCTCTCCATTCCATTCCTTTTTTCGCCATTTCATACTTTTCATTCCTTTCCATTACATTCCATTTCATTCCTCTCCATTCCTTTCCTTTCCATTCCTTTCCTCTCACTTCCATTCAATTCCTCTCTATTCCTTTCCTCTCCCTTCCATTACAATCCTCTTTATTCCATTCCATTCCATTCACTTGCTCTCTACTGCATTCCATTTCTTTGCATTCCTCTCCATTACATTCCACTATATTCCATTCCATTCCTAGCATTCCTTTCCATTCCATTCATTCCATTACTATCCATTCCTCTCCATTCCATTCAATTTCATTCAATTCCATTCCTCTCAGTTCCATTTCTTTCTATTTCTTCCCTTTCCATTCCATTCCATTCCTCTCCATCCCATTTCATTCCTTTCCTTTACATTCCTCTCCATTCCTTTCCATTCTATTCCTTTCCATTCAATTCCATCTAATTCCTTTCCTCTCCATTCCATTCCATTGCATTCTATTCCTCCCCATTCCATTCCTCTCCATACCTCTCCATTCCATTCCATGCCACTCCTTTTCATTCCATTCCTCACCATTCAATTTCACTCCTTTCCATTCCTCTATATTCCATTTCATTCCATTCATCACCATCCCATTCCATTTTCTTCTATTTCATTACATTTCTCTCCATTGTATCCCATTCCATTCCATGCCATTCCATTCCTTTCCATTACTCTCCTTTCCTTTGTGGTCCATACCATCCCATTTCTTTCTATTCCAATACATTGCATTCCCTTCCATTCTATTCCCTTTCATTTCATTCCTTCGCATTTCTTTCTGTTACATTATACTCCATTCCATTGTATTCATCACCATTCTTTTCTACTCCATGCCTTTACAATCGAATCCCTTCAATTCCAACGTTCCCAATTCCATTCTCTCCATACCTCTCCTTTCCAATCCTCATCATTCAATTCCATTCCTTTACATTTTCTTGCATATTTTTCAATTCCATTCCATCCCTCTCCATTCCTTTCCATTACATTCCTCTGCACTTCCTTCCATTCCATTCCTTTTGATTCCATTCTTCCCTAATCCTCTCCATTCCATTCCATTCTTTTTCTTTCCATTTCAATCCATTCCACTTGTTCCCTCACCATTGAATTCCATCCCACTCCATCCGATTCTATTCCATGGCATTCCTCTTAACTAAATCCATTCCATTTCATTCTATTCCTCTCCTTTCCATTCAGTCCATTCCAATCCTCTTTAATCTATTTCATTCCATTCACTTGCTCTCCATTCCTACCATTTTTTTCCATTCCTATCCATTACATTCCATTATATTCCATTGCATTCCATTCCTCTTTTTCCTTCTATTCCTTTCCATTCCAATCAAATCAATTCCTATCCATTCCATTCCATTCCATTTCTCTCCATTTCATTCCATTCCATTCCATTCCATTTAGTTCCTTTCCTTTCCATTCCATTCCATTCCATTCCATTCCTCTGCATTCCATTCCATTCCTTGACATTCTATTTCTTGCCATTCCCTTCCATTCCATTAATTTCCATTCCATTTCATAGCTCTCGATTCAATTCCATTCCATTTTATTCCATTCCATTCCATTCCTCCCTATTCCATTACAATTATCTCCATTCCTCCATTCCATTACATTCCTTTCCTCTCCATACCTTTCCATTCCTTTCTAATTCATTCCTCCCCGTTCCATTCCATTCATTTCGTCTCCATTCCTTTCCTTTCGATTCCATTCCTTTCCATACCTCTCCATTCCATTCTAATCCATTCCATTCTATTCCATTCCATTCATCTCTATTCCAACCCTTTACATTCCATCCCATTCCTTTTCTTACCTTTGCATTTCCTTCCTTTCCATTCTATCCCTCTCCATTCCATTTCTCACCATTCCATTCCATTCCTCTGTACTCCATTCCATTCCATTCCATTTGATTCCTTTCTATTCCATTCCATTCCATTCTTCCTCTCCATTCCATTCCATTGAGTTCCTCTCAATTCCATTCCATTCTGTTCCTCTCCATTCCCTTCCTCTCCATTCCATTGCAATCCATTCCATTCCATTCCTCTCCTTTTCATTCCATTCCCTTCCATTCCATTCCATTCAATTTCTTTTCATTCTATTTAATTCTATGCCATTCCTCTTCTTTCCATTCCATTCCATTTCTCACCATTCCTTTTCACTCCATGCCTTTCCATACCAATTCCTTCAATTCCATCATTATCCATTCCATTTCATTCCATGCCTCTTCTTTCCGTTCCTCACCATTCCATTCCATCCCATTCCAATGCATTACATACCCCTCCATTCCATTCCATTCCATGACATTCCATTCCGTTCCTTTCCCTGTCATTCCACTTTGTACTCTCCATTCATTCAATTATTTTCCATTACATTCAATGCCATTCATGTCCATCCATTCCATTCCATTTCATTCCATTACATTCCATTCTTTTCCAATCCATTCCACTCCCTGTCATTTCCTGCAATTCCATTCCTCGCAATTCCATTCCATTACATTACATTCCAATTCATTCCATGCCAGCCTCTCCATTCCATTCCACTCCTTTCAATTCCTTTACATGCCATTTTTCTCCATACCATTCCATTCCATTTTATTCCATTCCTCTCCATTCCATTACATTCAATTCCACTCCATTCCAATTCATTTAATTCCGCTCCTCTTCATTTCATTTCATTCCATTACATTACATTTTCCTCCTTCCCCTTCCAATCCATTTCTCTCAATTCCATTACATTCCTTTCTTCTTCATTGCATACGATTCCTCTCCATTCCATTCTTTTCCTCTCCATTCCATTTCCTCCCTCTCCAGACCATTCTACTTCATTACTTTCCCATCGATTACATTCCCCAGCATAACACTTTGTTCAATTCAATTGCATTTCATTTCAGTCTCCATTCCATTCCATTCTTTTCTTCTTTTGTCCATTCTGTTCTATTCACTGTCTCTCCATTCCATTCCATTCCATATCATTCCTCTCCATTCCATTCCATTTTATTCCATTCCTCTCCATTCCTCTCCATTCATATCCATTCCATTCCATCAATTCCTCTCCATTCCATTCCATTCCATTCCTGCTATTCCATTCCATTTCATTCTATTTCATTGCTCTCCATTCAATTCCATTCCATTATTCCATTATTTTCTATAACTTTCCATTCCATTCCTGCAATTCCATTCCATTTCATTGCTCTCCATTTAATTCCATTCCATTCCATTCCATTCCTTTCCATTCCATTCCATTTCATACCATTCCATTACATCCCATTGCATTTCTTTCCATGTCATTCCATTCCATTCCATTGCATTCCTTATCATACCATTTGATTCCATTCCATTCCATTCCATTACTCTCAATTCCATTTCTTCCCTTCCTTTCCATTCCATTCCATTCCATTCCCTTAATACAATTCTATGCCATTCCATTCTAATTTTTGCCACTCCATTGTGTCATTCTTTTCCAATCATTCAAATCCATTCCATTCAATTCCATTACTCTCCATTCCATTCCTCTCAGTTATATTTCTTTCCATTCCATTCCTCTCCAATCCATTCCCTTCCATTCCATTGCATTCCATTCAATTCCTCTGATTTTTTCTCCACTCCATTTTATTTCTCTCCAATTCATTCCTCTCCATTACATTACATTCCTTTCCACTCCATTCCATTTCTCTTCCTTCCAATACTTCCCATTCCATTCCATTGCTTTCCATAACCTACTATTCCATTCCATTTCTCTCCATTCCATTGCATTCCTTTCCTTTCTATTCCATTCCATTCCGTTCCTTTCCATACGATTCAATGTCATTTCATTCCTGTCTCTTCCTTTCCATTCTCTTCCATTCCACTTATTCTATTCTATTCCTCTACATTCCATTCCATTTCATTCCCTTCCTTCCCATTCCTCACCGTTCCATTCCAGGTCATGCCATTCCATTCTATTCCATCATTTCCATTCCAATCAATTCCATTCCATTCCATTCTCTTCCTCACCATCCCCTTCCCTTCCCTTCCATTCCATTCCATTCCATTCCTCTCCTTTCCATTCAATTCCATTGCATTGTATTCTTCTCCATTTCCTTCCATTTCTCTCCATTCCAATTCATTCCAATCCATTCTTCTCCATTCCTTTGCATTTGTTTCCTTTCTAATCCATTCCATTCCTTTCCTTTCCATACGATTCAATGTCATTCCATTCCAGTCTATTCCATTCCATTCAAGTCTATTCCATTCCATTTCATTCCCTTTCATTCCATTGCTCCCCATTCCATTCTATTCCAATCATCTGAATTCCATTCTATTCCATTCCATTCCATTCTATCCCTCTCCATTCTATTCCATTCCATTCCTCACCATTCCCTTCCATTCCTCTGCACTCCATTCAATTCCATTCCATTTGATACCATTTTTCTCCATTACTCCCATTACTCTTCATTCCATTCCATTGTGTTCCATTTCATTCCATACCATTCCTTGCCTTTCCATTCCATTCAATTTTTTCCTCATTCCATTCCATTGTGTTCCTCTCCATTCCCTTCTATTCCATTCCTCTCCATTCCCTTCCTCTCCATGCCATTGCAATCCATTCCATTCCACTCCTCTCCTTTCCATTCCATTCCTTCCCATTGTTTTCCATTCAATTCAATCTTTTCCATTCCATTTAATCCTATTCCACTCCTCTTCATTCCATCTCATTTCATTCCATTCCTCACCATTCCTTTCCACTCCAAGCCTTTCCAATCCAATTATTTCTATTCCATCCCTCACCATTCCATACCTCTTCATTCTGTTCCTCACCTTTCCATTCCATCCCATTCCATTGTATTACATACCCCTCCATTCCATTCCACTCCATGACATTCCATTCCATTCCTTTCCCTGCCATTTCACTTTGTACTCTCCATTCCATTCATTTCTTTTCCATTCCATTCCATGCCATTCATGTCCATTCCATTCCATTTCATTCCATTCCATTCTTTTCCAATCCATTCCTCTCCCTTTCATTTCCTGCAACTCCATTCCTCGCAATTCCATTCCATTCCATTCCAGTTCATTCCATGCCAGTCTTTTCCATTCCATTCCACTGCTTTCAATTCCTTTACATGCCATTATTCTCCATACCATTCCATTCCATTTTATTCCACTGCTCTCCATTCCATTCTATTCCATTCCATTCTATTCCAATTCATCTATTTCCACTCCTCTCCATTTCATTCCATTCCATTTCATTCCATTGCATTTTCCTCCTTTCCATTCCAATCCATACCTCTACATTCCATTCCATTCCTTTCCTCTCCATTGTATTCAATTCCTCTCTATTCCAATCCATTCCTTTCCATTCTATTCCATTCCATTCTGTTTTATTCACATCTATTCTCTTCCATTTCCCTCCATTCCATTCCATTACATTACATTACATTACACTACATAACATTCCTCTCTGCACCATTCCATTCCATTTCAATCCATTCCTCTCCATTCCTTTCCATTCCATTCAACGCAACCCCATTCCATTCCATTCCTCTCCACCCCATTCCACTCCATTCGTCTCCATGCCATTCTATTCCATTCCATTTTATTCCACTCAATTCTATTTCATTCCAATTCATTCCATTCCTCCTCATTCCATTCAATTACATTCCTAACCGTTCAATTCCTTTGCATTCCTCACAATTCCATTTCAATACTGCCATTGCACTCCACTTCTTTCCATTCCATTCCATTCACCATTCCATTCCATTCCATTCCATTCCATTCATTTCCATTCCACTCAATCCCATTGCATTCCATTCCCAGCCTTTCCATTCCCTTCCTCACCATGCAATTTCACTCAGTTCCATTCCACTACATTTCATTCCATTCCTCACCATCCAATTCCATTCCATTGCTTTCCTCTCTATTCCTTTCCGTTCCATTCCATTCCTTTCCTCTCCATTCCATTACTCTCCATACCTTTGCAGTCCATACCTTTCCATTACTCTCCATTCCAATCCATTGCATTCCCTTCCATTCCATTAACTTTCATTTTATTCATTCCTTTTCCGTTCCGTTCCATTCCATTCCATTCATTTCCATACGATTCAATTTCATTCTATTCCAGTCTATTCCATTCCACTCCATTCCATTCCATTCCTCCCCATTCCATTCCATTCCAATCATCTGCATTCCATTTTATTTCATTCCATTCCATTCCATCCCTCTCCATTCCATTCCATTCTTTTCCATTTTGTTCCTCTCAGTTCGATTCTATTCTATTCCACTCCATTTCATTCCTCTCCATTCCATTGCAATCCATTCCATTCTATTCCTCTCCTTTCCATTCCATTTCCTTCCATTCCTTCCCATTGCTTTCCATTCCATTCAGTTCCTTTCCATTACATTTAATTCTATTCCATTCCTCTTCATTCCATCCCATTCCATTCCATTCCTCACCATTCATTCCTCTCCATGCCTTTCCATTCCTTCAATTCCTTCAATTCCATCCCTCTCCACTCCATTCCATTCCATACCTCTTCATTCTGTTCCTCACCAGTCCATTCCATTCCATTTTATTGAATTACATTCCCCTCCATTCCATTACATTCCTTTCCTCTCCTTTCCATTCCACTAATTACATTCCTTACTTCCCATTCCATGCCATTCTACTTTGTTCTTTTCAATTCCATTTCATTTCCATTACTCTCCATTCCATTCAACTCCTTTCCATTCCATTCCATGCCATTCATCTCCATTCCATTCCATTTCATTCCATTGCATTCCATTCCTCTCCCTTTCATTTCCTGACATTCCATTGCTCTCAATTCCATTCCGTTCCATTACAGTCCTTCCATTCCATTCTTCTACGTTCCATTCCACTCCTTTCAATTTCTTTCAATGCCATTATTCTCCATACCATTCCATTCCATTTTATTCCATTTCTCTCCATTCTATTCCATTCCATTCCTTTTCAATTCATTTAATTCCACTCCCCTTCATTTCCTTCCATTCCATTTCATTCCATTATAATTCCCTCCTTTCCATTCCAATCCATTTCTCTTCATTCCATTCGATTCCTTTCCTCTCCATTCCATTCAATTCCTTTCCATTCCAATCCATTCCTCTCCATTCCATTCTATTCCATTTCAATTTATTCTCTTCAATTCCCCTCCATTCCATTTCATTCAATTCCATTCCATTCTATTCCATTCCATTCCTCTCCATTCCATTCCAATCCATTCCATTCCATTCCAATCCATTGCTCTCCATTCCATTCCATTCAATTCCACACAACCCCAATCCATTCCATTCCTCTCCACCCCATTCCACTCCATTCCTCTCCACGCCATTCCATTCCTTTCCATTCTATTCCACTCAATTTCGTTTCATTACAATTCATTCCATGTCTCCTCATTCCATTCCATTCAATTTAATTATACTCCTAACCATTCCTTTCCATTCTATTCCTAACAATCCCATTTCATTCTTGCCGTTCCACTCCGTTTTTCCATTTCCATTCCCTTTCATTTCATTCAATTCCATTTTATTGTGTCCATTCCATTCCATTCTTTTCCTCTCCATTCCATTCCATCCTCTCCAGACCATTCCATTCCATTGCTTTCCCATCAATTCCATTCCCTGGCATTATTCTTTGTTCTATTCAATTGTGTTTCTTTCATAGTCTCCATTCCATTCCATTTTTTTCTTCTTTTATCCATTCCATTCTATTCACAGTCTCTCCATTCCATTCTGTTCCATATCATTCCTATCCATTCCATTCCATTATATTCCATTCTTCTCCATTCCTCTCCACTCTTATCCAATCCATTCCATCAATTCCTCTCCATTCCATTCCATTCCTGCTATTCTGTTCCATTCCATTCTATTTCATTGCTCTCAATTCCATTCCATTCCATTATATTCCATTTCTTTTCTCCCCAATCCATTCCATTCCAGTCATCTCCATTCCATTCTATTCCATATCATTCCATTCCTTTCTATAACTTTCCATTCCATTCCTGCCATTGCATTCCATTCCATTCCATTTCATTGCTCTCCATTCAATTTCATTCCATTCCATTCCATTCCATTCCATTCCTTTCCATTTCACTCCATTGCATTGCTTTCCATACCATTCCATTCCACTCCATTGCATTCCATATCATACCATTTGATTCTATTCCATTACTCTCCATTCCATTACTTCCCTACCTTTCTATTCCATTCCATTCCATTCCTTTAAATACAATTCCATGCCATTCCATTCCAGTCTTTTCCATTCCATTGTGTCATTCCTTTCCAATCATTCCATTCCATTCCATTCCATTCCATTACTTTCCATTCCATTCCTCTCAGGTATATTTCTTTCCATTCCATTCAATTCCTCTAATATTCACTCCATTACATTATATTTCTCTCCAATCCATTCCTCTCCATTACATTCCATTTCTTTCCACTCCATTCCATTTCTCTCCCTTCCAATACTTCCCATTCCATTCCATTCCTCTCCATTCCATTGCATTCCTTTCCTTTCTATTCCATTCCATTCCATTCCTTTGAATACGATTCAGTCTTTTCATTCCTATCTATTCCTTTCCATTCCATTCCATTCCTCTCCATTGCATTCTATTCCTCTTCATTCCGCTCCATTCCGTTCCTTTCCATTCCATTCCTCACCGTTCCTTTTCAGGTCATACCATTTCATTCTATTCCATCATTTCCACTCTGATCAATTCCATTCCATTCAATACTATTCCTCGCCATTCTTTCCATTCCACTCCATTCCATTCCTCTCCTTTCCATTCCATTCCATTGCATTGCATTCATCTCCCTTCCATTCCATTCCTCTCCATTCCAATCTTTCCAGTCCATTCCTCTCCATTCCTTTGCATTCGTTTCCTTTCTATTCCTTTCCATTCCTTTCCTTTCCATACGATTCAATGTCATTCCATTCCAGGCTATTCCATTCCATTCCAATCATCTGCATTACATTCTATCCCATTCCTTTCCATTCCATCCCACTCCATTCTATTCCATTCCATTACTCACCATTCCATTCCATTCCTCTGCACTCCATTCCTTTTCATTCCATTTGATACTATTCATCTCCATTACTCTTCATTCCATTCCATTCTATTCCATTCCATTCCACACCGTTCCTTGTCTTTCCATTCCATTCCATTTTTTCCTCATTCCATTCCATTGCATTCCTCTTGATTCCCTTCCCTTCCATTCCTCTACATTCCCTTCCTGTCCATTCCATTGCAATCCATTCCACTCCTTTCCTTTCCATTCCTGCCCATCGATTTCCATTCCTTTCAATTCTTTTCCATTCCATTTAATTCGAATCCATTCCTCTTTATTCCATTCCAATTTATTCCATTCCTCACCATTCCTTTCCCCTCCATGCCTTTCCATTCCAATTATTTCAATTGCATCCCTCTCCATTCCTTTCCATTTCATACGTCTTCATTCCGTTCCTCACCATTCCATTCCATTCGATTGCATTTCATTCCCCTCCATTCAATTCCATTCCTTTCCTCTCCATTTCATTCCATTCCTTTACATTTCATTTTATGCCATTACACTCTGTTCAATAGAATTTCATTTTATTTCCATTAGTCTCCATTCCATTCAACTCCTTTCAATTCCATTCCATGCCATTCATCTCCATTCCATTCCATTTCATTCCATTCCATTCCATTTCTTTCCATTCCATTCCTTTCCCTTTCATTTCCTTAAATTCAATTCATCTCCATTCCGTTCCTTTCCATTCCAGTTAATTCCATTCTATTCTTCTTCCTTCCATTCCACTCCTTTCAATTCCTTTCCATGTAATCTTTCTCCATACCATTCCATTCCATTCCCTGCAACCCCATTTCATTCCATTCCTCTCTAATCCATTCCACTCCATTCATTCATGCCATTCCATTCCATTCCATTATATTCCACTCAATTCAATTTATTTCCAATCCATTCCTTTCCTCCTCATTTCATTCCATTCCATTACATTCCTAACCATTCCGTTCCTTTCCATTCCTCACCATTCCATTTCATTCTTGCCATTCCACTCCATTCCTTTCCAATCCATTCCTCACCATTCCATTCCATTCATTTCCATTCCATTTCATTCTTGCCATTCCACTCCATTCATTCCCATTCCATTCCTCTCCATTCCATTCATTTCCATTCCATTCCATTCCATTCCCATCCATTCCATTCCATTTCTCACCATGCAATTTCACTCCATTCCATTCCACTACATTCCATTCCATTGCATTCCTCATCATTCCATTCCATTCCATTGCGTTCCTCTCCATTCCATTCCATTCCTTTCCTCTCCATTCCATTACACTCCATTCCTTTGCAGTCCATACCATTCGATTACACTCCATTCCAGTTCATTGCATTCCTTCCATTCCATTAACTTCCATTCCATTCTTTTCCATTCCATTTCTTTCCACTCCATTCCATTCTATTCCTTTGCATTGCATTCCTCACCAATCTTTTCCACTCCATGCCTTTACATCCGAATCCCTTCAGCTCCATCCCTCCCTATTCCATTGCATTCTATACCTCTCCTTTCCTTTCCTCATCATTCCACTCCATTCCTTTCCATTACTTTCCATGCCTTTCCATTCCATGCCATTCCTTTCCATTCTCTCCGTTCCATTCCATTCCTTTCCTCTCCATTCCATTCCAACCCTCACCATTCATTCATGCCATTCATCTCTATTCCATTTAATTCCATTCCATTCCATTCCTTTCCATTCCATTCCTCTTCCTTTCATTTCCTTAAATTCCATTCCTTTCCATTCCATTCCATTCCATTCCAGTTCATTCCTTTCCATTCTTCTCCATTCCATTCCACTTCATTCAATTCCTTTACATGCCTTTATTCTCCATACCATTCTATTCCTTTTTATTCCTTTCCTCTCCATTCCATTTTATTCCAATCCACCCATTCCAATTCATTTAATTCCAATCCTCTCCATTTCATTTCATTCCAGTTCATTCCATTCATTCCCCTCCTCTCCATTCCAATCCATTCCTCTCTATTCCATTCCATACCATTTCCCTTCATCCCATATGATTCCCCTCCATTCCAATCCATTCCTCTCCATTGCATTCTGTTCCATTCCAATCTACTCTCTTCCATTCCCCTGCATTCCGTTCCATTCCATTCCAATCCTCTCTTTTCCATTCTATTGTACTCCAATCCAAACCTCTCCATTCCATTCCTTTATGTTCCATTCCTCTCCATTTCTTTTCATTCCATTCCATTCCATTTCTTTCTATCATTTCCATTCCATTCCATTACTCTCCCTTCCAATGCTTTCAATTTCTTTCCAATCCATTCCTTTTCATACCTTTCCATTCCATTCCATCTCTCTCATTCCATTCCATTCCATTCCTCGCCATTTGATTCCATTCCACTGCACTGCCTTCCATCCATTCCATTTGATTCCTTTGTTCTCCATTCCTCTCCATTCCATTCCATTCTACTCCATGTATTCCATTCGTTTTCTCACATTTACATTCCATCCTTCTCCGTTCCATTCTATTCCATTCCTCTTCATTAAAATCCATCCATTCTTTTCCATTCCTTTCCTTTCCATCCATTCCATTCCAATGCCCTTTATTCCATTCCATTCCATTCACTTGCTTTCCATTCCATTCCCTTTCTTTCCATTCCTCTCCATTACATTCCTTTTTATTCCTTTCCATTCCATTCCTCTCCATTCCTACCGTTCCTTTCCATTCCAGTCCATTCAATTCCTATCCATTCCATTCATTCCATTCCATTCCATTCATTCCATTCCATACCACTCCATGCCATTCCATTCATTTTCATTCAATTCGATTCCTCTGAGTTCCATTCCTTTCCATTCCATTCCTCTCCATTCCATTCCATTCAATTCCTCTCAATTCCATTCCATTCCATTACTCTGCTCTCCATTCCATTCCATTCCCTTTGATTCTATTGTCCATTTCTCTCCACTCCATTCTATTCCATTCCATTCCAATGCATTCCATTCGTTTACTCAACATTGCTTTCCTTTCCACTCCATTCTATTTCATTTCATGCCACTCCTCCTAATTAAATCCATCCATTTCAATCCATCCCCCTCCTTTCCATGCAGTCCATTCCAATCCTTTTTATTCCATTCTATTCCATTCACTTGATCTCCATTCCATTCCATTTCTTTCTATGCTTTTCCATTATATTCCATTCCATTCCATTCCTACCATTCTTTTCCATTCCAATACATTCAATTCCTATCCATTCGACTCGATTCCATTCATTCCATTTCATTCCATTCCTCTCCATTCCATTTTTTCCACTCCATTCCATTCTATTCCTCTCTATTCAATTCCCACCCTCTCCATTCCATTGTATTCCATTCCATTCCATTCCCTGCCATTACACTTTGTTCAATTCAATTCCGTTTCATTTCCATTACTCTCCATTCCATTCAACTCCTTTTCATTCCATTCCATGCCATTCATCTCCTTTCCATTCCATTTCATCCCATGCCATTCCATTCCTTTCCATTCCATTCCTCTCCCTTTCATTTCTTTCAATTTCATTCCTCTCCTTTCCATTCCAGTTCTTTCCATTCCATTCCACTTCTTTCAATTCATTTGCATGCCTTTTTCCCCCTACCATCCCATTCCATCTTATTCCATTCCTCTCCTTTTCATTCTATTCCAATCCATTCCATTCCAATTCTTTTAATTCCATTCCTCTTCATTTCATTCCATTCCTTTCATTCCATTCATTCCCCTCCTTTCCATTCCAATCCATTCCTCTCCATTCCACTCCATTCCTTTCCTCTTCATTCTATTTCATTCCTCTACATTCCAATCCAGTCCTCTCAATTCCATTCTTTCCATTCTGTTCCATTACAATCTATTCTCTTCCATTACCCTCCATTCCATTCCATTCCATTCCATTCCATTCTTTCCCATTCCATTCCATTGCATTCCAATCAATTCCTCTCCATTCCATTCCATTTCATTCCATTCCACTCCATTCCATTCCTCTTCATTCCATTTGATTCTTCTCCATTCCAATCCAGTCCTCCCAATTCCATTCTTTCCATTCTGTTCCATTACAAGCTATTCTCTTCCATTCCCCTCCATTCCATTCCGTTCCATTCCATTACATTTCATTCCATTCTTCCCCATTCCATTCCATTGCATTCTAATCAATTCCTCGCCATTCCATTCCATTTTATTCCATACCATTCCATTCCATTCCTCTCCATTCTTTTTCATTCCATTCCATTCCGTTCCTTTCTATACCTTTCCATTCAATTTCTCTCCATTCCAATGCTTTCTATTTCTTTCCATTCCATTCCTTTCCATACCTTTACCTTCCATTCCTTCCCTCTCATTCCATTCCATTCCATTCCATTTCTCACCTTTACATTCCAACCCTCTGCACTCCATTCCATCCGTTCCACTTGATTCCTTTCTTCTCGATTCCTCTCCATTCCTTCCATTCTACTTCTTCCATTCCATTCGTTTCCTCACAATTGCATTCCAACCTTCTCCATTCCATTCTATTCCATTCCTCTTCAGTAAGATCCATTCTATTCCATTCCATTTCATTCCAATTCTTTCCATCTATTCCATTCCAATCCCCTTCATTCCATTCCATTCCATTCACTTGCCCTCCCTTCCATTCCCTTCCTTTCCATTCCTCTCCATTACATTCCAAGATATTACATTCCATTCCATTCCTCTCCATTCCTACCATTCCTTTTCATTCCAATCCATTCAATTCCTATCCATTCCATTCCATTCATTCCATTCCATTCATTCCATTCCATTCCATTCATCCATTCCATTTCATTACACTTCATTGCATTCCATTCCATTCATTTTCATCAATACCATTCCTCTCAGGTCCATTCCATTCCATTCCTCTCCATTCCTTTCCATTTCTCTCCTTTCCATTCCATTCCTTTCCATTCCATTTCTCTCCTCTCCATGCCATTCAATTCCTGTTGATTCTATTCTTCTCCATTCCTCCCCAATCCATTCTATTCCCTTCCATTCCAATCCATTCCATTCGTTTACTCACCATTGTATTCCAATCCACTCCATTTCTTCCATTCCATGCCACTCCTCCTAATTAAATCCATCCATTTCATTACATTCCTCTCCTTTTCATTAAGTGCATTCCAATCCTCTTTATTCCATTGTATTACATACACTTGATCTCCATTTCATTCCATTTTTTTCTATTACATTCCATGATATTCCATTTCATTCCATTCCTCTGCATTCCTACCATTCCTTTCCATTCAATTTCATTTCATTTAATACCATTCCTCTCAGTTCCATTCCATCCCACTCCTTTCCATTCTATTCCATTTCATTCCATTCCTACCATTCCATTCCATTCTCTCCATTCAATTCCATTCTTTTCCTCTCCATTCCACTTCAATCTTCTCCATTCCATTGTATTCCATTACCTGCTATTACACTTTATTCAATTCAATTCCATTTCTTTTCCATTACTTTCCATTCCATTTCAATCCTTTCCATTCCATTCCATGCCATTAATCTCCATTCCATTCCATTTAATTCCATTCTTTCCATTTCATTCCTCTCTTTTTCGTTTACTTCAATTCCATTCCTCTCCATTCCATTCTGTTCCATTGCAGTTCATTCCATTCCTTGCTTCCCCGTTCCATTCCACTTCTTTCAATTTCTTTACATGGCTTTATTCTCCTTATCATTCCATTCCATTGCTCTCCATTCCATTCTATTCCATTCCATTCCATTCCATTCCAATTCATTTAATTCAACTCCTCTCCATTTCATTCCATTCTATTTCTTTCCATTCATTCCCCTTTTTTCCATTCCAATCCATTCCTCTCCATTCCTTTCCTCCATGCTTCCCCTTTCCATTCCACTTCTTTCAATTTCTTTACATGGCTTTATTCTCCTTTTCATTCCATTCCATTCCATTCCATTCATTTAGTTCCACTCCTCTCCATTTCATTCCATTCTATTTCATTCCATTCATTCCCCTTTTTTCCATTCCAATCCATTCCTCTCCATTCCATTCCATTCCATTCTGTTCCATTCTGTTCCATTCCAATCTATTCTCTTCCATTCCCCTCCTTTTCCATTCCCTTCCCTTCCATTCCATTCCATTCATCTCCATTCCATTCCAATGCATTCCAATCCATTCCTTTCCATTCCATTCCATCCCTCTCCATTTTTTTCATTCCATTCCATTCCTTTCCTTACCTTTCCATTCCATTCCATTCCTCTCCTTTCCAATGCTTTCCATTTCTTTCCAATCCATTCCTTTTCTTAGCTTTCCATAACATTCTGTCCCTCTCCTTTCTTTTCCTTTCAATTCCATTCCAAGCCATTCCATTTCATTCCTCTGCAATCCATTCCATCCATTCCATTTGATTCCTTTCTTCTCCGAGATTCCTCTCCATTCCATTGCATTTTATTTAATTCCATTCCTCTCCATTCCATTCCATTCCATTCCTCTCCATTTCATTCCATACCATTCCATTCCATTCTTCTCCATTCCATTAGTTTCCTTTCCTTTCCATTGCATTCCATTCCTTTCCTCTCCATTCCATTCCATTCCTTTCCATTCCATTCCTCTCTATTCCTTTCCATTCCATTCCATTCTATTCATTGCTCTTCATTCCATTTCATTCCTCTCCATTCCACTCCATTCTATGCCATTCCTCTTAATTAAATCCATTCCATTTCATTCCATTCCTCTCCTTTACATCCAGTCGATTCTAATACTCATTATTCCTTTCCATTCCATTCACTTGCTCTTCATTCCATTCCATTTCTTTCCATTCCTCCCCCTTACATTTCATTATATTCCATTCTATTCCTTTCCTCTCCATTCCTACCATTTCTTTCCATTACAATTCATTCAATTACTATTCATTCGATTTCATTCCATTCATACGATTCGAACAATTCCATTCCATTCCATTCCTTTCCATTTCATTAAATTCCATTCCTCTCAATTCCATTCCATTGCATTTCCTTCCTCTCTATTCTATTCCATTGCTCTAAATTCCATTTCATTCCATTCCATTCATCACTATTCAATTCCATACCATTCCCATCCATTCCAATCCATTCCTCACCCTTCCATTTCACTCCATTCTATTCCTCTCCATTCCATTCCATTCCTCTTCATTCTTCTCCATTCCATTCCTTTCCATTCCACTCCTCTCTATTCCAATCAATTTTGCTACATTACATTCCATGTCCTCCTTGCTCTCTGTTCCTCTCCATTCCACTCCATTCCTCTCCAATCCATTCCATTCCTCTCCATTCCACTCCATTCCATTCCATTCCATTCTGTTCCTTTCCAAACTATTATATTCCATTCCCCTCCATTCCATTCCATTCCATTGCTCTCTATTCCATTCCATTCCATTTCATTCCTCTCCAGCCCATTCTATTTCATTCCACTCCTTTTATTTCCATTCTATTCCATTCCTCATGATTCTAGTCCATTCCATTCCATTCCTGCCATTTCAACCATTCCATTCTATTTCGTTTCTCTCCATTCAATTCCATTCCATTCTATTCCATTCCATTCCATTCTATTCCCTTCCTTTTCTCACCATTTCATTCCATTCAAATCATCTACATTCCTTTCTATTCCATTCCATTCCATTCATTTCCATACCTTTCCATTCCTTTCCTGCCATTCCATTCCATTCCATTGCATTTCATTGCTCTACATTCAACTCCATTCTATTTCATTCCATTCCATTCCATTCCTCCCCATTCCATTCAATTTCATTCCATTCCATTCGTTTCCATACCTTTCCATTCTATTCCATTCCTCTCCATTCCTTTCCATTCCATTCCATTCCATTCCCCCCCCTTCCTTTTCATTCCATTGCATTCCATTCCTTTCTTTCTATACCTTTCCATTCCATTCCATTTCCATTCCAATGCTTTCCATTTCTTTCCATTCCATTCCTATACATTCCATTCCATCCCTTTGCATTCCATTCCATTCCGTTTCTCACCATTCCATTCCATTCCTCTGCACTCCATTCCATTCCATTCTATTTGAATCCTTTCTTCTCCATTCCTCCCCATTCCATTCCATTTTACTTCATCCATTTCATTCATTTCCTCACCATTGCATTCCATCATTCTCTATTCCAATCTGTTCCACTCCTCTTCATTAAATCCATTCAATTACATTCCATCACTTTCCTTTCCATCCAATCTTTTCCAATCCTCTTTATTCCATTCCATTCCCTTCTCTTGCTCTCCATTCCATTCTATTTCTTTCCCTTCCTTTCTATTACATTCCATTGTGTTCCTTTCCATTCAATTCCTACCACTCCTTTCAATTTTATCCATTCCATTCTATTCCTCTGCATTCTATTACATTCCATTCCATTTAATTCAATTCCATTCCTCTCAGTTCCATTCCATTCTATTCCATTCCTCTCCATTCCATTCCATTCAATTCCTCCCCATTCCATTTCTTTCCATTCAATTCCATTCAATTACTTTCCTCTCCGTTCCATTCAGTTCCATATTAATCCTCGCCATTCCATTCCATTCCTTTCCATAGCGTTCCCTTCATTTCTCTCCAGCCAATTACATTCAATTCCTCTCCATCAGTTGCATCTATTCCACTACATTCCATTCTATTCTATTCCATTGTATTCCATTCCATTACCCCACATTCCATTCTATTCCATTCCATTCCGTTCCATTCCATTCCATTCCATTCATATCCATACCATTCCAGTCCTCACCATTCCATTCCACTCCATTCCATTCCACTCCATTCAATTCCCTTCCATTACATTCCTCACCATTCCATTCTATTCTGTTCATCTCCATTCCATTCCTTTCCATTCCATTCCATTCAATATCCTTCCTTTCCATTCCTCTCTTTTCCATTCCATTCCTCACCAATCCATTTCATTCCAGACCTTTGCATTCCATTCCATTCCTTTCCATTCATATCCATTCCATTCCATTCCAGACTATTCCCTTCAACTCTATTCCATTAAATCCATTCCATTCCTCCCCATTCCATTTATTTCACTTCCATTCAATTTCTCTACATTCCATTCCATTCCATACCTTTCCATTCCATTCCTCTCCATTCATATCCATTCCACTCCGCTATGTTGCATTACATTACATTGCTCTCCTTGTTCTTCATTCCTCTCCATTCCACACTATTCCTCTCCATTCCATTCCACTCATCTCCATTCTATTCCCTTTCATTCCGTTACCTTCCAATCTATTCTATTCCATTCCCCTCCATTTCTTTCCATTCAATAGCTCCCTTTTCCATTCCATTCCATTCCATTCCTCTGCCCCCATTCCACTCTATTCCACTCCATTCCATTCTATTCCATTCCATTCCATTCCTTCAACCCTCATTCCATTCCATTCCATTTCATTCCGTTCCATTCCATTCCATTACATGCATATCCTTTTCATTCCATTCCTCACCATTCCATTACACTCCATTCCATTACACTCCATTCCACTACACTCCATTCCATTTCCTTCCATTACATTCCTCACCATTCCATTCCATTCCATTCATCTCATTTCCATTCCATTCATCTCCATTCCATTCCATTCCATTCCATTACTTTATATTCCCGTCCATTCTATTCCATTCCTCACCATTCCATTACACTCCATTCCATTCCAATACATTCCATTCCATTCCTTTCCTCACCATTCCATTCCATTTTATTCCATTCTTTTCCATTCATCTCCATTCCATTCCTTTCCATTCCATTTTCTTCCTTTCCATTCCTCTCCTTTCCATACCATTCCTCACCAATCTATTCCATTCCCTTCCTTTCCATTCATATCCATTCCATACCATTCCATCTATTTCATTCATCTCCATTCAATTAAATCATTCCATTCTTGTCCATTCCTTTTATTTCCCTTCCATTCCATTTCTCTCCATCCCATTCCATTACGTTCCATTCAATTCATATCCTTTCCATTCCATTCCAGTCCCTTCTATTAATCTCCAGTTCATTAAATCATTAAATTTCACTCCATTCCATTTATTTTCCTTCCATTGCATATCTCTTCATTCCATTCCACTCCATTCCATTCCTCTCCATTCTTTTCCATTCTATTCCATCAATTTCTCCTAATTCCATTCCATTCCATTTCTGCTATTCCATTGTATTCCATTCCATTCTATTTCATTGCTCTCCATTCCATTCCATTCCATTCCATTCTATTCCATTCCTTTCCTCCCCTGTCCAATCCATTGCAATCATCCCCATTCCATTCTATTACACTCCATTCCATTCCCTTCCATACCTTTCCATTCCATTCCTGCCATTGCATTCCATTCCATTCCTTTCATTTCCATTTCATTGCTCTCCATTCAATTCCATACCATACCATTGCCTTCCATTCATTCTATTCCTCCCCATCCATTTAATTCCAATCATCTGCATTCCATTCTATTCCATTCTCTTCAATTCCAGTCCTCACCTTTACATTACATTCCTCTGCACTTCATTCCATTCCATCCCATTTGATTCCGTTCTTGTCCATTACTCTCCATTCCATTCCATTCTTTCCCATTCCATTCCATTCCTTTCCTCTCCATTCCGTTCTTTCCTCTCCAATCCATGCCACTGCGTGCCTCTCAATTCCATTCCATTCCGTTCCTTTCCTTTCCCTTCCTCTCCTTTCCATTTCAATCCTTTTGATTCCATTCCTTTCCTTTCCATTACTTTCCCTTCTATTCCATTCCATTCCTTCCCATTGCTTTCCATTCCATTCAATTCCTTTCAATTCTATTTTATTCTGTTCCATTCCTCTTCATTCCATCCCATTTCTTTCCATTCCTCGCCATTCCTGTCGACTCCATCCATTTCCATTCCAATTCCTTCAATTCCATCCCTCTCCATTCCATTCCATTCCATACCTCTACCTTCAGTCCCTCACCATTCCATTGAATCTCATTCCATTGCATTACATTCCCCTCCATTCCATTCCATTCCTTTCCTTTCCATTCCATTGCATTTCTTTACATTCCATTCCATGCCTTTCCACTTTGTTTAATTCAATTCCATTTCCTTTCCATTACTCTCCATTCCATTCTACCCCTTTCCATTCCATTCCATGACATTCATCTGTATTCCATTCCATTTCATTCCATTCCTTTTCAATCCATTCCTTTCCCTTTCATTTCCTTCAATTCCATTCCGTGCCATTCCAGTTTATTTCATTCCATTCTTCGCCTTTCGAGTCCACTCATTTCAATTCCTTTCCATGCCATTATTCTCCATACCAGTCCATTCCGGTCCTCACTGTTCCATTGCACTTAATTCCATTCCGTTCCATTGCACTTAATTCCATTCCTTTATTTCCATTCCAATTCATTCCATTCCATTCCTTTCCTTTCCTTTCCATTCTTTTCCACTCTTTCAATTCAATTCCATTCGATTCCATTCAATTCCCTTGCATTCTTCTTCTTTTTATTCGATTCCATTCCATTCCTGTCCATTCTTTTCCGTCATTACATTTCATTTCTCTCAATTCCATTGCATTCCGTTCCATTCCTTTCCTTTCCACTCTCTTTCATTCCATTCAATTACAATCCTTGCCTTTCCATTCTCTTCCATTCTATAATTCTCCATTCAGTTCCTCTCAATTTAATTTCTGTCAGTTACATTTCTTTCCATACCATTCCAGTTCTCTCCAATTCATTCCCTACCATTTATTTGAGTTCCTTTCAATTCCTTTGATTTTTATTCCATTCCGTTCTATTCCTCTTCAATCAATTCCTCTCCATTCCATTCCATTTCTTGCCAATCCATTCCATTCCTCTCCATTCCAATCCATTTCATTCTATTCCATTCCTCTCCATTGCATTCCATGCCATTCCTCTCCATTACATTTCTTCAATTTCATTCCATTCCATTGCTTTCCTTACCATTGCATTCCATTCTATTCCATTGCTTTCCATATCATAGAATTCCGTTTCTTTCCATTCCATTCCATTCCATTATTCTCAATTCAATTGCATTCCTTTCTTTTCCATTCCATTCCATTCCATTCCTTCCCATACCACTTCATGTTATTCCATTCTATTCTATTCCATTCCATTCCATTTGTTTACTCTCCTTTCCATTTATCTACATTCCATTCAATTTTGTTCCTTTCCATTCCATTCCTCACCATTCCATCCCACTAAATTTCTTTCCACTCCATTTCTATCCATTCCACTTCATTCCTCTCTATTCCATTCCATTCCACTCCATTCTTTAAATCCCTTTCCATTTTATCCATTCCATTCCTTTGCATTCCTCTCCATTCCCTTCATAGCCATTCTATTCCATTCCACTCTAGCCTATCCCATTCCATTCCTCTCCACCCCATTCCACTCTATTCTACCCCATTCCATTCCATTCATTCCATTCCATTCCATTCCTCTCCATTCTATTCCATTCCTTTCCATTACATTCCATTCCAATCTATTCGATTTCATTCACACCCATTCCATTCCTTTCCATTCCATTGCTCTCCATTCCATTCCATTCCATTCCATGCCTCTCCAGCCCATTCCATTCCATTCCCTTCCACCACATTCCACTCTCTTCCACCCATTCCATTACATTCTATTCCATTTCATTATATTCCATTCCATTACCTCTCATTCCGTTCCATTACATTCAAGTCCATTCCATTCCCTTCCTTTCCATTCCATTCCTATCTTTCCATTCCATTCGTCACCATTCCATTACACTCTATTCCATTCCTCTCCATTCCATTCCATTCCATTCCTCACCATTTCATTCCATTCCTTTCCATTCATCTCCATTCCATTCCATTCATCTCCATTCTACTCCATTCCATTTCATTACATTCCCGTCCATTCCATTCAATTCCACACCATTCCTTTACAATCCATTCCGTTCCACTACATTAGATTTCATTCCATTACATTTCATTCCTTTTCTCACCATTCCATTCCATTTCATTCTATTCTCTTCCATTCATCTCTATTCCATTACTTTCTGTTCCATTCCATTCCATTGAATTTTCTTTCCTCTCCTTTCCCTTCCATTCTTCACCAATCTATTCCATTCCATTCTATACTTTTCCATTCCATTCCTTTCCATTCCATTCCTCTCTATTCCCTTCCCTTCCATTCCATTCCATTCCCTTCCTTTCCATTCATATCCTTTCCTTTCCATTCCAGTCTATTCTATTCATATCCAGTCCATTAAATCCATTCCATTCCTCTCCATTACATTCATATCCATTCCATTCAATTTCTCTCCATTCCATTCCATTTCACTCCATTCCATTCTGCTCCATTCATTTCCATTCCATTCCTCCTAATTCCATTCCTTTCCATTCCATTCACACATTCCATGCCAATCCATCCCATTCCATTCTATTTCATTGCTCACCATTCCAGTCCATTCCATTCCATTCTATTCATTTCCTCCCCATTCCATTCCATTCCATTCCATTCATCCCCATACCTTTCTTTTCCATTCCATTTCATTTCTTACCATACCTTTCCATATCATTCCTCTCCATTGCATTCTCCTCTCTTCAATTCCATTCCTTTCAATTCATTCCATTGCCTTCTATTCCACTCTTTTCCATTCAATTCCTATCCACCCCGTTACATTCCATTCTTCTCTGTTCATTTCCATTCATTTGATTTAATCCCTCCTCATTCCATTCGATTCCATTTCATTCAATTCCATTTCATTGTTCTCCATTAAATTCCATTCCATTCCATTCCTTCCCATATCACTCTATTCCAATCATCTCCATTCCTTTCCCTTCTATTCCTCACAATTCTATTCCATTGCATTCCTTTCCATTCCATTCATCTCCATTCTATTCCATTCCAATCCATTCCCGTCCATTCCATTCCATTCCTCACCATTCCATTCCACTCCATTCCCTTCCATTCCTCACCATTCAAGTTCGTTTCATTCCATTCGATTCCATTCCTTTTCTCTCCATTGCATTCCATTCCATTCCTCTCCAGTTCATTCCAATCCATTCCATTCCTCTCTATTCATTTGCATTCCATTCCATTTAATTTCTCCTCATTCCTTTCCATTCCATTCCATTCCTGCCATTCTATTCCATTGTTTTCCATTCCATTTCATTCCATTCCATTTCATTTATCTCCATTCAATACCATTCCATTCCATTACTCTCCATTCCATTCCAATCCATTCTATTGCTCTGCATTCCCTACCATTCCATTCAATTTCCTTCAATTCCATTCCATTCCATGCCATTCCTCTCCATTCATTTGCATTCCATTCCAATCAATTCCTCCTCCTTCCTTTCCATTCCATCCCATTCAATTACATTTCATTCAATCCCTGCCATTCCATACCATTCCATTCTATTCCATTCCATTCCTCTACATTCCATTCCATTCTATTCTATTCCATTGTATTCCATTCCATTCCATTCCATTCTTCTTCATTATATTACATTCCTATTCATTCTATTTTTCCTTTCCATCCATCCACTCCTATCCTCCTTATTCCATTCCATTCCATTCACTTGCTCTTCATTCCATTCCATTTCTTACATTCCTATCCATTACATTCCATTTTATTCCATTCCATTCCATTCTTCTCCATTCCTACCATTTATTTCTATTCCTCTCATTCCATTCCATTCCATTCCTTCCCATTCCATTTCATTCAATTCCTTTCCTCTCCATTCCAATCCTTTTCCTCACATTCCATTCCATTCCATTCCATTCCACTCCATACCTTTCCATTCCATTCCACTCTATTCCATTCCATTCCACTCTATTCCATTTCATTTCATTCCCTTCATCTCCATTCCTTTCCATTCCCATCCATTACATTCCATTTCTCATTAATCTCCATTCTATTCCAATATATTCTCTTCCATTCTATTCCATTCCATTTCTTTCCTGAACATTCCATTCCATTCCATTCTATTCCAATCCACTCCATTCCTCTCCTTTCCTGTCCATTCCTTTCCATTCCATTCCATTCCTCTCCTTTCCATTCCAGTCTGTTCCATTCATCTCCATTCCCCTAAATTCATTCCTTTCCTCATCATACCATTTATTTCCATCCTATTCCATTTCTCTTATTCCATTCCATTACAATCCATTTCGTTCCGTACCATTCCATTCCATTCCTCTCCATTCATTTTCATTCCATTCCATCAATTCCTCCTAATTCCATTCCATTCCATTCCTGCTGTTCCATTCCATTCTATTTCATTGCTCTTCATTCCATTTCATTCCTTTGCATTCCTTTCCATTTTTAAAAAATTCTTTCCTCCCATTCCATTCCATTCCAATCATCTCCATTCCATTGTATACCATTCCATTCCGTTCCTTTCCATTCCTTTCCATTCTATTCCTGCCATTCCATTCCATTCCTTTTCATCCCATTACATTGGTCTCCATTCCATTTCATTCCAATCCATTCCATTCCTTCCCATTCCATTCCATTACAAACATCTGCATTCCATTCTATTCCATTCTATTCCATCCCTCTCCATTCCATTCCTCACAATTCCCTACCATTCCTCTGCACTCCTTTCCTTTCCATTCCATTTGATTCCATTCTTCTCCATTACTCTCCAATCCATTCTATTCTATTCCATTCTATTCCTCACCATGCCATACCATTCCATTCTTTCCTTTCCATTTCATTCCATTTTGTTCCTCTCAATTCCACTCTATTCCATTCCTCTCCATTCCATTGCAGTCCATTCCATTCCTCTCCTTTACATTCCATTCTCTTCCTTTACATTCCATTCCATTCCTTTCCATTCCATTCCTTCCCATTCCTTTCATCCCATTAATTTCCTTTCTATTCCATTTCATGATATTCCATTCCTCTTCATTCCATTCCATTCAATTCCTCACCATTCTTTTCCACTCCATGGCTTTCCATTCCAATTCCTTCAATTCCGTCCCTCTCCATTCCATTCCATTCTATACCTCTACATTCCGCTCCTCACCAATCCCTTCCATCCCATTCCATTGCATTAGTTTCCCCTCCATTCCTTTCCATTTTTTTATCTCCATTCCATCCTATTCCTCTCCATTTCATTACATTCCGCTTCATGCCAATCTCTTTTCCATTTCCCTCCATTCCATTACATTCAATTCCATTTCATTCCATTCTTCTCCATTCCATTACAATCCATTCCTTTCCATTCCATCCCATTCCATTCCACGTAGCCCCATTTCATTCCATTCCTCTCTACCCCATGCCACTTCATTCCATTCTATTGCATTCCATTCTATTCCACTCAAATCCATTTCATTCCAATCCGTTCCTCCACCTTCTATTGCTTTCTATTCAATTACATTGCTAGCCATTCCATTCCATTCCATTCCATTCCTCACAATTCCGTTTCATTCCTGCTGTTCCACTCCATTCCATTCCATTCCATCCCATTCCATTCCAATCTTCACCATTACATTCCATTGCATTCATTTCCATTCCATTCCATCCCATTCCATTCATTCAATTGCATACATTCCATCCATTCCTTACCATTCAATTTACGCCATTCCATTCCACTCCACTGCTTTCCATTCCATTCCATTCCATTCCTTACTATCCCATATTATTACATTATGTTACTCTCCTTTCTATTCCATTCCATTCAATGACATTACTTTTCTCTCCATTCCATTACTCTCCATTCTTTTGCAGTTCATACCATTCCATTCCTCTCCATTCCTATGCATTGCATTCCCTTCCATTCCATTCCTCCCCATTCCTTTCTGCTCCATTCCATTCCATTCTATTCCATTGCATTCCTAACCATTCTTTTCCACTCTATGCCTTTAGTATCGAACCCCTTCAACTCCAACCATCTCCATTCCATTTCATTCCGTACCTCTCTTTTCCGTTCCATATCATTCCATTCCAATTCTTTCCATTCCTTCCATTCCATTCCATTCTATTCTTTTCCTCTCCATTCCATTCCATCCCTGTCCATTCCATTCCTTTCCATTTATTCCATTCCATTCTATTCCTCTCCATTCCATTCCATCCCTCTCCATTCCATTCCATTCTTTTGCATTGCATTCCATCCCCTGCCACTACACTTTGTTTAATTCAACTGAATTGTATTTCATTGTCTACATTCCATTCCATTACATTCTTTTCTTCTTTATTCCAATTCATTCCATTCACTTGCTCTCCATTCCATCCATTCCATTTCATTCCTCTCCATTCCATTTCATTCCTCTCCATTCCATTCCATTATATTCCATTCCTCTATTTTCCTTTCATTCTTATGCATTCAATTTCATTCTAAACATCTCAATTTCATTCCATTCCTTTCTGTCCCATTCAGTTCCATTCCATTTCACACCTTTCCATAGCATTTCATACAATTCCTTTTCACTCTTTTACATTCCATTCCATACCATACTTCACGTCTCTCTTCCATTTCATTCCATTACATTCGATTCCTTTCCACTCCACTCTATTCAAATTTCATGACATTCCTCTCCATTCCATTCCTTTCCATTTCATTCCATTCCATTTCATTCCTCTGCCTTTCGTTTCATTAAATTCCATTCCATTCCCTTCTAATCATTTTCATTCCATTCAATTCCTCCCAAATTCATTCCATTCCTCACCAATCCATTTCATTCCATTTCATTGCATTCCATTCCATTTCAATCTATTCTCTTCCATTCCCTCCATTCCATTCCTTTCCTTTCCATTCCATTCCATTCCTTTGCCCTGTATTCCATTCCATTCCAATCCATTCCATTCCTCTCCACTTCATTACGTTACATTCCTCTGCATTCATTTCCATTCCATTCAATTCAATTTCTCCTCATTCCATTCCATTCCACTTTTGCCATTCGATTCCATTTCATTCCATTCCATTTCATTGATCTCCATTCTATTCCCTTCCTCTCAACTCCATTCCATTGAATTTCATTCCACCTCATTCAATTCCATTCCTCTCCATTCCATTTCATTTCATTCCATTCACCTCCATTGAATTCCATTCCATTCCTATCCATTCCATTCCATTCCTCACCATTCCACTCCACTCCATTCAATTCCACTATATTCCATTCCATTCCATTCCTCAACATTCCATTCCATTCCTTTCAATTCTATTTCATTCCGCTCCATTCCTCTCCATTCATTTCCATTCCCTTCCATTCCATTCCATTCCTCTCCATTGCATTCCATTATGTTAATTACATTACATTGCTCTCCTTGCTTTCTGTTCCTCTTCATTCCACTGTATTCCTCTCCATTCCATTCCATTCATCTCCATTCCATTCCATACCATTCGATTCCATTCCAATTAATTCTATTCCATTTCTCTGCATTCCATTCCACTGCTCTCTATTCCATTCCATTCCATTCCATTCCTCTTCAGCCTTATTTCATTCCATTCCTCTTCAACCATTCTACTCTAATCCATCCCATTAAATTTCATTCTTTCCATTTCATTCCATTCCACTCCATTGCATTCCATTCCATTCCGTTGCATTCCAATCTATTCTATTCCTTTCCCTCACATTCCTCTCGATTCCATTCCATTACATTCTTCTCCATTCCATTCCATTCCATGCCTCTCCAGCCCATTCCATTCCATTCCTATCCATCACATTCCACTCTTTTCCACCGCATTCCGTTCCATTCCATTCCATTCCATTGCATTCCATTCCATTACTCCTCATTCCATTCCATTCCAGTTCATTTCATTCCATTCCTTTCCATTCCATTCCTTTCATTCCTTTCCATTGCTCACCATTCCATTACACTCTCTTCCATTCCACTCCATTCCATCCCATTCCACTCCATTCCATTCCTCACCATTCCATTCCATCCCATTCCATTCCATTCCATTCATCTCCATTCCATTGTATTTATCTCCCTTCCATTTCATTACGTTACTTTCCCGTCCATTCCATTTCTCACCATTCCATTCCATTTCATTCCATTCTATTCCATTCATCTCATTCTATTACTTTCAATTTCATTCCATTCCATTAAATTTCCTTCCTTTCCATTCCTTTCCTTCCCTTCCAATCTTTACCAATTCATTTCATTCCATTCTCTACATTTCCATTTCATTCCATTCCATTGTTTTCCTCTCTATTCCCTTCCGTTCCATTCCATTCCATTCCATTCCTTTCCATTCATATATTTTCGTTTCCATTCCCTCTGTTCCGTTCATCTCCAGTCCATAAAATCCATTCCATTCCTCTCCATTCCATTTAATTCCCTTCCATTCCATTTCTTTCCATTCCAGTCCATTCCATTCCACTGCATTACATTCCTCTCCATTCATTCCCATTCCATTCCATTGAATTCCTCTTAATTCCCTCCCATTTAATTCCAATCATACCATTCCATTCATCCATTCCATTGCATTCCATTCCATTCTTTTTCATTGCTCACCATTCCAATCCATTCCAATCCATTCCATTCCATTCTATTCCATTCCGTTCATCCCCATTCCATTCCATTCAAATCAACTCTATTCCTTTCTATTCCATTCCATTCCTTTACATACCTTTCCATTCCAATCCTCTCCATTCCATTCCCCTCCATTCCATTCCATTCCATTGCTTTCCATTCCATTCCATTCCTCTCCCCCTGTTACATTCCATTCCTCTCCATTCATTTCCATTCCATTCGATTCAATTCCTCCTCATTCCATTCAATTCCATTCCATTCCATTCCATTTCATTGCTCTCCATTAAATTCCATTCCATTCCATTCCTCCCCATTCCATTCAAATCCAATCATCTCCATTCCTTTCCATTCCATTCCTCACCATTCCTTTCCATTCTATCCCATTGCGTTCCATTCCATTCCATTCCTGTCCACTCCATTCCATTCCACTCAATTCCATTCCACTCCATTCCCTTCCTTTCCTCACCTTTCAGTTTTGTTTCATTCCATTCAATTCCATTTCTCTCCATTCCTTTCCTTTCCATTCCTTTCGATTGCATTTCTTTCCTCTCCATTGCTCAAAATTCCACTCCATTCCTCTCCATTCCCTTCCATTCCATTCCATTCTCGCTATTCATTTGTATTCCATTCCCTTTAATTCCTTCTCATTCCTTTCCATCCATTCCCTTCCTGCCATTACATTCCATTGCATTTCTTTCCGTTCCATTCAATTCCATTCCATTGCTCTCTATTCCATTCCATTCCTATCCCCCCATTTCATTCCATTCCTTTTCTCTCCATTCATTTCGATTCAATTCCTCCTCATTCCATTCCATTCTATTTCTTTCCTTTCCATTTCATTGCTCTCCATTAAATTCCATTCCATTCCATTCCTCTCCATTCCATTCAATTCAAACCATCTCCATTTCTTTCCATTCCATTCCTCACAATTCCTTTCTATTCTATTCCGTTGCATTCCGTCCATTCCATTCTTGTCCATTCCATTCCATTCCTCACCATTCCATTCCATTCCATTCCATTCCACTCCATTCCCTTCCATTTCTCCCCATTCAATTTCGTTTCATTCCATTCTATTCTATTCTATTCCATTCCTCTCCATTCCATTCCTTTCCATTCAATTGCCTTCCTTTCCTCTCCATTGCATTCCATTCAACTCCATTCCTCTCTGTTCCGTTCCATTCCATTCCATTCCTCTCTTTTCATTTGGAATCCATTCCATTCAATTCCTCCTCATTCCTTTCCATTCCATTCCATTCCTGCCTTTCCTTTCCCTTGTATTCCATTCCATTCCATTCCATTCCACTCTATTCCATTTCATTGCTCTCCATTCAATATGATTCCATTAAATACCATTCGATTCCATTCTATTACTTTTCTCCCTATTCCATTCCAATCCATTCTATTCCATTCCATTCCCTTTCATTCCTTTAAATTCCATTCCATTCCTTTCCATTCCATTCCATTTATCTACAATCATTTGCATTCCATTCCATTCAATTCCTCCTCCTTCTTTTCCATTCTATTCCATTCCATTCAATTCCATTCCTGCCATTCCATTCCATTACTCCCTTTTCCATTCCATTCCATTCGATTCTTCACCATTGCTTTCCCTCCCACTCCATTCCTTTGCATTCGATTCCTCTTCATTACAGTGCATTCAAATTCATTACATTCCTCTCCTTTCATCCATTCCATTCCTATCCTCTTTAATCCATTCCATTCAATTCACTTGCTCTCCATTCCATTCTATTTCTTTACATTCCTCTCCATTACATGCCATTATATTCCATTCCATTCTATTCCTCACCATTCCATTTCATTACTTTCCATTCCGTTCTATTCCACTCTTTTCCTTTTCATTCCCTTCCATTCATCTCCATTCCATTCTATTCCATTCCATTCCCAACCATTCCATTCCATTTTTCACCGTTTCTATCCACACCATTCTATTCCACTACATTCCATTTCATTCCATTCCATTTCTCAACATTCCATTCCATTCCATGCATTTCTATTCCATTTCATTCCACTTCATTCCTCTCTTTTCCTTTCCATTCCTTTCCATTCCATTCACCTCCATTTCATTCCACTACGTTATATTACTTTACCTTTCTCTCCTTGCTCCCTGTTCTTCTCCATTCCGCTATTTTCCTCTCCATTCCATTCCATTCCTATCCATTCTTTTCCATTCCATTCCGTTCCATTCCAATGTATTCTAATCCTTCTCCACAATTCCATTCCATTCAATAGCTCTCTATTCCATTCTATTCCATTCCACTCCTCTCCAACCCATTCCATTCAATTCCTCTCCACCTCATTCCACTCAATTCCACTCCATTCCATTCTATTCCATTCCATTGTATTCTATTCCATTACCCCTCTTTCCATTCCATTCCTTTCCTTTCCATTCCATTCCATTCCTCACCATTCCATTCCACTCCATGCCTTTCCATTCCAATTCCTTCAATACATCACTCTCCATTCCATTCCATTTCATACCTCTACATTCTGCTATTCACCATTCTATTCCATTTCATTCCATTGCATTACATTCCCCTCCATTCCATTCCATTCCTTTCCTCAGCATTCCATGCCATTCCATTCCATTCCTTTCCATTCCATTCCATGCCATTTCACTTTGTTCAATTCAATTCTATTTCATTTCCGTTACTCTCCATTCCATTCAACTCTTTTCCATTCCATTGCATGAATTTCCTCTCCATTTCATTCCATTCCATTCTATTTCTTTCCATTCCATTCCTCTCCCTTTCATTCCTTCAAATACATTCCTCTCCATTACGTTCCTTTCCATTCAAGTTCATTCCATCCATTCCTCTCCATTCCATTCCACTCCTTTCAATTCCTTTACATACCATTATTCTCCGTACCATTACATTCAATTTTATTCCATTCCTCTCCATTCCAATTCATTTAATTCCAAGCCTGTCCATTTCTTTCCTTTCCATTTCATTCCTTACATTCCCCATCTTTTCCATTCCAATCCATTCCTCTCCATTCCATTCTATCCCTTTCCTCTACATTTTATTCGATTTCTCCTCATTCCATTCCATTCCTCTCCATTCCATTCCAACCCATTTCAATTCCTTTATATGCCATTATTGTCCATACCTTTCCATTCCATTTTATTCCATTACTCTCCATTCCATTCTACTCCGTTCCATTCCAATTCATTTGATTCCACTTCTCTCCATTTCATTCCATTCCTTTTCATTCCATTACATCCCCCTCCTTCCTATTCCAATCCATTCTCTCCATTCCATTCCATTCCTTTCCTCTCCATTCATTTCCATTCCCTTCCATCAATTCCTCCTAATTCCATTCCATTCCATTCCATTCTGCTATTCCATTCCATTCCATTCCATTCAGTTCCATTATATTCCTTTGCTCTCCATTCCTTTCCATTCCATTACATTCCTTTTCATTCCATTCTGTTCCATTCCTTTCCTCCCCATTCCATCTCATACCAATCATCTATATTGCATTCTATACCATCCCATTCCATTCCTTGCCATACCTTTCCATTCCATCCCTGCCAATCCATTCCATTCCATTCCTTTTCATTTCTGTCCATTCCATTCTATTCCATTCCATTCCATCGCTCCCCATTTCATTCCATTACAATCATCTAGATTCCATTCTACTCCATTACATTACATTCCATCCCTATCCATCCCATTCCTCACAATTCCGTTGCATTCCTCTTCACTCCATTCCATGCCATCCCATTTTATTTCATTCCTCTCCATTACTCTCCATTCCATTCAATTCTATTCCATTCCATTCCTCGCCATTCCATTCCATTATTTCCTCTCCATTGCATTCCATTGCGTTCTTCCCAATTCCATTCCCTTCTTCTCCATTCCGTTGCTTTCCATTTCATTCCATTCCATTCCTCTCCTTTCCATTCCATTTCCTTTCCTTCCCTTCCATTCCATTCCATTCCTTCCCATTCCATTCAAATCCTTTCTATTTCATTTTATTCTAATCCTTTCCTCTTCATTCCATTCCTTTCCATTCCAATCCTCACCATTCCTTTCCACTCCATGCCTTTCCATTCCATTTCCTTCAATTCCATTCCTCTCTATTCCATTCTTTCATACCTCTATATTCTGCTCCTCAACATTCCCTTCCATCCCATTTCATTGCTTTACATTCCCCTCCATTCCATGCTATTCCTTTCCTCTCCATTTCATTCCATTCCATTACATACCTTTACATTCCATTACATGCCATTACACTTAGTTCAATTCAATTCTATTTCATTTCCTTTACTCTCCATTCCATTAAATTCCTTTCCAATCCATTGCGTGAAATTACTCTCCCTTCCGTTCAATTTCTTTCCATTCCATTCCTTTCCATTCAATTCCTCATTTTCATTTCTTTCAATTCCTTCCTTCTCCATTCTATTCCGTTCCATTCAATTGCATTCCTTTCCATTCCTCTCCATTCCATTCCACTCCTTTCAATTCCTTTACAGGCCACTTTTCACCATTCCTTTCCATCCCATTTTATTCCATTCCTCTCCAATCCTTTCTATTCCTCTCCATTCAATTCCATTCTGCTCTATTCAATCTATTAACTTCCATTCCCCTCTATTCCATTCCATTTCATTCCTTTCCCTTCCATTCCATTCCTTTCCTCTCCACTCCAATCCATTCCATTCTATTCCTCGCCATTCCATTCCATTCCATTCCTCTCCATACCTTTCCATTCCATTCAATTCCATTCCTCTCCATTCCATTCCATTCCGTTCTATTCCACTCTATTCCATTTCATTCCATTCCATTCATCTCCATTCCATTATTTCATTCAGATCCATTCCATTCCTTTTCTCACTATTTCATTCCACTCCATTCTATTCCACTATATTCCATTGCATTCCATTTCATTCTTCAACATTCCATTCCATTCCATACATTTCTATTCCATTCCATTCCACTCCATTCCTCTCCTTTCCTTCCCATTCCATTCATCTCCATTCCATTCCACTACGTTACATTACATTATCTTTCTCTCCTTGCTCTCTGTTCCTCTCCATTCCGCTATATCCCTCTCCAATCCATTCCATTCCTCTCCATTCCATTCGATTCCATTCCGTTCCATTCCAATCTATCCTATTCCTTTGGCCACAATTCATTCCATTTAATGGCTCTCTATTCCATTCCATTCCATTTTTCCCCAGCCCATTCCCTTCAATCCTCTCCACTCCATTCACCTTTATTCCAATACATTCCATTATATTCCATTCCATTGCAATCCATTCCCTTACACCTCATTCCATTCCATTCCTTTCCATTCAGTTCCTTTCCATTCCATTATTTTCTATTCCATTCCATTCCTCACCATTCCATTCCACTCCATTCCATTCCACAGCCTCCCATTCCTTTACATTCCTCACCATTCCATTACATTACATTCATCTCAATTCCATTCTAATCATCACCATTTCATTCCAATACTTTACATTCCCAAACATTCCATCCCATTCCTCGTCATTCCAGTCCCCTCCATTCCATTCCACTCCATTTCATTCCCTTCCATTCCTTACCATTCCATTCCATTTTATTCCTTTCTATTCGGTTCATCTCCATTCCTTTCCTTTCCATTCCATTCAATTTCCTTCCTTTCCATTTCTCTTCTTTCCTTTCCATTCCTCACCAATCCATTCCATTCCATAACTTTCCATTCCATTCCTCACCAATCCATTCCAATCCATACCTTTCCATTCCATTCCATTCCTTTCCATTCCATTAAATTCCATTCCCCTACTTGGCATTCATATCTATTCCATTCCATTCCAGTCTATTCCATTCATCTACATTCCATTAAATCCATTCCATTCCTCTCCATTACATTCATTTCCATTCCATTCCATTTTGCTTATTCCATTCCATTCCAATCCTTTTCGTTCCGTTCCATTCCATTCCATTCCTCTCCATTCTTTTCCATTCCATTCCATCAATTCCTCCTAATTCCATTCCATTCCATTCCATTCCATTCATTCTGCTATTCCATTCCATTCCATTCTATTTCATTACTGTCTATTCAATTCCATTCTATACCATTCCATTCTATTCCATTTCTTTCCTCCCATTCCATTCCAACCATCTCCATTCCATTCTATACCATGATATAGAATGATATAAAGAATGATATACCATTCATTCTTGCATATATATCATTCATTTCCTTGCATTTCCATTTCTTTCCTGCCGTTCCAATCCATTGCATTACATTCCATTTCATTGCTCTCCATTCCATTCCATTCATTCCCATTCTATTCCATTACAATCTTCTGCATTCCATTCTATTCCATTCCATTCCATCAATCTCCATTCCATTCCTCACAATTCCATTCCATTTTTCTGCACTCCATTTCATTCCATTCTTCTCCATTACTCTCCATTCTATTCTAGTCTATTACATTACATTCCTTTCCAAACCTCACCTTTCCATGCCATTCCTCTCTTTCCTCTCTATTCCATTCCATTGAGGTTCTTTCAATTCCATTCCATTCCAATCCTCTCCATTCCCTTCCTCTCCATTCCATTGCAATCCATTCCATTCCATTCCTTTCCATAACATTCCATTCCCTTCCCTTCCTTTCCATTCAAATCCATCCCATTCCTTTCCATTCCATTGCTTTCTATTCCATTCCTCTTCATTCTGTCCCATTCCATTCCATTCCTCACCATTCCTTTCCTCTCTATGACTTTCCATTCCAATTCTTTCAATACATCCCTCTCCGTTCCTTTCCATTTCATACCTCTACATTGTGCTCCTCACCATCCCATTCCATCCCATTCCGTTGCATTACATTCCCCTCCATTCCATTCTATTCCTTTCCTCATCATTCCATTCTATTCCATTTCATTCCTTTACATTCCATTCCATTCATTCCACTATGTTCAATTCTATTCTATTTCATTTCCAATACTCTCCATTCCATTCAACTCCTTTCCATTCCAATGCATGAAATTCCTCTCCATTCCATTCCTTTCCATTCCATAACTCTCCCTTTCATTCCTTCAATTACATTCCTCTACATAAATATCCGTTCCATTCCAGTTAATTCCATTCCATTCCTCTCCATTCCATTCCAATCCTTTCAATTCCTTTACATGCCATTTTTCTCCATACCATTCCATTTTTTTCCATTCCTCTCCATTCCATTTTATTCCATTCCAATTCATTGAATTCCACTCCTCTCCATTTCATTCCATTCCATTACATTCTCCTTTCCATTGCAATCCATTCCTCTCCATTCCTTCCATTCCTTTCCTCTCCATTTTATTCGACTCCTCTCGATTCCATTACATTCCTCTCCATTCCATTCCACCCCTTTCAATTCCTTTACATGTCATTATTATCCATAGCATTCCATTCCATTCCAGTTTTTTTCCATTCCTTTCCATTCCATTTTATTCCTTTCCATTCCATTCCAATTCATTTAATTCCACTCCTCTCCATTTCATTCCATTTCTTTTCATTCCATTACATTCCCCTCCTATCCTTTCCAATTCATTCCTCTCCATTCCATTCCATTCCTTTCCTCTCCATTCCAAACTATTCCTCTCCCTTCCAAGCCATTCCTCTCCATTCATTTCCATTCCATTCCATCAATTCCTCATAATTCCACTCCATTCCTTTCCATTTAATTCCATACTATTTCTTTCCTCTCCATTCCATTTTATTCCATTCCTTTCCTCCCCATTCCATCCCATTCAAATCATCTCCATTGCATTGTATGCCATTACATTCCATTCTTTCCATACCTTTCCATTCCATTCCTGCCAATCCATTCCATTCCATTCAATTCCATTGCTCTCCATTCCGTTCCATTCCATTCCATTTCATTCCATTCCTCCCCATTTTATTCCATTACAATATCTGCATCCATTCTACCCCATTTCATTCCATTCCTCACTATTCTGTTCCATTCCTATGCACTCCATTCCAATCCATTACATTCGATTCAGTTCTTCTCAGTTAATCTCCTTCCATTCAATTCTATTCCATTCCTCTCCATTCAAATCCTTTCCATTCATTTCAATTCTTTTCCATACCCTTCCATTTCATTCCATTCCATTCCATCCCACTCCATTCCATTCATTTCCATTCCTCACCATTCCATTCCCTTCCTCTGCACTCAATACCATTCCATTCCATTTGATTCCATTTTCCCTTCCTCTCCATTCCATTCCATTCCATTTCTTTCCATTCCAATCCATTCAATTTGTTTCCTCATCATTGTATTCCATCACATTCCATTCCATTCCATTCCATGCCATTCCTCTTAATTAAATCCATTCCGTTTCATTCCATTCCTCTTTCCATCCAATCCATTCCAATCCTCTTTATTCCATTCCATTTACTTGTTCTCCATTCCATTAGATTTGTTTCCATTCTTCACCATTCCATTCCATTATATTCCATTCCATTCCATTCCTCTCCATTCCTACCATTCCTTTCCTTTGCAATACATTCAATTCCTATATATTCAATTCCATTTCATTCATTCCTTTCCGTTCAATTCCTGTCCATTCTATTCCATTTCATTCAATACCATTCCTCTCAGTTCCATTCCATTACATTCCTCTCCATTCCCTTCTATTCAATTCCATTCCATCCTCTCCATTCCATTCCATTCTTCTCCATTCCATTTCATTCTACTCCTCTCCATTCCATTCCTTTCAATTCCTTTCATTCCTCTCCATTCCATTCCATTCAGTTACTTTCCTATCCATACCATTCCATTCCTTTCCTCTCCATTCCATTCCTTTCTATTCCACTACTCACCATTTCATTCCATCCCATTCCATTCCATTTCTCCCAATTCCATTCCAATCATCTCCATTCTTTCCATTCCATTCCATTTCTTTCCTCTCCCTACCTTTACATTCCATTCCATTTCATTCCTCTTCATTTCATCCATTCCATTTCTCTACATTCCTTTGCTTTCCATTTCATTTCTTTCATACCTTTCATTCCATTCCTCACCTTTCCAATCATTTACATTCCATTCCATTCCATGGCTTTCCTCCCCATTCCATCCAATTCCCATCATCTGCATTGCATTCTATACCATTCCATTCCATTCCTTTCAATTCCTGTCCATTCCATTCCTGCCAATCCATTCCATTTCGTCCATTCCATTTCATTGCTCTCCATCCCATTCCATTCCATTCCATTCCTCCCCATTCCTGTCCACTACAATCATCTGCATTCTATTCTATTCCATTCCATTCCATTCTTTCCTCTCCATTCCATTCCATTCCATTGCGTTCCTCTCAATTCGATTCTATTCCATTCCTCTCCATTCCATTGCATTCCATTCCATTCCATTCCATTCCCTTCTAATCCATTTCATTCATTCCATTCCTCTTCTTTCCATTCCATTCCATTCCTCACCATTCCTTTCCACTCCATGCCTTTCCATTCCATTTTCTTCAATTTTATCCCTCTCCATTCCATTCCATTCCATTCCATTCCATACTTCTATATTCCGTCCCTCACCATTTCCTTCCATCCCATTCCATTGCATTACATTCCCCTCCATTCCATTCCATTCCTTTCCTCTACATTTCATTTCATTCCATTCCATTCTTTTACATTCCATTACATGCCATTCCACTTTGTTCACTCCAATTTTATTTCCTTTCCATTACTCTCCATTCCATTCACCTCCTTTCCATTACATTGCATGAAATTACTCTCCCTTCCGTTCCATTTCTTTCCATTCTGTTCCATTCCATTCCTTTCCATTCATTTCCTCTCCCTTTCATTTCTTTCAATTCCATTCTTCTCCATTCCATTCCGTTCCATTCCAGTTTATTCCATTCCATTCCTCTCCATTCCATTCCACACCTTTCAATCCCTTTACATGCCATTATTCTCCATAGCATTCCCTCCCATTTTATGCCATTCCTCTCCTTTCCATTAAATTCCATTCCATTTCATTTAATACCATACCTCTCGATTTCATTCCATTCCATCTCATTCCAATACCTTCCCCTCCTTTTTGTCCCAATCCATTCCTCTCCATTCTATTCCATTCCTTTCCACTTCATTCCATTCGATTCCTCTCCATTCCATTTAATGCTTCTCCATTCCATTCCACTCCTTTCAATTCATTAACATGCCATTATTCACCATACCATTTCAACTTATTCCATTCCTCTCCATTCCAATTTATTCAATTCCATTCCCTTCTAATTCATTTCATTCCACTCCTCTCCATTTCATTCCATCCCATTACTTTACATTCCCTCCTTTCCATTCCAATCCATTCCTCTCCATTCAATTCCATTCCTTTCATCTCCATTCCATTCGATTCCTCTCAATCCCATACCATTCCTCTCCATTCCATTCTGCTCCCTTGAATTCCCTTACATGCCATTATTCCCCATAACTTTCCAATCCATTTTATTCCATTCCTGTCCATTCCAATTTATTCCATTCCATTCACTTCCAATTCATTTAATTCCACTCATCTCCACTCATATTCCATTCCCCTTCATTCCATTACATTCCCCTCCTTTCCTTTCCAATCCATTCCTTTCTTACACATTCCATTCGATTCTTCTCCATTCCATTTAATTCCTCTCCATTCCATCCCACTCCTTTCAATTCCTTTACATGCTATTATTCTGCATACCATTCCATTCCATTTTATTCTATTCCTCTCTATTCCATTATATTCCTTTCCCTTCCATTCCAATTCATTTAATTCCACTACTCTCCATTTCATTCCATTCCATTTCATTCCTTTTCGTTCCCCTTTTTTCAATTCCAATCCATTCCTCTTCTTTCCATTCCATTCCTCTCCATTCCATTCTATTCCTCTCCTTTCCATTCCATTCCACTCCATTAAATCAATTAACTTCCATTCCCCACCATTCCATTCCATTGCATTCCTCTCCTTTCCATTCCAGTCAATTCCTTTTCATTCCATTCCACTCCATTCCATGCAATCCCTTTCCATTCCATTCCTCTCTACCCTAATCGACTCCATTCCTCTCCACACCACTCCATTCCATTTCATTTCATTCCATTCTATTGAACTCAATTCCATTTCATTCCATTCCATGCCATTCCTCCTAATTAAATCCATTCCATTTCATGCCATTCCTCTCCTTTCCATCCTGTCAATTCCAATTCCTTTAATCCATTCCATTCCATTCACTTGCTCTCCATTCCATTCCATTTCTTTCCATTCTTTTTCATTCCATTCCATTCCATTGCATTTCTCTCCATTCCCTTCATTCCTTTCCATTCCAATCCATTCAAATCCTATCCATTCCATTCCATTCGATTCATTCCATTCCATTCCATTCCCCTCCATTCCTTTCCATGGCATTGCATTCTATTTTATTCAATTCCATTCCTCTAAGTTCCATTACATCCCATTCCATTCTTCTCAATTCCATTTCATTCTATTCCTTTCCATTCCATTCCATTCATTGCTCTCCATTCCATTCCTTTTCTCTCCATTCCATTCCAATCATCTCCATTCCTTTCCATTCCACTCCATCCTTTTCCTGCCAATCCCTTTCCATTCCATTCCATTTCATTCTGCTCCCGTCCATTCCATTCCACTCCATTAGTCTCCATTCCTTTGCATTCCATTCCTTTCCATACCATTTCTTTTCATTCCATTCCATTTAATTCCTCTCCATTCCAATCCTTTCCATTCATTTCAATTCCTTTCCATACCTTTCCATTTCGTTCCTTTCATTCAATCCCTCTCCATTCCATTAGATTCCATTCCTCACCATTCCATTCCCTTCCTATGCACTCTGTTCCATTCCATTCCATTTGATTCCATTTTCCATTACTCTCCATTCCATTCCATTTTATTTCATCGCATTCCAACCCATTCTGTTTGTTTCCTCACCATTGTATTACATCAAACTCCATTCCATTCCTTTCCATGTCATTTCTCTTAATTAAATCCCTTCCATTTCATTACATTCCTCTCTTTCCATCCAGTCCATTCCAATCTTCTTTATTCCATTCCATTCACTTGTTCTCCATTCCATTCCATTTCTTTCCATTCATTCCATTGCATTCCATTTACTCCATTCCATTCCATTCGTCTCCATTCCTACCATTCCTTTCCTTTCCATTCATTCCCAAACATTCCCTTCAATTCCATTCATTCCATTCCATTCCATTCCATTCTATTCCATTCCATTCCATTCCCTTCCATTCCATTTCATTCCATTTCTTTCAATTCCATTAATCTCTGTTCCATTCCATTCCATTCCTCTCCATTCCATTCTTCTCCATTCCATTCAATTCCTATCCAATCCATTACATTCCATTTATTCCATTCAATTCCTGTCCATTCCATTCCATTCCATTCATTCCATTCCATTACGTTCTTCTCCATTCCATTCCATTCTATTTCATTCAATTTCATTCCACTCAGTTCCATTGCATTCCATTCCATTCCTCTCCATTCCATTACATTACATTCTATTCCATTCTTCTCCATTCCATTCACTTCCATCCTTTCCATTTCTCTCCATTCCTTTCCATTCCATTCCATTCTATTCCTTTCCTTTCCATTCCATTCCATTCCTTTCCTCTCCTTCTATGCCATTCCTTTCCATTCTATTCCTTGCTGTTTCATTCCATTCCATTTCATTGCTCTCCATTCCATTCCATTCCTTTCCTCCCAATTCCATTTCAATCATCTCCATTCTTTCCATTCCATTTCATTCCTTTCCTTTTCGTACCTTTCCATTCCATTCCATTTTATTCATCTACATGTCATTCAATTCCACTCCTCTGCACTCCATTTCACTCCATTCCATTTGATTCCATTCTTCTCCATTGCTCTCCATTACATTCCAATCTATTCCATTCGTTTCCTCATAATTGCATTCCATTACTCTCCATTCCATTCCATTTCATGCTTTTCCTCTTAATTAAACCATTCCATTTCATTCCATTCCTCTCTTTTCAATCCATTCCATTCCAATCCTCTTTATTCCATTCCATTCCATTCATTTGCTCTCCATTCCATTCCGTTTATTTCCATTCCTATCCAATACATAACATTATATTCCATTCCATTCCATTCCTCCCCATTCCATTCCAATCATCTCCATTCCTTTCCATTCCACTCCACTCCTTTCCATTCCATCCCTTTCCATTCCATTTCATTCCTCTCTCTTTCCTTCCATTCCATTCCATTCCACTCCTCTCCATTTCTTTCCATTCCATTCCATTCCTTTCCATAGCTTTCCATTTCATTCCATTCCATTCCATTCCTCTCCATTCAAATCCTTTCCATTCTATTCAATTCCATTCCATACCTTTCCATTTCATTCCATCCCATTCCATCCCATTCCATTCCATTCAAATCCATTCCTCACCATTTCATTCCCTTCCTCTTTACTCAATACCATTCCATTCCATTTGATTCCTTTTCTATTCTTCTCTATTCCATTTCTCTCCATTCCAATCCATTCCATTTTTTTCACACCATTGTATTCCATCCCACTCCATTCCATTCCTTTCCATGCCATTCCTCTTAATAAATCCATTCCATTTCATTCCATTCCTCTATTTCCATCCAGTCCATTCCAATCCTCTTTATTGCATTCCATTCACTTGTTCTCCATTCCATTCCGTTTCTTTTCATTCTTCTCCATTCCATTCCATTATATTCCATTCCATTCCTTTCCTCTCCATTCCTGCCATTCCTTTCCTTTGCAATCCGTTCAATTCCTTTCTATTCCATTTCATTCTATTCCATTCCTCTTCATTCCATTCCATTCCATTCCCTTCCTCACCATTCTTTTCCACTTCATGACATTCCATTCCAATTCCTTCAATTCCATTCCTCTCTATTCCATTCCATTCCATAACTCTGCATTCCGCTCCTCACCATTCCCTTCCATCCCATTCCATTGCATTCCATTCCCCTCCATTCCATTCCATTTCTTTCCTCTCCTTTTCATTGCATCCCATTACATTTTTTACATTCCTTTCCATGCCATTCCACTTTGTTCAATTCATTTCTTTTTTCTTTTTTTTTTTTTTTTGAGTTGGTGTCTCACTCTTTTGTCCAGATTGGAGTGCAGTGGCCACTCCTGGCCACCGCAGCCTCGGCCTGCTGGGCTCTGGAGATCCTTCCATCTCAGCCTTCTAAGTAGCCAGAATTACAGGCATGAGCTACCACGCCCGACTGATTTTTTGATTTATTGTAGAGATGAGGTCTTGCTGCCCAGGCGGGTCTCGAACCCGTGGGCTCAGGCAATCCACTCACCTCAACCTCCCAAAGGCGTGGGATTACAGGCTGAGCCACCGGCTTGTTCAATTCATTACTATTTCATTTCCTTTACTCTCCATTCCATTCAACTCCTTTCCATTCCATTGCATGAAATTACTCTCCATTCCATCCATTTCTTTCCATTCCATTCCATTCCTTTCCATTCAATTCCTCTCCCTTTCATTTCCTTCAATTCCATTCCTCTCTATTCCATTTCAATCCATCGCAGTTCATTCCATTCCATTCTTTTTCATTCTATTACACTCCTTTCAATTCCTTTACATGCCTTTATTCTCCATACAATTCCAACATATTTTATTCCATTCCTCTCCATTCCCTTATATTCATTCCATTCCATTCCATTCCAATTCTTTTAATTCCACTCCTCTCCATTTCATTCCATTCCATTTCATTCCATTCCATTCCCCTCCTTTCCATTCCAATCCATTCGTCTCCATTCCATTACATTTCTTTCCTCTCCATTCCATTCCATTCCATTCCTCGCAATCCATTCCACTCCCTTCATTTCATTAACATGCCATTATTCTCCATAGTCTTGCATTCCATTTTATTCCATTCCTCGCGATTCCATTATATTCCATTCAATTCAATTCCAATTCATTTAATTCCACTCCTCTTCAATTCATTCCATTACATTCCCCTCTTTTCCAATCCAATCCATTCCTCTCCATTCCCTTCATTTCTGTCTTCTCCAATCCATTCGATTCCTCTCCATTCCATTCCATTCCTCTAAATTCCATTCCACTCCCTTCAATTCCTTTACATGTCATTATTCTCCATACCATTCCAGTCCATTGTATTCCATTTCTCTCTGTTCCCTTATATTCCATTCCATTCTACTCCTTTTCATTTCATTCCATTCCATTTCATTCCATTTCACTCCATTACATTCATCTCCTTTCCATTCCAATCCATTCCTCTCCATTCCATTCAATTCCTTTCCTCTCCATTCCATTATATTACTTTCCATTCCTCTCCATTCCAATCTATTCTCTTCCATTCCCCTCCATTCCATTCAATTCCATTTCATTCCATTCCTCTCCATTCCATTCCAATCTATTCCTTTCCATTCCATTCCATTCCACGCAACCCCTTTCCATTCCATTCTATTCCACTCAATTCCATTTCATTCCATTCATCCTCATTCCATTTCATTCTATTCAATTACATTCCTAACCTTTCCATTCCATTTCATTCCATTCCTCACCATTCCATTTTATTCCTGCTATTCCACTCCATTCCATTTCATTCCACTCCATTCCATTCCATTCCTCACAATTCCATTCCATTGCATGCATTTCCATTCCATTCCATACCATTCCATTCCATTCCATTTCATACATTCTATTCCATCCCTCAGAATTCGATTTCCCTACATTCTAATCCACTACTTTCCATTCAATTCCATTCCATTCCTCACCATCCCATTCCATCACATTGCATTCCTCTCCTTTCTATTCTATTCCATTCCATGCCATTGCTTTCCTCTCCATACCATTACTCTCCATTCCTTTGCAGTCCGTACCATTTCTTTCCTCTCCAATCCAGTCCATTGCATTGCATTCCATTAAATTCTCTTCCATTCAATTCCTTCCCATTCCTTTCCATTCCATTCCATTCCATTACTCTCCATTCCATTCTTCCATTCCATTTCATTCTTCAACATTGTTTTTCACTCCATGCCTTTAATTCGAATCCCTTCAATTCTATCCTTCCCCATTCCATACCTATCCATACCTCTTTTTTCCATTCATCATCATTCCATTCCAATCCTTTCCATTCTTTCCATTCCATTAAATTCTATTCCATTCCATTCTATTCCATTCTTTTCCTCTCCATTCAATTCTATTCCTCTACATTCCAATACATTCCATTGCATTCAATTCCATTTCATTCCGTCATTACACTTTGTTCAATTAAATTGCATTGCATTTCATTGTCACCATTCAACTCAATTCCATTCATTTCTTCCTTATTCCATTCCCTTAAATTCTCTTGCTCTCCATTCCATTCCATTCCGTGTAATTTCCCTCCAATCCATTCCATTATATTCCATTTCTCTCCATTCCTTCCATTCCTATTCATTCCATTCCATTCTATTCCTCTCCATTCGATTCCATTCCTTTCTGTCCCATTCCATTCCACTTCAAACCTTTCCATATCATTCCATTCCATTCCATTCCAATCTTTTACATTCCATTCAATACCATACCTCACGTTATTCTTCCATTCCACTGCATTCCATTCCACTACATTACATTCCTCTGCCTTCCGTTTCATTAAATTCCATTCCATTCTATTTCATTCAATTTCATTCCATTCCATTCCTCTTCAACCCATTCCATTCTTGACCAATCCATTGCATTCCATTCCATTCAATTCTATTCCATTAAATTCTTCTCCATTCCATTCCGTTCCATTCCAATCTATTCTATTCCATCCCCCTCCATTCCATTTAATTCCTTTCCATTTCATTCCATTGCCCTGTATTCCATTCCAATCCATTCCATTCTATTCCATTCCTCTCCACCACATTACATTCCATTCCTCTCCATTCATTTCCATTCCATTCTATTCAATTTCTCCTCATTCCATTCAATTACATTCCATTTCTGTCATTCCATTTCATTTTTCTCCATTCTATACCATGCCATTCCATTCCATACCATGCCATTCCATTCCATTCCAATCCATTCAACTTCATTTCATTCCATCACATTATATTTAGATCCATTCCATTCCATAACTCACGATTCCATTCCACTCCATTCATTCCATTCCATTCCCTTCCACTCCTCGCCGTTCCATTTCTATTCACTCCATTCTATTCTATTCATCTCCATTCCATTCCTTTCCATTCCTTTCGAATCCATTCCTTTACTCTCCATTGCATTCCATTCCATTCCTTTCCTGTCCATCCCATTCAATTTCATTCCATTCCTCTTCATTTCCTTCCATTCCATTCCATTCCATTTATTTCCCTACCATTCCATTTCTCTCCTTTCCGTTCTAACATTCCATTTCTCTCCATTCATTTGCATTCCATTCCATTTCATTCCCTCTCATTCCTTTTCATTCCATTCCATTCCTTCCTTTCCATTCCATTCCATTCCATTTCTCCCCATTCAATTCCATTCCATTCCTCTCCATACCTTTCCCTTCCGTTTCATTCTGTTACTTGTCTCTCCATTCCATTCCATTCCTTTCCATTCCATTTGATTGCACTCCATTCAATTCCATTCCAGTCCATTCCACTTCTCCCCATTCCATTCCATTACTCTCCATTCCCTTCCACTTCAGTCCATTCCATATTATTCCCTCCATTCATTCGCATTTCATTCCTTTCAATTTCTCATTCCTTTCCATTCCATTCCATTCCTGCCATTCCACTCCATTCCATTGCACTCCATTCCATTCCATTCCATTCCTCCCCATTCCATTCCTATCATTTTCATTCCTTTCCATTCATTTCCATTCCATTCCTCTCAATACCTTTCCCTTCCCTTCCATTCCATTCCTTTCCTCTCCATTTCTTTCCATTCCATGCCATTCCTTTCCATAGCATTCCATTCCATTCCATTCCTCTTTTTTCCATTCCTTTCCAATCCATTCTATTCCTTTTTTTACCTTTCCATTCCGTTCCATTCCATTCCACCCCTCTCCATTCCATTATATTCCTTCCTCACCATTCTATTCCACACCTCTGCACTCCATTCCATTCCTTTCCATTTGATCCCATTCTTCTCCATTCCTCTCCATTCCATTCCATTCCAGACCATTCTATTCGTTTCCAACCATTGCACTCCATCCCTCTCCATTCCATTCAATTCCATGCCATTCCTAGTAATTAAATCCATTCCATTCCATTCCATTCCTCTTCTTTCTATGCAGTCCATTTCAACCCTCTTTTTTCCATTTCATTTCATTCACTTTCTCTCCCTTCCTTTTCATTTCTTTCCATTTCACTCCAGTACATTCCATTATATTCCAATCCATTCTATTCCTCTCCATTCCTACCATTCCAATTCATTCAATTTCTATCCATTCCATTCCATTCATTCCATTCCATTCCCATCCTCTCCATTCCATTCCATTCCATAACATTCCATTCGATTTCATTCACTTCCATTCCTATCATTTCCATTCCATTCCATTCAATTCCTCTCAATTCCATTTAATTCAATTTCTCTCCATTCCATTCCATTCTATTTCATTCCATTCCATTCCTCTCTATTCCGTTCCATTCCTTTACATCCCATTCCTCCCCATTCCTTTCCAGTCTTCTCCATTCCTTTCCTTTCCATTCCATTCAATTCCTCTCCATATATTTCAATTGCATTCCATTTCATTCCGCTCCATTCCTTTCCATTTGATTAAATTCCTCTCCATTCCAATCCTTTTCTTTCCCTTACATTCCTTTCCATACCTTTCCATTTCGTACCATTCCATTCCATCCCTCTCCATTTCATTACATTCCATTCCTCTCCTCTCCATTCCATTCCATTGCATTTGATTACACTTTTCTCCATTCCTCTCCATTCTATTCCACCCCATTTCATTCCATTCCATACCATTCCATTCGTTTCCTCTCCATTGTATTCCATCTCAATCCTTTCTTTTCCATTGTATGCCATTCCTCTTAATTAATTCCATTCCATTCCATTTCATTTCTTTCCATTCCATTTCATACCTTTCCATTCCATTCCACTACAATCTATTCTCTTCCTTTCCCCTCCACTGCATTCCATTCTTTACCATTCCATTCCAATCCTCACCATTCCATTCTATTGCATTCATTTCCATTCCATTCCATCCCATTCCATTCCATTCCATCCATTCGATTTCATTCCTCACCATTCGATTTCACTACATTCCATTCCACTACTTTCCATTCCATTCCTCACTATCCCATTCCATTACATTGCATTCCTCTCCTTTCTATTCCATTCCATTCCATGCCGTTCCTTTCCTTTCCATACCATTGCTTTCCATTCCTTTACAGTCCATACCATTCCATTCCTGTCCATTCCAATCCATTGCATTGCCTTCCATTCAATTCTCTTCCATTCCATTCTTTTCCATTCCATCCCATTCCGTTACTCTCCATTCCACTCTATTCCACTCCATTTCATTTCTCACCATTCTTTTTCACTCCATGCCTTTACTTTCGAGACCCTTCAATTCTATCCCTCCCCATTCCACTCCTTTCCATACCTCTCTTTTCCGTTACTCATCATCCCATTCCATTCCTTTCGATTCCTTTCCATTCCATTAAATACTATTCTATTCCATTCTATTCCATTCTTTTCCTCTCCATTCCATTCTATCCCTCTCCATTCCAGTCCGTTCCATTGCATTCAATTCCATTCCATTCCCTGTCATTACACTTTGTTCAATTCAATTGCATTGCATTTCATTGTCACCATTCCATTCAATTCCATTAATTTCTTCTTTATTCCATTCCCTCAATTCTCTTGCTCTCCATTCCATTCCATTTCATATAATTCCTCTCTAATCCATTCCATTATATTCCATTCCTCTCCATTCTTTCCATTCCTATGCATTCCATTCCTTTCTTTTCCATTCCGTTCCATTCCATACCAAACCTTTCCATATCATTCCATTCCATTCCTTTCCAATCATTTACATTATGTCAATACCATACCTGACGTTTCTCTTCCATTCCATTCCATTCCAATCTATTCTATTCTATTCCCCTCCATTCCATTCCATTCCTTTCCATTCCATTCCATTGCCCTGTATTCCATTCCAATCCACTCCATTCCATTCCGTTCCTCTCCACTCCATTACATTACATTACATTCCTCTCCATTCATATTCATTCCATTGTATTCAATTCCTCCTCTTTCCATTCCATTCCATTTCTGTCATTTCCATTCCATTCCATTTCTCTCCATTCCATACCATTCCATTCCATTCAACTCCATTCCATTCCATTCCATTATATTTCCATCCATTCCATTCCATAATTCACCATTCCATTCTACTCCATTCCGTTCCATTCCATTTCCGTCCATTCCTCAACGTTTCATTTTGATTCACTCCATTCTAATCCTTTCATCTCCATTCCATTCCTTTCCATTACATTCGACTCCATCCCTTTCCTCTCCATTGCATTCCATTCCGTTCCTTTCCACTCCATTCCATTCAATTCTTTTCCATTCCTCTCCATTCCCTTCCATTCTATTCCATTCCATTTATTTCCTTACAATTCCATTTCTCTCCATTCCATTCCATTCCATTTCTCTCCATTCATTTGGATTCCATTCCGTTTAATTCCTCCTCATTCCTTTCCATTCAATTCCATTCCTGCCATTCCATTCCATTTAATTCCAAGCCATTTCTCCACATTCAATTCCATTCCATTCAATTCCTCTATTCCCTTCCATCCCATTCCATACGATTCCCTCCATTCATTCGCATTCCATTCCTTTCAATTCCTCCTCATTTCTTTCTGTCCCATTCCATTCCATTCCTGCCATTCCACTTCATTCCATTCCATTGCACTCCATTCCATTCCATTCCTCTCCATTCTATTCCTATCATCTCCATTCCTTTCCATACAATTCCATTCCATTCCTCTCCATACCTTTCCCTTCCAATCCATTCCATTCCTTTCCTCTCCATTTCATTCCATTACTTTCCATTCCATTCCATTGCACTCCATTCCATTCCATTTCTGCCCATTCCGTTCCATTCCTCTGCATTCCCTTCTATTCCATTCCATACGATTCCCTCCATTCATTCGAATTCCATATCTTTCAATTCTTCCTCATTCCTTTCCGTTCCATTCCATTCCTGCCATTCCATTCCATTCTATTACTTCGCACTCCATTCAATTCCATTCCTTTCCTTTCCATTCCTCCCCATTGCATTCCTATCATCTTCATTCCTTTCCAATCAATTCTATTCCATTCCTCTCCATACCTTTCCCTTCCATTCCATTTCATTCCTTTCCTCTCCATTCTATTCCATTCCATTCCTCTACATTCCTTTCCATTCCATTCCATTCCTATCCTTATCTTTCCAATCCATTCTATTCCATTCATCTCCATTCTATTCCTTTCCAATCCATTCTATCCCTTTCCTTACTTTTCCTTTCCGTTTCATTCCATTCCATCCCTCTCCATTCCATTATATTTTTTTCCTCACCATTCTATTCCATTCTGCTGCACTCCAACCCATTCCATTCCATTTGATCCCATTCTTCTCCATTCCTCTCCATTCCATTCCTTTCCAAACCATGCTATTCGTTTGCTTATCATTGCATTCCATCCCTCTCCATTCCATTCAATTCCATGCCATTTCTCTTAATTAAATCCATTCCAATCCGTTCCATTCCTCTCCTTTCTATCCAGTCCATTCCAATCCTATTTGTTCCATTTCATTTCATTCACTTTCTCTCCATTCCATTTCATTTCTTTCCATTCCACTCCAGTACATTCCATTATATTCCATTCCATTCTATTCCTCTCCAATCGTACCATTCCTTTCCATTCCAATCCATTCCATTCATTACATTACATTCCAATCCTCTCCATTCCATTCCATAACATCCCATTTCTCTCCATTCCATTCCTTTCCATTCCTCTTCATTCCGTTCCATTCCTTTTCTCCCCATCCTTTCCAATCTTCTCCATTCCTTTCCTTTCCAATGCATTCCATTTCTCTCCATACATTTCAATTCCATTCCGTTCCATACCTTTCCATTTGATTCCATTCCTCTCCATTCCAATCCTTTCCTTTCCTTTACATTTCTTTCCATACCTTTCCATTTCGTTCCATTCCATTCTATCCCTCTCCATTTCATTACATTCCATTCTTCTCCTCTCCATTCCATTCCATTCCATTCCATTTGATTCCATTTTTCTCCATCCTTCTCCATTCCATTCCACTCCATTTTATTCCACTTCATACCATCTCCTTCGTTTCCTCCCCATTGTAATACATTCACTCCTTTCCATTCCATTCCATGAAATTCCTCTTAATTAATTCCATTGCATTCCATTCAATTCCTTTCTATTTCATTCCATTCCATACCACTACAATCTATTCTCTTGTTTTCCCCTCCATTCCATTCCATACCATTCCATTCCATTCCTCTCCATTCAATTCCATTCCATTCTATTCCTATCCATTTCTCTCCATTACATTCCATTCCATTCCACGGAAACCCATTCCATTCCATTCCTCTACACCACATTCCTCTCCATTCCTCTCCACGAAATTCCATTCTATTGCATTCCATTCCTTTCTATTCACTCAATTCGATTTCATTCCATTCCATTACATTCCATTCCTCCTCATTCCATTGCATTCCATTACACTGCTAACCATTCTATTCCATTCCAATCCTCACCATTTCATTTCACTTCCTCCCATTCCACTCCATTCCATTGCATTTCATTCCATTCCATTCCTCACCTTTCCATTCCATTCCCATCCATTAATTTCATTCCTCACCTTTCAATTTCACTCCATTTCATTTCACTACACTCCATTCGGTTCCGTTCCATTCCATTCCATTGCGTTCCTCTCCATTCCATTCCATTCCATTCCGTTTCTTTCCTCTCAATTTCATTGCTCTTCATTCTTTTGCAGCCATACCATTCCATTCCTATCCATTCCAATCCATTGTATTCCCTTTCTTTACATTCCCTTCCATTCCATTCCTTCCCATTCCTTTCAGTTCTATTCCATTCCATTCCATTCCTCTCCATTCCATTCCATTGCATTCCTCACCATTCTTTTCCACTCCATGCCTTTACATTCGATTCCCTTCAATTCCATCCATCCCTTTTCCATTCCATTCCATACCTCTCCTTTCCGTTCCTCATCATTCCATTCCATTCTTTTCCATTACTTTCCATTCCATTCCTTTCTTTTCCTCTCCATTCCATTCCATCCCTCTCCATTCCAATCTAATCCATTCCATTGCATTCCTTTCCATACCACTCCCTGCCATTACACTTTGTCAATTCATTTGCACTTCATTTCCATAGTCTCCATTGCATTTCATGCCATTTTTATTTCTTTATACCATTCCATTCCTTTCACTTGCTCTCCATTCCATTCCATTTCTATCATTCCTTTCCATTCCATTGTATTCCATTCTTCTCCATTCATTCCTTTCCTATGCATTCCATTCCATTCCATTCCATTCCATTCTTCTCCATTCTATTCCATTCCATTTTATTCCATTCAGTCCTAGTCAATAGCATTCCTATTCATACCATTCAATTCCATTCCTCTCCAATCCTTTACCTTCCATTCCATGCCATTCATCTCAATTCTTCCATTCCATTCCATTCCATTCTCTCCATTCAATTCCATTCCTTTCCTCTCCATTCGTTTCCATCCCTCTCCATTCCATTCCATACCATTCCCTGCCATTACACTTTGTTCAATTCAATTGCATTTCATTTCCATAGTCTCCATTCCATTCCTTTCAATTCTTTTTTATTCCATTCCTTTCCTTTCACTTGCTTTCCATTCCATTCCATTCTATATCATTCCATTAAATTCGATTCCATTATATTCCATTCCTCTCCATTCCTTCCATTCTGATGCATTCTATTCCATTCCATTCTCTCCATTCCATTCCAATCCATTCCATTCCATTCCATTCCATTCCACTCCAATCCACTCCTTTCCATACCATTCCATTCCATTCCTTTCAACTCCTTTACATTCCATTCCATACCATACCTCTCATTTCTCCCCCATCCATTCCATTCCACTCCATTCCATTCTATTCCATGACATTCCTCCCCATTCCATTCCATTCCATTCCATTCCTCTCCCTTCCTTTTCATTAAATTATATTCTTTCTATTACATTCAATTTCTTTCCATTCCATTACTCTCCAATCCATTCCATTCCTCATCAATCCATTCCATTCTGTTCCATTCCCTTCCATTCCATTCTAGTTCATTCTTCTCTATTCCATTCCATTCCCTTCCTTTCCATTCCAATCTATTCTATTCCTTTCCCCTCCATTACATTACATTCCTTTCCATTCCATTCGATTGCCCTCTATTCCATTCCATTCCATTACTCTCCATCCCATTACATTCCATTACTCTCCATTCATTTCCCTTCCATTCCATTCAATTCCACATTCCATTCCAATCCATTCCATTCCATTCTATTGCTGCCATTTCATTCCATTTCATTCCTCTCCATTTCATTGCTCTCCATTCAATTCTGTTCCATTCCATGCAATTTAATTTCATTCCATTCCTCCCCATTCCCTTCCATTCCATTCATGTCCATTCTTCCAGTCCATTCCTCACCATTCCTTCCATTCTATTCCATTCATGCCATTCCGTTCCATTCAACTCCATTCCATTCCATTCCATTATTTTACATTCCCGTCTATTCCATTCCATTGCTCACCACTCCATTTCACTCCAATCCATTCCACCCCATTCCCTTCCTTTCCTCACTATCCCATTTCGTTTCATTACATTCTATTCCATTCATCTCCCTTCCATTCCTTTCCATTCCATTTGATTCCCTTCCATACCTCTCCATTGCATTGAATTCCATTTCATTCCTCTCTATACCTTTTCATTCCATTCCATTCCTCTCCATTTCCTCCTATTTCATTTTACTCTATTTATTTCCCTACCATTCCATTTCTCTCCATTCCATTCCATTCCTCTCAATTCATTTGCATTCCATACCATTTAATTCCTCCTCATTTCTTTCCATTCCATTCCAGTCCTGCACTCCTTTCAATACCATTCCATTCAATTAAATTCCATTCCATTCCATTCCATACCATTCCTCCACTTTCCATTCCATTCCATTCCATTCCTCTCCATTCCCTTCCATTCCTTCAATTCCATTCTATTCCATTCCATATCATTCCTCTACATTCATGTGCATTCCATTCCATTCAATTCCTCTTCGTTCCATTCCATTCCATTCCTTTCCTGCCTTTCCATTCCATTCCATTCCATTCCATTGCATTCCATTCCTTTCCATCCCATTCCATTCCTTTCCATACCTTCAATTTCATTTCATTCCTCTCCATCCCAATCCTTTCCATTTCATTCTATACCATACCACTCCGTTCCATTCCATTCCATCCCTGTCCATTCCATTCCATTCCTTTCCTTGCCATTCTATTCAATTCCTATACACTCCATTCCATTCCAATCTATTTGATTCCATTCTTCTCCATTTCTCTACATTCCATTCCGTTCCGTTCCTTTCCATTCCATTCCTTTCCTCTTAAATAACTGCATTTCATTTCATTCCGTTCCTCTCCTTTCCATTCAATCCATTCCAATCCACTTTATTCCATTCCATTCCATTCACTTGCTCTCTATTCCATTCCATTTCTTTCCATTCTTCTCCATTGCATTCCATTATATTCCATTCCATTCCATTCCTCTCCATATCTACCATTCCTTTCCATTCCAACCCATTCAATACCTATTCATTCCATTTCATTCCGTTCATTCCATTCCATTCCATTACCCTCCCTTCCATTCCAATACATTGCATTTAATTCAATTCCATTCCTCTCACTTCTAATCCATACCATTCCATTCGTCTGCATTCCATTCCATTTCATTCCCTTCCTCTCCATTCCATTCCATTCCATTCCTCTCCATTCCATTCCAATCCTTTCCCTGAAATTCTTCCCCATTCCATTCAAATCATCTCCATTCCTTTGCGTTCCCTTCCATTCCATTCCTCCCCATTCCATTCCTCTGTATTCCATTTCACTCAATTCCATTCTATTCCATTCCATTCCATTCCAATCCTCTCCATTCCATTCCATTCCATTTCATTCAATTCCAATCCTCTCAGTTCCAACCCATTCAATTCCTTTTCTCCCCATTCCATTCCAGTCATCTCCAATCCTTTCCATTCCATTCCATTCCTTTCCTCTCCATAGCTTTCCATTCCATTCGATTCCATTCCATTCCTCTCCATTCCTTTCCTTTCCATTCCATTACATTGTATACACTTCCATTCCAATCCATTCCATTCCTTTCCATTCATATATTTACATTGCATTCCATTCGTTTCCATATCTTTCCATTTTCTCCCACTCCATTCCATCTCTCTCCATTCCATTCAATTCCATTCCATTGCATTCCATTCCTTCCATTCCAATCTTTTACATTCTATTCGATTCCTTTCCATACCTTTCAACATCCTCAATTCCATTTTATTCTCTCCATTCCATTCCATTCCATTCTTCACCATTCCATTCCATTCCTCTACACTCCATTCCATTCCATTCCATTTGATACTTTTCTTCTCCTTTCCCCTCCATTCAATTCCAATTCATTCCATTCGTTTCTTCATCATTGCATTCCATTCCGTATCATGCACACTTTTTTTATTTACATCCATTCCATTTCAGTTCATTCCTCACCTTTCCATCCAGTCCATTCCAATACTTTTTTATTCCATTCCATTCCATTCACTTGATATCCATTCCATTCCATTTATTCCATTCCTCTCCATTACATTCCATTATATTGCATTCCATTCCATTCCTTTCCATTTCAATCCATTTAATTCTTATCAATTCCATTCCATTCCGTTCATTCCATACCTTTCCGTTATTCTCCATTTCGTTCCATTCCAATCCTTTCCATTTCATTAAATTCCATTCTTCTCAACTCCTTTCCATTGCATTTCATTCCTCTCCATATCATTCCATTTCTCTCCATTCCATTTCATTCCATTCCTTTCATCTCCGTTCACTTCCATTTCATTCCCATCCATTTCATTCCATTCTTCACCATTCCATTCCACTCCATTCTATTCCACTATATTCCATTCCCTTCCATTCCTCAACTTTCTATTCCATTCCATTCCATTCTATTCCATTCCATTTTACTCCATTCCTCTCCATTCCTTTCCATTCATTATATTACATTAATTTACATTGCTCTCCTTGCTTCCTGTTCCTCTCTATTCCACTTATTCTTCTCCATTCCATTCCATGCCATTTCATTCCATTCCATTCTATTCGTTTCTTCACCATTTCATTCCATCCCACTCCATTCCATTACATTCCATGCCATTCCTCGCAATTAAATCCATTCCATTTCATTCCACTCCTCTACTTTCCATCCAGTCCATTCCAATCCTCTTTATTCCATTCCATTCCATCCACTTGCTCTCCATTCCATTCCATTTCTTTCCATTCCTCTCCATTACATTCCATTATATTCCATTCCATTCCATTCCTCTCCATTACATTCCATTATATTCCATTCCATTCCATTCCTCTACATTCCTACAATTCCTTTCTCTTAGGATCCATTCAATTAATACCAATTGCATTCCCTTCCATTCATTCCATTCTATTGCATTCTTCTCCATTCAATTCCATTCCATTCCGTTCAATTCCGTTCCTTTCCATTTCATTCAATTACATTCCTCTCAATTCCATTCCATTCCATTTCATTCCTGTCCATTCCATTCCATTCCTCTCCCTTTCATTTCATTGCATGCCATTCAATTCCATTCCATTCGCATCCATTTCATTCCATTCCTCAATATTACATTCCATTCTATTCATTTCCATTCCACTCAACTCCTTTCCTTTCTTTCCTTCCATTCCATTTCAGCTGGGCTCGGTGGCTCAGCCTGTAATCCCACACCTTTTGGAGGCTGATGTGAGTGGATTGCCTGAGCCTGCGGGTTCGAGACCCGCCTGGGCAGTGAGACCTCAACTCTACAATAAATCAAAAAAACAGCCGGGTGTGGTAGCACATGCCTGTAATTCCAGCTACTTGGAAGGCTGATGTGAAAGGATCACCGGAACCCAGTAGGTCGAGGCTGCGGTGGCCGGGAACGGCCACTGCACTCCAGTCTGGGTGAGAGTGAGACTCCAACTCAAAACAAAACAAAACAAAAAATCCCATTCCATTTCATTCCTTTCCCTTCCGTTCCATTATGCTACTTTACATTATATTGCTCTCCTTGTTCTCTGTACCTCTCCATTCTACGCTATTCCTATTTCATTCCATTCCAGATCATTCCATTCCTTTCCATTCCATTATATTCCTCTCCACTACATTACATTACATTAGTCACCATTCCATTGCGTTCTATTGCATTCCATTCCTTTCCATTCCATTGCATTCCATTCCTCTGCATCCATTCCATTCCTCTCCATTCCATACCATTCCACTCCATCTCATTGCATTCTATTCCATTCCATTCGACTTTATTCAAGTCCATTCCATTCCATTCCTTTCCTTTTCATTCCATTCGATTCCATTCCATCACTCTGTTCCATTCCATTCCATACTATTGCTCTCTGTTTCATTCCATTGCATTCCATTCCTCTCCATCATACTCCCTTCCACTCCATTCAATTCCATTCCATTGGAATCCATTGCATTTCATTCCTTTCCACTACATTCTGTACAGTCTATTCCATTCCATTAGTCTCCATTCCATTGCATTCCCTTCCGTTCCATTCCTCTCCATTGCATTCTGTTTCATTCCACCAATTTCTTTCCTTTCTAATCAATTACATTTCATTCCTCCCCATTTTATTCCATTCTGTGACATTCCATTCCATTCCATTACACTCTTTTCCATTGCTCTCTATTCCATTCCATTCCTTTCCTTTTTGTCCGTTCCATTCAATTCCATTCCATTCCTCTCCCATTCCATTCCATTCCATGCCATTCCATTCCATTCTTCTCAATTCCCTTTCATTCCATTCCCTTCTATTCCATCCATTTCACTCCATATCATTCTATTCCATGCCAATCCTCTCCATTCCTTTCCATACCATTCACTCTGTTCCTTTCCATTCCATTCCATTTCTGTCCATTCACTCCATTTCTCTCCAGTCGACTCCATTCCTCTCCTTTTCTTTCATCTCCATTCCATCAATTATAATCCTTTACATTCCATTACTCTCCAATCCATTTTATTCCATTCCATTCATTTCAATTCCATTCCATACCTTTCCTCTCCACTCCATTCCATTCCATAACTTTCCATTCCATTCCATTACAATCCATGCCATTCCATTCCATCACATTCTGCTCCATTCCTTTCCTCTCCATTCCTTTACATTACTTTGCTCTCTATTCCTCTCCATTCCATTCCCATCCATTCCAATCATCTCCATTCCATTCCATCCTTCTCCATATCATTACATTTAATTCCACTCCATTCCTCTCCATTTCTCTCCATTCCATTGCATTCCTTTCCATTCCATTCCTCTCCATTCTTTCCTCTCCAATCCTTTTGTCTCCCTTTCATTCCATTCCTCTCCATTCCTTTTCTCTCCCTACCATTCCATTCCTCTCCATTCCATTAGAATCCATTATATTCCATTCCTCTCCATTCCATACCTCTCCATTCCATCCTGTCAGTTACATTTCTTTACATTCCATTTCATTCCTCTCCAATCCATTCCCTACTATTCCATTCTATTCCATTCAATTCCTCATACTCATTCCATTCCTTTCTATTCCTCACCAATCCATTCCTCTCCATTCCATTCCTTTTCCCTCCATTCCTTACCTCTACATTCCAACTCATTCCATTCCATTCCATTACATTCCTCTAAATTCCATTCAATTCCATTACTCTCCATTCCATTCCATTCCATTCCTTTCTATTCCATTCCTCTCCATTCCTTTCCGTTCCAGTTCATTCCATTCCTTTCCTTTCCATTCCATTCCATTCCTCTCCATTCCGTTCCATTCCTCCCTATTCCTTTGCAATCATCTCCACTCCTTTTTCATTCCATTCCAATCCTCTCCCTTCCTTTCCATTTCATTCCATTCCTCCCCATTCCATTGCAATCATTTCCATTACTTTTTTATTCCATTCCATTTAATTTCTCTCCACACATTTCCATTCCACACCATTCCATTCCATTCCATTCCTTTCCATTGCATTCCATTCTATTTCTCTCCATTCCATTCCATTCCATTTCTTTCTATTCCATTCCATTGCATTGCTTTCCATAGCGTTCCATTCCATTCCATTGCTTTTTATAACATACCATTCCTTTCCATTACACTCCATTCCGTAACATTCCTTCCTTTCTATTCCATTCCATGCCATTCCATTCAATATCATTCCATTCCATTCCTCACCATTCCATTCCAGTTCATTCCATTGCATTCCATTCCATTCCAATCCTTTCCATTCCATTCTATTCCATTCCTCTCAAGTGCTTTTCATTCCATTATATTCCGCCCCTTTCCATTTAATTGACTCCATTCCATTCCATTCCTTTCCATTCATCTCAATTCAATTCGATTCAATTCCAATCCATTTCATTCCTCTCCATTCCTTTCCTTCCATTCCATTCCATTCCATTCCATTCTTCTCCTTTCCTTTCCCTTTCATTCTATTCAATTCCATTTCATTGCATACAACATCTTTCCATTCCATTCCATACCATTATTCTCCATTTCATTCCATTCCTATTCATTCCATTCCCTTCAACTCCATTGATTTCCGATCCAATGAGTTCCATTCCATTCCATTCCATTCCTGTCCATAAGATTCCATTCCGTTGCATTCCTCTCCAATCAATTCATATCCATTCATTCCTCTCCTCTCCTTTCCATTGCATTCCTTTCCATTCCTATCCTCTCCATTTCCTTTCATTCCATTCCATTCCTATCCTTGCTTTTCCAATCCGCTCCATACATTTCCTATCTATTCCATTCCATTCCTTTCCTCTCCATTCCATTCCATTTCTCTCAAATCCATTCCATTCCCTTCCATTCTATTCATCCCTTCCTTTCCATTCCATCCACTCCTTTCAATTCCTCTCAGTTACATTTCTTTCCTTTCCATTCTATTCCTTTCCAGTCCATCCCCCACCATTCCATTGTATTCTATTCAATTCCTCTGATAATCATTCCAATACATTCTACTCTTCTCCAATCCTTTTTTCTCCATTCCATTCCATTCCTTTAAACTCCATTCCATTCCTCTCCATTCCATTTCATTCCATTCCAATTCATTTCTTTCCTCTCCATTCCTTTCCATTCCTCTCAATTCCAATCCATTGCATTCCAATCCATTCCATTCCTCTTCATTCCTTTCCATTTCATTTATTTCTATTCCATCCCATTCCATTCCATTCTATTCCATTCAATTCCCTTCCTTCCCATTCCTCTCCTTTCCATTCCATTCCAATCCATTCCTTTCCATTCCATTCCAAACATCTCCATTCCATTCCATTCCATACCATTCCACTCCATTCCATTCCTTTCCATTCTATTCCTATCCATTCCATTCTCTTCCACTCCATTCATTCTGATCCTTTCAATTCCATTCCATTTCATTCTTCTCCTTTCATTCCATTCCATTCCATTCCATTCCATTCCTCTCCATTCCATTGCATTCCTTTCCATTCCTTTTCTCTCCATTCCTTTCATTCCATTCTAATCCAATCCTTGCCTTTGCATTCCATTCGATGCCATTCAACTCCATTCCATTCCAGTCCTTTCTTCTTCATCCATTCCGTTTCTTTCCATTCCTTTCTTCACCATTCCATTCCGGTTCATTCCATTCCATTCTATTCCATTATTTCAATTCTAATCCATTCCATTCCATTTCTCTCCATTCCCTTCTATTCCATACCATTCCATTCCATTTCTCTCCATGCCTTTCCATTCCCTTTCATTCCAATCCATTCCATTCCATTCCATTCCATTCCATTCCTCATCAATTCATTCCATTCCTTTCATCTCCATTCCATTCCATACCATTCATTCCATGCCATTCCATTCCAATCCTCTCCATTTCCTTCTATTCCATGCCTTTCCATTCTATTCTACTCCATACCTTTCTTTCCCATTCCGTTTCCTTTCCTTTCCTTTTCATTCCTCTCCATTCCATTCCATTCCATTCCCTTCCATAACTCTCCATTTGATTCCATTCCATAGCATTTCACTCTGTTTCTTTCCATTCCTTTCCATTCCTCTCCATTCAATTCCATTCCACACCAGTCAACTCCCATCCATTCAATTATAATCCATTTCATTTCTTTCTTCTCCATTTTATTTGATTGCATTCCTTTCACCCCATTCCTTTAATTTCCATTCCATATCATTTTCTCTCTTTTATTGCATTCCGTTCCATTTCTTTCCTTTCCATTCTCTTTCATTCCATTCAATTACAATCCTCGCGTTTCCATTCCATTCCATTCCTTTCCTCTCCACTCCATTCCATTCTTCTCCATTCCATTCTATTCCCTTTCATTCCATTCCATTCCCTTCCTCTCCATTCCTTTCCACTCCATTCATTTTCCTCAGATACATTTATTTCCTCTCCATTCCATTTTTTCCAATCCATTCCCTACCGTGCCATTGCATTCCACTCAATTCCTCTGATGTTCATTCCATTCCATTCTATTCCTCTCCAATCTATTTGTCTCCATTCCATTCCAATCCTTTCCACTCCCTTCCATTGCTCTCCATTCCATTCTGTTCCATTCCAATCCCTTCCATTCCTCTCCATTCTTTTCAATTCCAGTCCATTCTATTCCATTATTTCCATTCCAATCCATTCCATTCCGTTGCATTCCAGTCCTCTCCATTCCGTTTCTCTCAATTCCATTCTTGTGAGTTACATTTCTTTATATTTCATTCCATTCGTCTCCATTCCATTACCTACCATTCCATTGCATTCCTTTCAATTCCTCTGTTTTTCATTCCATTTCATTTTATTCCACTCCAATCCATTGCTCTCCATTCCATTCCATTCCTTTCCACTTCATTCGGTTCCTCTCTATCCCTCCTATTCCATTCCATTCCATTCCTCTTTATTCTTCTCCATACCATTCCACAACATTCCATTTCTTCCTTTCCTTTCCATTCCATTGCCTTCCATACCATTCCATTCCGTTCCTCTCCATTCCATTCCATTCCACTCCATTCAATTCCATTCCATTTCATTCCTTTCCATTCCTTTCAATTCTATTCCATTCCACTCCAATCCATTCCATTCTTTTCCATTCCTTTCCATTCCATTCCCTTTTATTCCATTCCATTCCCTTCCATTCCATTCCATTTCATTCCATTCCGTACATCTCCATTCTATTCCATTCCCTACCTTTCCTATCTATTTTTTCTTCCACTCCATTCACTTCCTATCTGTTCGATACCATTCCATTCCATTCCTCTCCATTCCATTGTATTCATTCCTCTCCATTCCATTCCTTTCCATTCTTTTCAATTGCTTTCCATTCTATTTGTTTATTTCCATTCCAATCCATTACATTTCGTTGCATTTCATTGCTCTCCTTTCTGTTCCTCTCGATTCCATTCCTGTCAGTTACATATCTTTCCAGTCTATACCATACCTCTCCAATCCATACCCTACCTTCGATTGCATTCCATTGAATTCCTCTTATTTTCATTTCATTCCATTCTATTCCTCTCCAAGCAATTACTCTCCATTATATTCCATTCCTTTCCACTCCATTCCATTCCCTACCCTTCCTCTACATTCCATCTCTTCCATTCCATTCCATTCCATTGCTTTCCAACCACTGCATTCCATTCTATTCCATTGCTTTCCATACCATACCATTCCATTCCATTCGTTTCCATTCCTCTCCATTCCTCTCCATTCCATTCCTTTCTGCTACATTCCATTTTTCTCCATTGCCTTTGATCACATTCCATTGCATTCCTCTCCACTCCATTCCTTTCCATTCCTTTCTTCTTCCTTCTATCCCACTCCATTCCATTCCTTTCCTCTCCCTTCCATTCCATTCCTCTCGTTTTCATTACTCTCAATTCCATTCCATAATTTTCCATAATTTTTGACTCTATTCAATTCCTGTACATTCCATTCCATTCCATTCCTTTCCTCACCATTCCATTTCATACCATTTGTCTGCATTCCATTTACTCCATTCCATTCCATTGCTTTCCATACTATTGCATTCTATTTATTTCCATTCCATTGCTTTCCATTACATACCATTCACTTCCATTCCACTCCATTCCATACAACTCCATGCGATTCCATTACAAACTATTCCATTCAATTCCATTCTTTCTTCTCCATTCCATTCCACTCCTTCTATTCCTCTATATTCCATTCCATTTCTATCCATTCCATTCATTTCCTCTCCATTACATTCCAGTCCACTCCATTCTATTCCATTCCATTCCATTCCTTTCCATCCCAATCCATTTCATTCCTCTCCATTCCTTTCCATTCCATTCCATTCTATTCCATGTCATTTTATTCCATTCCTTTCATCTCCTTTCTCTTCCATTCCATTTCATACAACTCCATTTCTTTCCATTCCATACCATTCCTTATATTCCTCTATAATCCATTCCATTTCTATCCATTCCATACATTTCCTCTCCATTACATTCCAGTCCACTCCATTCTATTCCATTCCATTCCATTCCTTTCCATTCCAATCCATTTCATTCCTCTCCATTCCTTTCCATTCCATTCCATTCTATTCCATGTCATTTTATTCCATTCCTTTCATCTCCTTTCTCTTCCATTCCAATCCATTCCATTTCATACAACTCCATTCCTTTCCATTCCATACCATTCCTCTCCATTTCATTCCATTCTATTCCATTCCTATCCATTCCATTCCTTTTCCACTCCATTTAATTCCAGTCCTTTCAATTCCATTGCATTCTGTTCCATTACTCTCCTTTCTCTTCCATTCCAAACCATTCCATTTCATACAACTCCATTCCTTTCCATTCCATACCATTCCTCTCCATTTCATTCCATTCTATTCCATTCCTATCCATTACATTCCTTTCCACTCCATTTAATTCCAGTCCTTTCAATTCCATTGCATTCTGTTCCATTCCTCTCCATTCCATTCCTCTCCGTTCCATTCATATCCATTCCATTCCATTCAATTATATACCTTTCCAGTCCTTTCCTTTCCATTCCCTTTCATCCCGTTCTCTTTCAATCCTCGCCTTTCCAATCCATTCCATACCATTCCTCTCCATTCCATTCCAACCCTTTCCTCTACATCCACTCCATTTCATTCCATTCTTTTCCTCTACACTCCATTCCAAACCATTCCCTTCATTTCCATTCCTCACCATTCCATTCCAGTTCATTTCATTTCATTTTATTCCATTATTTTTATTCCCATCCATTCGATTCCATTCCTCTTCATTCCATTCCATTAGATTCCGTGTCATTTCATTCTATTCCACACCATTCTATTCCAATCCTCTCCATTTCATTCCATTCCATTCCATTTCATTCCATGTTATTCCATTCCTCTCCAATACATTCCATTTCTTTCATCTCCATTCCACTCCATTCCATGCCCTTCAATTCCAATCCTCTCCATTCCCTTCCATTCCATTCCATTCCATACCTTTCCATTCCATTCCTCTCCTTTCCGTTCTTCTTCCATTCCATTCCTTTCCATTGCTTTCCAGACCACTGCATTCCATTCCATTCCATTGTTTTCCATACCATACCATTCCATTGCAATCCATTCCATTCCATTCCTTTCCATTCTATTGCATTCCTTTCCTTTCAATTTCATTCCATTACATTCCTTTCAATACCATTCCATGCAATTCCTTTCCAGTCTATTCCATTAACCTCCATTCCTTTACTCTCTATTCCATTCCATTCCTTTCCATTACTCTACATTCCATGCATTTCGTTCCTTTGTACTCCATTCCTCACTGTTACAACCTCTTCATTCCATTCTATTTCATTCTATTCTTCTCAATTCCTTTCCATTCCATTCCTATCCATTCCATTCTAATCCATTCCTTTCCAATCCTTTCCATTCCTCTCAATTCCATTCCATTCCATTCCAATCCATTCCTTTCCTCTCCATTTCTTTCCATTCCCTTCCAGTCTATTCCATTCCATTCCCTTCAAATCTATTCCCATTCCATTTGTTTCCTTTGCACACATCTAAATTCCATTCCAATCCCTACCATTCCTGTCCATTTCATTTCATTCCATTCCATTCCTATGCTTTCCATTCCCTTACACTCCATTCAATGCTGATCCATTCGATTCCATTCCATTCCTCTCCATTCCATTTCATTCCATACCCTTCCATTCCATTCATATCTATTCCATTCCTATCCATTCCATTCCTCTGCATTCCATTGCATTCTTTTCCATTGCTTTCCTCTCCATTACCTTTTTACCATTCCACTCCAATGCTCGTCTTTCCATTCCGTTCTGAACCATTCCTCTCAATTCCATTCCAGTGCTTTCCTCTCCATCCACTCCATTCTGTTCCATTCTGTTCCTCTACATTCCATTCCATTCCATTTCACTCTTCTCCATTTTATTCCATTCTATTCCATTCATCTCCATTCCTTTCCTTTCCATTGCATTTTATTTGTTTCCATTCCCTTCCATTCCCTTCTTCTTCTTTCTGTTCCACTCCATTCCATTTTTCTCTGTTACATTTCTTTCCTTTTCATTCCGTTCCTTTCCAATCCATTCCCTAACATTCCATTGCATTCCATTCAATTCCTCTGATATTCATTCCATTCCATTCTATTCCTCTCCAATCTTTTCGTCTGCATTCCATTCCATTCCTTTCCACTCCATTGCAATCCTCTCTCCATTTCATTCCTTCCATTCCATTCCAATCCATTCCATTCTTCTCCATTCCTTTCCATTCCATTCCATGCTATTCCATTATTTCCATTTCAATCCATTCCATTCCATTGCATTCCTTTCCTCTCCATTACGTTTCCCACAATTCCATTCCTGTGAGTTTCAATTCTTTCTATTCTATACCATTCCTCTCCAATCCATTCTCTACTATTTCATTGCATTCCATTCAATTCCTCTGATTTTCATTTTTTTTTTTTTTTGAGTTGGAGTCTCACTCTGTCACCCAGACTGGAGTGTAGTGGCCGCTCCTGGCCACCGCAGTCTCAACCTGCTGGGCTCCAGCGATCCTTCTGCCTCAGCCTTCTAAGTAGCCGTAATTACAAGCACGCGCTACCACACCCAGCTGATTTTTTGTAGAGATGAGGTCTCGCTGCCCTGGCGGGTCTCGAACCCGCGGGCTCAGGCAATCCACTCACCTCAGCCTCCCAAAGGCGCGGGATTACAGGCTGAGCCACCGAGCCCGGCTTGATTTTCATTCTATTCCATTATTTTCCTCTCCAATCCATTCCTCTCCATTCCATTCCATTCCTTTCCACTCCATCCCATTCCTCTCCATTCCAATCCTCTCGATTTCATTCCATTCCATTCCTTTACATTCCATTTCATACAATCCCTCTACATTCCATTTCTTCCATTCCATTCCATTCCATTGCTTTCCATAGCATACCATTCCATATCAATCCATTCAATTCCATTCCTTTCCATTCTATTGCATTCCTTTCCTTTCTATTCCATTCCTTTCAATACCATTCCATGCAATTCCATTCCAGTCTATTCCATTAAATTCCATTCCTTTCCTTTTCATTCCTTCCCATTCCTTTACATTCCATTCCATTTCGTTCCTTTGCATTCCATTCCTCACTATTCCAACCTGTTCATTCCATTCCATTCCATTGCTCTCAATTCCTTTCCATTACATACCTATTCACTCCACTCTATTCCTTTGCACTCCATTCCATTCCTCTCCATTCTATTCCATTCCTTTCCAATCCTTTCCATTTCTCTTAATTCCATTCCATTCCATTCCAATCCATGCCTTTCCATTCCATTCCAATCAATTCCATTCCATTTCCTTCAATTCCATTCCATTCAATTTGATTCAATTCCCCTCATCTAAATTCCATTCCAATCCCTACCATTCCTGTCCATTTCATTCCATTCCATTCCATTACTATGCATTTAATTCCATTACACTTCATTCAATTCCAATTCATTCGATACCATTCAATTCCATTCCATTCGATACCATTCAATTCCATTCCATTCCTCTTCACTCTATTCCTTTCCATTTCATTCCTTCCATTCCATTCATATCCATTCCATTCGTATCTATTCCATCCCTCCATTTCCATTGCATTCTTTTCCATTGCTTTCCTCTCCATTACCTTTCATTCCATTCCATTCCAATCCTCGACTTTTCATTCCATTGTGAACCATTCCTCTCAATTCCATTCCATTGCTTTCCTCTCCATCCATTCCATTCCATTTCATTTTGTTCCTCTACATTCCATTCCATTCCTTTCCTCACCACTCCATTGCAGTTCATTCCATTCCATTCTACTCCATTATTTCCATTCCAATACATTCCATTCCATTCTATTTCATTCCTCTCTATTCCTTTCCCTTCCCTTCCATTCTATTCCTCTCCGTTCCATTCAATTCCTCTCCAATCCATTCCTTTCCTTTAATCTCCATTCCATTCCACTCCTTTCCATTCCATTCCAATCCTCTCCATTCCCTTCAATTCCATTTCGTTCTATAGCTTTCCATTCCATTACTCTCCATTCCGTTCCTATCCATTCCATTAAATTCCATTCCATTCAATACCTCTCCATTCCATTCCATTCCATCCATTCCTCTCCGTTTAATTCCATTCCATTCCTCTCCTTTCCATTCCCTTCTACTTCCTTCAATTCCATTCATTCGATTCCATTCCATTCAAATTCACTCTTCTCCATTTTATTCCATTCTATTCCATTTCTCTCCATTAGTTTCCTTTCCTTTCCATTTCATTTCTTTCCATTCCATTGCATTCCGTTCCATTTCTTTTCTTTCCATGCCCTTTTATTCAATTCCGTTGCATTCCTCGCCTTTCCAGTCCCTTCCATTCCATTCTTCTCCATTATATTCCAATCCTTTCCTCGACACTCAATTTCATTTCTGTACATTCCATTCCATTCTGTCCCATTCTCTTCCTCTCCATTCCGTTCCACTCCATTCCATTGCTGTCAGTTACATTTCTTTCCTTTCAATTCCATTCCTTTCCAATCCATCCACTACCATTCCATTGCATTCCATTTAATTCCACTGATATTCATTCCATTCCATTCTATTTCTTTCCAATCCTTTCGTCTCCATTCCATTCCATTCCTTTCCAGTCCTTTCCAATTCTGTCCATTCCATTCCAATCCATTCCATTCCTCTGCATTCCTTTCCATTCCATTCCATTCTATTCCATTATTTCCATTACAATCCATTCCATTCCTTTGCATTCCATTACTCTCCATTCCCTTCCCTTCCATTCCATTCCATTCAATTCCGTTCCATTCCATGCCTCTCCATTCCACTCCATTTCACACCATTCCCTTCATTTCATTCCATTCCATTTCTTCCATATCCATTCCATTCCCTTCACCTCCATTCAACTGCATTCCATTCCATTCCATTCCTCTCCATTTCATTCCACTCTCCTTTTTCCCTTTTTTTCATTCCATTCCTCGTCATCCATTCCATTCCCTTCCATTCCACACAATTCCAATCCATTCCATTCCATTCCATTCCTCTCCAATTCATTCCATCCCAATCTTGTGTATTCCATTCCTCTCCATTACATTCAATTCCATTTCATTCCTTACCATTGTATTCATCTCCATTCCATTCCTCTCCATCCCATTCCATCCCTCTCCATTTCATTAAACTTAATTCCATCCCATTCATCACCATTCCTCTCTATTTCATTCCTATCCTCTCCATTCCTTTATTCTTAATTCCCTTCCATTAGATTCTTTGCGTTCCTCTCCATTCCATCCCTCTCCATTCATTTTCTCTCCCTTATGGTCCATTCCTCTCCATTCCTTTTCTCTCTCTTCCATTCTATTCCTCTCCATTCCATGCCAATCCATTCCATTCCAATCAACTCCTATCTATTCCTCTCCATTCCATTCCATACTTCTCAGTTACATTTCCTTCCATTCCATTAAATTCCATTCCTCTCCATTCCATTCCATGCCATTCCGTTCCATGTCATTCCATTCTATTCCACTCAGTTTCCCTACAATCCATTCCTCTCCATAGTATTCCATTCCTTTCTTCTCCCTTCCATTCTATTCCTCTCCATTCCATCCAATCCATTCCATTCCAATCCACTCCTATCTATTCCTCTCCGTTCCATACTTGTCAGTTACATTTCTTTCCATTCCATTAAATTCCATTCCTCTTCATTCCATTCCATGCCATTCTGTTCCATGCCATTCCATTCCATTCCATTCTATTCCATTCAGTTTCCCTACAATCCATTCCTCTCCATAGTATTCCATTCCACTCCATTCCAATCCATTTCTCTCCCTTCCATTTCATTCCATTCCATTGTATTCCATTCCATCCTTCTCCATTCTATTGCACTCCATTCCATTCAATTCCATTCCATTCCTTTCTATTCACTCCATTCCATTCCTAGCCAATCCATTCCATTCCATTCTATTACTCTCCATTCTATTCCCTTACATTCCACTCCTCTCCATTCCATTCTTCTCCTTTCCTTCCAGTACATTCCATTCCATTCCATTCCATTCCGTTTGATTTCATTCCTCTCCATTCCGTTCCTCTCCATTCCATTATTCTCTGTTACACTTCTTTCCATTCGTTTCCTTTCCTCTCTAAACCATTCTATACCATTCTATTGATCTCCAATCAATTCCTCTGTTTTTCATTCCATTCCATTCTATTCCTCTCTAATTCATTCCTCTCCATTCCATTCTATTCCTTTCAACTCCATTCATCTCCATTCCAATCCTTTCCTTTCCATTTCATTCCTCTCCATACAATTCCAATCAGTTCCATTCCATTCCTCTCCATTCCATTCCATTCCTTTCCTTACCATTTCATTCTATTCCATTCCATTCCATTCCTCTCCATTCCATTGCATTTCATTCCATTCTATTCCATTGCATTCCATTCATTACCATGCCATTCCATGCAATTCCCCTCTAGTCCATTCCTTCCCATACCTTTCCTCTCCTGTCCATTTCATTCCATTCTTTTCCATTCTTTTCCATTCCATTCCATTTTATTCCTTTCCTCTCCAATCCTTTCCAGTCTATTCCATTCTATTCCTCTACATTCTATTCCATTCCGTTCTTTTCCATTCCATTTTTCACCATTCCATTACAAGTCATTCCATTCCATTCGATTATTCGTTATTCGATTCCATACCACCCCATTCTTCTCCACTCCTTTCCATTCCATAATCTTCCTCTTCTTTTCATTCCATCATTCCATTCCTCTCCGTTTAATTCCCTTCCTCTCCACTCAATTCCCTTCCAGTCCTTTACAATCTTTTCCATTCCATTGCAATCACTTCCAATCCTTTCCATTCTATTTTCTCCATTCCATTGCATTCCTTTTCTCTCTATTCCCTTTATTCCTTATATTAAACTCCTCCATTCTATTCCCTACCTTTCCATTCCTCTCCATTCCGTTCCATTCCTCTCCACTCCATTCCATTCCATGCCATTCCAACCATTCCATTCTATCCCACACCAATTCATTCCATTCCATTCCATCACTCTCCATTATATTCCATTGCGTTCCATCCCTCTCCATTACTCTCCATGACATTACATTCCCCTGGATTCCATTCCTCTCCATGCCATTCCATTCCTCTCCATTCCATTCCCTTCCATTCCTCTCTATTCCATTCCATCCTATCCATTCCTCTCCATTCCATCCGTTCTCTTGCATTCCTCTCCATGCCATTCTATGCCATTCCACTACTCTCAATTCCTTTCCATTGCAATACATTCCATTCCTTTCCTTACCTGTCCATTCCATTCCATTCCAGTTCTTTCCTCACTATTCCATTCCGTTCCAATCCATTCAACTCCATTCCATTCCCCTCCATTCCATTCCTTTCCTATCCATTCCATTCCATTTTTTTCCATTCCTTTCCTCTCCATTCTGTCATGTCCTTTTCATTCCTCTCCATTCTATTCCTCTCCCTTCCTTTCATCTCCCTTCCATTCCATTCCTTTCCTCTAAGTTCCATTCCATTCCTCTCCATTCCATTGCATTTCATTCCATGCATTCCATTTCTCTCCATTCCGTTCCTCTCCATTCCATTTCTCTGTTACATTTCTTTCCTTTCCATTCCATTCCTCTCCGATCAATTCCCTGCCATTCGATTACATTCCATTCAATTCCTCTGAATTTCATTCCATTCCATTTTATTCCTCTGCAAAGCATTCTGCTCCATTCCATTCCTTTTCTTTCCATTCTATTCTATTCCTCTCTAATGCAATCCTTTTCATTCCGTTCCATTCCTCTCCATTCCATTCCATTCCATTCTTTTCCATACCATTCCATTGTGTTTCATTCCATTCTTTTCCATTCCCTTCCATACCATTCCATGCCATTTCATTTCAGTCGTTTCCCTCCCATTCCATTCCTTTCCTCTCCATTTCATTTCATTCCATTCTAATCCTCTATTTTCCATTCCATTCCTTTCCTTTCCAATCCATTCCTCACCGTTACATTCCAGTTCATACCATTCCTTTGAATTCCTCTTTATTCCTTTGTATTCCATTCCATATCTCTCCATTCCTTTCCATTCCAAACCTTTCCTCTCCATTTCATTCCATTCCATTCCTTTCCATTTAATTGACTTCCACTCCACTCAATCCATTACATTGCTTTCCATTCCATTCTATTCCATATCATTCCATTATTCTCTAATCAATTTATTTCCATTCCTATCCTCTCCATTCCATTCCATCCCTTTTCCTCCATTCCATTCCATTCTATTCATCCCTCTCCATTCCGTTCCATTCTATTCCATTCCATTCCATTTCATCCTTTCCTCTCTATTCCTCTCCATTCCATTCCATTTCATTGCATTCCATTCCTTTCCCCAACAATTCATTCCTTTCCATAGAATTCCATTCCATTGCATTCCATTCCTCTCCCTTCCATTTCATTCCATTCCATTCTATTACATTGTATTCTTTTCTATTCCATTCTGCTCTTTTCAATTCCATTCCATTCCATTCCATTCCTTTCTACCCTATTCCAGTCCTCTCCCTTCCAATGCATTCCTCCCATTCCATTCCATCCCACTCCATTTCATTAAATTTATCTTCCTTCCATTGCTCTCTATTCTTCTCCATTCCATTCCATTCCTCTCTATTCCACTCTTTCTCATTGCCTTCCAATACATTCCATTCCATTCCATTCCATTCTCATCCTTCCCTGTCCATTCCATTAAGTTGCTCTCCATTCATTTCCTCTCTTTTCCAATCCAATCCTCTCCATTCCATTCCTTTGAATTCCATTAATTTCCATTCCATTCCTCTCCATTCCATTCCTCTCAGTTATATTTCTTTCCTTCCCATTCCATTGCACTTCAATCCATTCCGTACCATTCTATTGCATTCCATTGAAATCCTCTGAATTTCATTCCATTCCATTCTATTCCTCACCAATTCATTCCTCTCTCCATTCCATTCCATTTCTTTCCACTCCATTCCATTCCTCTGCATTTCAGTCCATTACATTGCATTACATTACATTCCTCTCCATTCCATTCCATTCCTCTCCATTCTATTCCATTTCATTCCATTCCATCCTTTCCTTGCTATTCCTTTCAATTCCCTTCTATTCCATTCTATTCCATTCCATTTCTTTCCATACCATTCCAATCCATTCCATTCCATTCCTCTCCATTCAATTGCATTCCATTCTATTCCATTCCCTTCCATTCCACTCCTTTCCATATCAATCCATGCCATTCCAATCCAGTCCATTCCATTGCATTCCATTCCTTTCCTATCCATTCCATTCCACTCTATTCTTCTACATTCCATTCAATTCCGTTCCTTTCCATTCCAAACCTCACCATTACATTCCACTTCATTCCATTCAATTCTATTCTTCTTTGTTCCATTCCATTCCATTCCTATAAATTTAATTTCCTCCGATCCAGTAAATTCTGTTCCATTCCATCCATTCCATTCTTTTCCATTCCATTGCTCTCGAATTCATTGCCTTCCATTCCATTTCTCTCCATTCTTATCCATTCGTTTCCTCTCCACTCCATTTGAATCCATTCCATTCCATTCCATTTCACTCCTTTAATCTCCATCCCAAACCATAAAATGCTATTCCTCTCCATTCCTATCCATTCCTTTACCTTCCATTCCATTCTATTCTTCTCCTTTTCTTTACATTCGATTCCATTCTTCTCCATTACATTCCATTGTATGCAATTCCTCTCTTTTTCATTTCTTTCCCTTCCTTTCCATTTCATTCCATTCCATTCCATTCCATTCCTGTCCATTCCTCTCCACCCCTCTCCATTTGTCTCCATTTCTCTCCATTCCATTTCATTCCTCTACATTTCATTCCATTTCATCCCTCTACATGCCAATCTTTTCCAATTCCTTCCGTTTCCATACAATCCATTCCTCTCCATAGCATTGCATTGCATTCCATTCCATTCCTCTCCCTTCCATTTCATTCCATTCCATTATATTCCAATCCATGTCGTTCCTTTCCATTTCACTCCATTCCATTACATTCCTCTCCATTCCATTCCATTCTATTCCTTTCCATTCTGTTCCATTCCATTCCTAGCCAATTCATTCCATTCAATTCCATTCCATTCTATTACTCTCCACTCTATTCCTTTCATTTCATTCCTCTCCAATCTATTCCTCTCCATTCCCTTCCAGTACATTCCATTCTATTAATCTCCATTCCAATCCATTCCATTCCATTCCATTCATCTCCATTTCTTTCCTCTCCATTCTGTTCTTCCAGTTACATTTCTTTCCATTCCATTCCATTCCTCTAAAATCCATTCCCTACCATTCTACTGAATTCCATTCAATTCATCTGAACTTCATTCCATTCCATTCTATTAACCTCCAATCCATTCCTTTCCATTCCATTCCTGTCCACTCCATTCCATTTCTCTCCTTTCCATTCCATTCCATTCCATTCCATTCCATTAAATGCCTTTCCATTCCATTCCATTCCCTTCCTTACCTTACCATTCCATTCTATTCCATTCCATTCCATTCCTCTCTATCCCTTGCTATCCATTCCATTCTATTCCGTTGCATTCCGTTCATTACCATACAATTCCTTGCCATTCCACTCCAGTCCATTCAATTCCTTTCATCTCCGTTCCATTCCTTTCCATTCCATACCATTCCATTCCATTCCTTTCCTGTCCATTCCATTTCATTCTATTCCATTCTATTCCTCTACATTCCATTCCATTCCGTTCCTTTCCATTCCATTCCTCACCATTTTATTCCAGGTCATTCCATTCCATTCCAATCCTCGTCATTGCATTCCACTCCATTGCATTTGTCTCCATTCATTTCCATTCTATACCATTCCTCTCCTTTTCTTTCCATTCCATTCCATTCATCTCCATTTACTTCCCTTCCACTTCACTCAATTCTATTCCATTCCATTCCAATCTTTTCATTCCATTGCATTATCTTCCATTCCTTTCCATTTCATTCCTTTCCATTCCATTCCTCTCCATTCCATTGCACTCCTTTCCATTCCTTTCCTCTCTAACCCCTTTATTCCATTCTATTAAAATCCTCGCATTCCATTTCCTTCCATTCCAATCCTTTCCATTACATTACATTCCTTTCCTCTCCACTCCATTCCATTCCATACATTCCATTCCATCCCACACCAATTGGTCCCATTCCATTCCATCCCTCACCGTTACATTCCATTACATTCCTTCCCTCTCCATTCCTTTCCATTCAATTCCATTCCCCTGGATTCTTTTGCTCTCCTTTCCATTCCATTCCTCTCCATTCCATTCCCTTCCATTCCTCTCCATTCCATTCCATTCTTTTCCATTCCATTCCTCTCCTTTGCATTCCATTCCTTCACACTCTTCTCCATTCATTTTATTCCATTCCATTCCTGTCCATTCCATTCCATTGGAATACATTCCATTCCTTTCCATATACTTCCATTCCATTCCATTCCTTTCGTCTCCATTCCACTCCATTTTATTCCTTTCCACTACATTCCATTTCGCTCCTTTCCATTCCAATTTTCACCATTCCATTCCAGTCACTTCCATTCCATTCCTTTCAGTTCCATTCCATTACTCTTTATTCCATTCCATACCATTGCATTCCTCTCCATTCCATTGCATTCCATTACATTCCTATCCATTCCACTCCATTCCTCTCCATTCATTTCCATTTCTTTTCATTCCTCTCCTTTCACTTCCATTCCATTCCATTCCATACCTCTTCATTCCATTCATACCATTGCTCTCCGTTTCATTCCATTCCTCTCCATCACTCCATTCAATTCCATTCCATTCTAATCCATTCCTTTCTGCTCCATTCCGTTCCAATCTATTCCATTCCATTCCTCTCCATTCCATTGCATTCCTTTCGTCTCTTTTTCTTTTCATTCCATTCGATCTCAATCCTCAACTCTCCATTTTCTGCCATTTTATTCCTTTGCATAACATTCCTTTCCTCTCCACTCCTTATATTTCCGTTCCATCCAACTCCTTTCTTTCCATTCCAATCAATTCCATTCCATTCCTCTCCATTCCATTCCATACCATTCAATTCCATTCCATTTCACTCCTTTCCATTTTTCTCCATTCCATTCCAATCCATTCCATTCCTTTCAATTCCCTTCCATTCCATTCCATTCCTTTCCATTTTCGGTTCTTTTCCATTCCATTGCATTCCATTCCATTCCTTTCCGTTCCTCTCCAATCCATTCCACTCAATTCCATTCCATTCCATTACTCTTCACTCCATTCCATTCCATGCCTGCTCATTCCATTCCATTACACTCCATTCCATTTCTCTCCATTCCATACCATTCCTCCCCATTGCTTTCCATTTCATTTCTCTCCATTTCATTCCATTCAATTCCATTTCACTCCATCCATTCCATTCCATCCAACTTCATTCCATTCCATTTCTCACCATCCCATTCTATTCCATGCCATTCCATTCTGTTCCTTTCCATTCCATTCCATTGCGTTCCATTCCATTATATTCCATTACATTCCATTCCTATCAATTCTCTCTCTCTCCAATCATCTCCATTCCTCTCCATATCATTCATCTCCATTCCATTCCATTACAATCCATTCCATTCCTTTACTCGCCAATCCGTTTCCTTCCATTGCGTTCCACCTAATTTCTTTTTATTCCTTTCCTCTCTACTCCACTTTAGTCAATACCATTCCATTCCGTTCCATCCCTCTCAAATCTGTTCCATTCCATATTATTCAATTACAATCCTTTTCTCTCTATTCCATTCCATTCAATGCTATACTTGTCCATTTCAGTCCATTTCATTACATTCCATTCTATTCGATTCCTCTGCACTCCATTACATTCCATTCTATTGCAATCTATATCATTCTATTCCAGTCCATTCCATTCCATACCATTCATGTCCATTCCTTACATAGGACTCCATTCCATTCCATTCCTCTCCAGTCCATTCAATTTTTTGCCATTTCTCTCCTTTCCAGTTTATTCCATTAATTTCTATTGCATTCCATTACATTACAGGCCATTCCTCTCTATTCCTCTCCATTCATCTCCATTCAACCTCCCTTCCACTCATCTACATTCTATTCCATTCCATTCCTCTACATTCCATTCCATTCCATTCCTTCCTCCTCCATTCCTCTCCATACATTCCATTACATTCTTTTTCCCTACATCTATTCCTCTCCATAGCATTCAAATCCATTCTTTTTCCATTCCATTCCTCTCCTTTCCATTTCATTCCATTCCTTTCTAATCCATTCCATCCTTCTCCATTCCATTCCATTCCATTCTATTTCATTCCATTCCTCTCCATTTCATTCCATTCTGTTACATTCCTCTCCATTCCATTCTATTCCATTACATGCCTCTCCATTCCATTCCTCTGGATTCCATTCCACTGCAATACATTCCATTCCTTTCCATAAATTCCATTCCATTCCAAGCCTGTCCATTCCATTCCATTCCATACCATTTCTTTACTTTCCATTCCATTCCATTCCATTTCTTTATATTCCCCTCCACTACATTTCATTCCGTTCATTTCCATTGCATTTTTCACCATTCCATTACAGACTCTTCCATTCCATTCCTTTCCATTTCATTCCCCTGTGTTTGATTCCATACCATTCCATTCCATAGCATTCCATTCCATTCCTATTCATTACAATCCATTCCTTTCCATTCATTTTCATTCCATTCCATTCCTCTCCTTTGACTTCCATTCCTTTCCATTCCTCTCCATTCCATTCCATTCCTTACTTTCTATACCATTCCATGCCTTTCTTTTCCAGTCCATTCCATTCCATTCCATTGATTCCATTCTTCTCCATTCCATTATATTCCTCTCAACTAAATTCCATTCCTTTCCATTGCATTTTTCACCATTCCATTCCTGTCTATGGCATTCCATTCTTTTCCATTCCATTCCCTTTCTCTTTTTTCCATTTCTTTCCTTTCCATTCCATTCCATTCATTTCCTCTGCATTCTATTATATTCCTCTCCATTTCGTACCATTCCACTCCATTCCATTGCATGCAAATTTATTCAATTCCGTTCCATTCCATTCTTTCCTTGCCATTCTATTCGTTTCCATTCCATTCCATACCTCTCTATTCCATTCCATACCATTGCTCTCCGATTCATTCCATTAAATTCCATTCCTCTCCATTCAATTCTTTCCACTCCATTCCATTCCTCTCTACTCCATTCCTTTCCTTTCTATTCCATTCCATTCCTCTCCATTCCAATACATTCCTTTCCATTCCTTTCCTCTCCATTTCTTTTCATCCCATTGAATTTCAATCCACGATTTTTCATTCCTTTCCATTCCATTACTCTCCATTCCATTCCCTTCCTCTCCACTCCATTCATTTCCATTCCATTCCACCCCTTTCTTTCCATTCCAACCAATGCCATTCAATTCCTCTCCATTTCATTCTATTCTGTGCCATTCCATTCCATTCCATTACACTCCTTTCTAATGCTTCCATTTTTCAAATCCATTCCTTTCAATTCCCATCCATCCCATTCCATCCATTCCATTCTTTCGGTTCCATTACATTCCAATCCATTCCTCTCCATTCCATTGCATTCCACTCAATACCATGCCATTTCACTCCATTCATCTCCATCCCCTTTCATTCCATTCCATTCCTTTCCATTCCTTTCCATTCCATTCCTTTCCATTCCGTTGCAAACCATTCTATTCCATTCATTCTATTCCACTCAATACCTTTCCATTCCTTTCCATTCCATACCATTACTCTACTATTCTTTCCACTCCATTTCATTCCTCTCCATTAAATTCCCTTCCACTCCATTCAATTCCATTCCATTCCATTCCATTTCATTCCATTACATTCTTCTCGATTTTATTCCTTTCCTCTCCATTCCGTTCAATTCCATTCCATTTCATTTCTCTCCAGTCCATTGCATTCCTTTCAATTCCTTTCCTTCCATTCAACTCTAATCCTCGCCTTTCCATTTACTTCCATTCCATTCCTCTCCATTCCATTCAATTCCTTACCTCTCCACTCAATTCCCTTCCTCTCCAGACCTTTACTCTCCACTCAATTCCATTCCTCTCCATACCTTTACTCTCCTTTCTATTGCATTCATTTCCATTCCATTCCATTCCATTCCATTTCTTTCCTCTCCATTCCAATCTTCTCAGTTACTTATCTTTCTGTTCCTTTCCCTTCCTCTCCAATCCATTCCCTACCATTCCATTACATTCCATTGAATTCCTCTGATTTTCATTCCATTCCATTCTATTTCTCTCCATTCCATTCCATTTCTTTCCACACCATTCCATTTTCCCCATTCCATTCCATTTCTTTCAATTGCATTCCATTCCATACCATTCCATTCCATTCTACTCCATTCCAATTCATTCAATTCCTCTCCATTGTTTCAATTCCATTAGATTCTATTGCATTATTTCCATTCCAATCCATTCCATTCCATTGGATTCCATTCCTCTCAATTCCCTTCCATTCCATTGCATTCCATTCCATTCCATACCTCTTCATTCCACTCCATTTCATGCCATCCCTTCCCTTTCAATGCATTCCATTACTTTCATAACAATTCCATTCCTTCCACTCCTTTCAATTCCATTCAATTAGATTCCATTCCATTCTGTTCCATTCCTCTCCATTCCATTCCATTCCATTCCATGCCATTCCATTACACTCCATTCCCTTGCTCTGCATTTCATACCATGTCTCTCCGTTCCATTTCATTTCATTCCTCTCCATTCGATTCCATTCCTCTCCGTTCCATGCCATGCAATTCCATTCCTCGCCATTCCATTCTATTCCATCCAATTCCATTCCATTCCATTTCTCTCCATACCATTCTATTTCACACCATTCCTCTCCATTCCTTTCCATACCATTCCATTCCCTTCCTTTTCATTCCATTCCATTTCATTCCATTCCATTCCATTCCTGTCAATTCTCGCCATTTCTCTCCAGTCATATCCATTCCTCTCCATTTCATTCATCTCCATTCCATTCCATTGCAATTCATTCCATTGCATTACTCTCCAATCCATTTCCTTCCATTCCATTCCACTCAATTCTATCCTATTCCTTTCCTCTCTACTCCGTTCCATTCCATACCTTTCCATTCCATTCCATCCCTGTCCATTCGATTCCATTCCTTACTATTCCATTTCCATTCTTTCCTCCCTATTCCATTCCATTCAATGCCATGCCTGTCCATTCCTGTCCATTTCATTCCATTCCATTCTATTCAATTCCACTCCTCTCCACTCCATTCCATTCCATTCCAACCTATTCTATTCCATTCCAATCCATTCCATTCCATACCATTCTTCTCCATTCACTTTCATAGGATTCCTTTCCATTCCATTACTCTCCATTTCATTCCATTCTATGCCTTTTCTCTTATTTCCAGTTCATTACGTTTCTTTCCATTGCATTCCTTTATATTCCAGTCCATTCCTCTCCATTCCTCTCAATTCATCTCCATTTAACCTCCCTTCCATTCATCTACATTCCATTCCTTTCCATTCCTCTACATTCCATTCCATTCCATTCCATTCCTTCCCTCCCCCATCCTCTCCATACCGTTCCATTCCATTCCATTCTTTTCCCCTACATTCCATTCCATTCCATACCATTCAACTCCTTTCCATTCCATTCCTCTCCCTTCCATTTCATTCCATTCCTTTCTAATCCATTCCATCCCTGTAAATTCCATTCCATTCTATTCCATGCCATTGCATTTCTTCACTCTCCATTCCTTTTCATTCCATACCATTCCATTCCTTTTCATTCCACTGCATTCCACTCGTTTCTAATCCATTCCATTCCTATCCAATCGATTCCATTCCATTCCTCTGCATTCCATTCGATTACCTTCCATTCCTCTCCATTCCATTCCACTCCATTCTATTCCATTCCATTCCTTTTCTTTCCATTTCATCCCCTTCCATTCCTCTCCAGTCCATTCTTCTCCATTTCATTTCATTCCATTCCATTGCATTCCATTCCATTCCATACCTCTCCATTCCATCCAATTTCATGCCATCCCTTCTGTTTCAATGCATACCATTACATTCATAACCATTCCATTCCCTTCCACTCCATTCCATTCCATTCTATTCCTCTCCACACCATTCCACTCCATTCAATTCCATTCAATCCCATTCCATTCCATACAATTCCATTACACTCCATTCCATTGCTCTGCATTCCATACCATGCCTCTCCATTCCATTCCATTTCATTCCTCTCTATTCAATTCCCTTCCTCTCCATTCCATTCCATGCCACTTCATTCCTCTCCATTCCATTCCATTCCATACCATTTCTCTCCATACCATTCTATTTCATGCCATTCCTCTCCATTGCTTTCCATACCATTCCATTCTGTTCCTTTCCATTACATTCTATTCCATTCCATTCAATTCCATTCTATTCCATTTCATTCCTGTCAATTATCTCCATTTCTCTCCAGACGTCTCCATTCCTCTCCATTTCATTCATCTCCATTCCATTCCATTACAATTCATTCCATTGCATTACTCTCGAATCCATTTCGTTCCATTCCATTCCACTCAATTACATTCTATTCCTTCCCTTTCTACTCAGTTCCATTCCATACCTTTCCGTTACATTCCATCCCTCTCCATTCCGTCCCATTCCATACTATTCCATTACAATTCTTTCTTCTCTATTCCATTCCATTCAATGCCATGCCTGTCCATTCCAGTCCATTTCATTCCATTCCACTCTATTCAGTTCCACTCCATTCCACTCCATTCCATTCCATTACTATCTATTTCATTCCATTCCAATCCTTTCCATTCCATACCATTCTTCTCCATTCCCTTCCATAGGATTCCATTCCATTCCATTTCTCTCCATTCCATTCCATTCTATGCCATTTCTCTGCTTTCCAGTTCATTCCATTTCTTTCCATTACATTCCTTTACATTCCAGTCCATTCCTCTCCATTCATCTCCATTCAACCTCCCTTCCATTCATCTACATTCTATTCCATTCCATTCCTTTCCATTCCATTCCATTCCATTCCATTCCATTCCTTCCCTCTCCATTCCTCTCCATACCATTCCATTCCATTCCATTGTTTTCCCCTATATCCCATTCCATTCCATACCATTCAACTCCTTTCCATTCCATTCCTCTCCCTTCCATTTCACTCCATTCCTTTCTAATCCATTCCATCCCTCGAAATTCCATTCCATTCCACTGCATTTCTTCACTCTCTATTCCTTTTCATTCCATAACAGTCCTCTCCATTCCATTCCACTGCATTACACTCCTCTCTATTCCCTTCCATTTCTTTCCATTACATTCCTTTACATTCCAGTCCATTCCTCTCCATTCATCTCCATTCAACCTCCCTTCCATTCATCTACAGTCCATTCCATTCCTCTACATTCCATTCCATTCCATTCCTTCCCTCTCCATTCCTCTCCATAGCATTCCATTCCATTCCATTCTTTTCCCCTACATTCCTTTCCATTCCATACCATTCAACTCCTTTCCATTCCATTCCTCTGTCTTCCATTTCATTCCATTCATTTTTAATCCATTCCATCCCTCTAAATTCCATTCCGTACCATACCATTCAACTCCTTTCCATTCCATTCCTCTCCCTTCCATTTCATTCCATTTCTTTCTAATCCATTCCATCCCTCTAAATTTCATTCCATTCCATTTCATGCCATTGCATTTCTTCACTCTCCATTCCTTTTCATTCCATACCATCCCTCTCCATTCCATTCCACTGCATTCCACTCCCCTCTAATCCATTCCATTCCTATCCATTCCATTCCATTCCATTCCATTCCATTCCTCTGTATTCCATTCCATTCCCTTCCATTCCTCTCCATTCTATTCCTCTCCATTCCATTCCACTCCATTCCATTCCATTCCTTTCCTTTCCATTTCATCCCCTTCCATTTTTTTCCAGTACATTCCTCTCCATTTCATTTCATTCCATTCCATTGCAATCCATTCCATTCCTTTCTACTCCATTCCATTCCTCTCCATTCCATTTCATTCCTTTACATTCCATTACATTCTATTCCTCTACATTCCATTCTCATCCTTTCCATTCTGCTCCATTCCATTACATCCCTCTCCATTTCATTACATTTAATTCCATTCCAATTCTCTCCATTTCTCTCCATTCTATTTCATTCCTCTCCATTCCATTACTCTCCTCTCCCTTCTATTTCATTGCATTCAATTCCCCTTCATTCTTTCCACTCCATTCCTGTCCTCTCCATTCCATTTCATTCCTCTCCATTCCATTCAAATCCATTCTATTTCATTCCTCTCCGTTCCATTCCTCTCAATTCCATTCTTCAGTTACATTTCTTTCTATTCCATTCCATTGCTCTCCAATTCATTCCCTACAATTCCATTGCATTCCATTCAATTTCTCTGATTTTCATTCTGTTCCATTCTATTCCTCTCCAATCCATTCCTCTCTATTCCATTCCATTCCTTTTCACTCCATTCCATTCCTCTAAATTCCAATCCATTCCATTCCTCTCAATTGCATTCCATTCCATTTCTCTCCATTCCATTCCATTCTTTTTTATTCCATTTCATTGCATTGCTTTCCATACCATTCCATTCCATTGCTTTCCATACCATACCATTTGATTCCATTTCATTCTATTCAATCCCTCTCCATTCTTCTCCATTCCTTTCAATTCCAATCATTCCATTCTCCTGAAATCCATTCCTCTCCATAGCATTCCTTTCCATTCCATTCCATACATCTCCCTTCCTTTCATTCCATTCCATTCTATTCCATTCCATCCCTCCCCATTCTATTCCATTCCTCTCCAATCCATTCCTTTCCATTCCACTCCATTCCGTTCCTACCCAGTCCATTCCATTCCATTCTTTCCTCTCCATTCCATTCCTCTCCATTCCATTCCATGCCTCTCCATTTCATTAAATATTTTTCCTTTATTCATCTCCTTTCCTCTCAATTCCATTCCATTCCTCCCCATTCCATTTCTCTCCATTCCCCTCTGTTCCATTCCATTCCATTCCTCTGCATTCCATTCCTATCCCTCCAATTCCATTTTTTCCCTCTCCCTTCCATTCCCTTCCTTTCCATTCCATTCCATTCCATTCCATTCCATTCCTCTCCATTCCGTTAGTCTCCATTCCATTCTTCTCAGTTACATTTCTTTCCTTTCCAATCCTTTCCTCTCCAATCCATTCCCTACTATTCAATTGAATCCCATTCAATTCCTCTGAATTTCATTTCATTGCATTGGTTTCCTCTCCAATCCATTCCGCTCCATTCCATTCCATTTCTCTCCATTCCCTTCCATTTCATTCCATTCCAAAAGTCTCCATTCCATTCTATTCCATACCATTCCTCTCTGTTTCATTCCAATCCATTCCATTCATATCCTTTTCATTCCCTTCCACTCCATTCAATTATATTCCATTCGATAGCAATTCATTCCATTCCATTCCTCTCCATTCCATTCCATTCCTCTTCGTTCCATTCCATTCCTCTCCATTCCATTCCATTCCTCTCCATTCCATTCCATTCCTCTTCGTTCCATTCCATTCCTCTCCATTCCATTCCATTCCTTTACATTCCATTCCATTCCTTTACATTTCTCTCCGTTCCACTCCATTTATTCCCCTCCTTTCCTCTCCTTTCAATTCCATTCCATTCCTCTATTCCATTGAATTCCGTTCCATTCCTTTCCTCTCCATTCCCTTTCATTCCGATCTAGTCCTCTAAATTCATTCCCTTTCATTCATACCTCTCCATTTCATTCCTTTCCATTACATTCCATTCCGCTTTATTACATTGCATTCTATACCATTCCTTTCCTATCCATTTCCTTTCATTCCATTCAATTCCAATCCTCACTTTTCCATTCCTTTCCATTCCATTCCTCTCCTTTCCATTCCTTTCCTCTCCCTTTCGTTCCATTACTCTCCATTAAATTCCATTCCATTCCAATCCATTCCATCCCATTCCTCTTCATTCCGTTTCTCTCCATTCCATTCCTCTCAGTTAAATTTCTTTCCATTCCATTCCTCTCCATTCCATTCCGATACATCCTATTCCATTCCATTCCTCTTTATTCCATTGTATTCCATTCCACTCCCCTCCATTCTTTTCCATTCCATACCTTTCCTCTCCATTTCATTTCATTCCATTTCATTCTTCTCCATTTTTTCCCTTCCACTCCACTCAATTCAATTTCTTTGCATTCCATTCCATTCTGTTCCATTATTCTTCAATTAACTTCAATTCAAATCCTCTCTATTCCATTCCATTCTTTTCGTCTCCACTCTGTTCCATTCCTTTCCATTCCCTTCTATTCCATCCCTCTCTATTTTGTTCCTTTCCCTTCCATTTCATTTCATTCCTTTCCTCTCCATATCATTCAATACAATGCCATTCCTCTCCATTCCAGTCAGTTCCATTCTCTCCCATTCCATTCCTTTCTTCTCTGTTCTCTTCCATTAGATTACATTCCATTCCATTCCTCTCCATTTCGTTTCATTCCATGCCATTTATCGTTTTTCCATTTCATTACATTCTTTTTCATTCCATTCCATTCCTGTCCATTCCTCTCCATTTGTCTCCATTCCTTCCCTTTTCATTCATCTACATTCCATCCCATTCCATTCCATGCCTTCCCTCTCCATTCCTCTTCATTCCATTCCATTACATTCCAATCCATTCCGTTCTTCTACACTCCATTCCTCTCTATAGCATTCCATTCCATTGCATTCCATTCCTCTCCCTTCCATTTCATTCCATTCCATTCTATTCCTTTCCATCCCTCTCTATTCCAATCCTCTCTTTTCCTTTCCATTCCATTCCATTCCGTTCCAATCTCTTCGATTCCATTCATTCCATTCAATTACATTGCATTCAATTCAATTCTATTCCATTCCATAACATTACATTCTATTACTCTCCATTGAACTCCCTTCCATTCCATTCTTCCCATTCCATTACATCCCTCTCCATTTCATTAAATTTATTTCCATTCCATTGTGCTTCATTCCTCTCCATTCCATTCATTCCTCTCCATTCCATCCTTTTCCATTCCTTTCCTCTGCCTTCCTTTCCATTACTATCCATTCCTTTCCTCTCCTTTTCACTCCATTCCTCTCCATTCCATTCCATTCCATTCCTCTCCAATCCGTTCCTCTCCATTCCATTTCTCTCAGTACATTTCTTTCTTTTCCATCCCATTGCTCTCCACTCCATTCCCTACCATTCTATTGCATTCCATTCAATTCCTCTTAATTTCATTTCATTCCATTGTATTCCTCGCCAATTCATTCCTCTCCATTCCATTCCATTCCGTTCCACTCCATTCCATGCTTTCCATTTCAATCCATTCCATTTAATTCCTCTCCATTCAATTTCATTCCATTACTCTACATTCCAGTCCATTCCATTCTATTCCATTCCATTCCTTCCCTTTCTGTTCCATTCCATTCCATTTCTTTCCATATCTTTCCATTTAATTCCTTTCCTTTCCTTTCCATTCAATTCCATTTCGTTCCATACCACTACAATCCATTCCTTCCTTTCTATGCCATTCCATTTCTGTCTATTCCATTGCATTCCATTCCTTTTCTCTCAATTCCATTACTCTCCATTTCATTTCATTCTATTCCTCTACATTGCGTTCCATTCGGTTCCTTTTCATTCCTTTCCTCACCATTACATTAAACTTCATTCCATTCCATTCCATTCCTCTTTATTCCATTCCATTCCATTCCAATCACCTCCATTTAATTCCCTTCCTCTCCAATAAATTCCATTCCATTCCATTCCATTCTTTCCATTCCATTCCATTATTTTCCAATTCATTGCCTTCCATTCCAATCCTCTCCATTTCATTCCACCCCTTTACTCTCCACTCCGTTCTATTGCATTCCATTCCAACATTCTCCATTCTGTTCCATTCCACTTCACTTCTTTCCTCTCCATTCCATTCCATACAATGCCATTCCTCTCCATTCCATTTGATTCTCTTCTCTTCCATTCCTTTCCATTCTTCTCCATTTCCTTACATTCGATTTGATTCCATTCCATTCCTCTCCATTCAATTCCATTCTATGCAATTCCTCTCCTGTCAATTTCATTCCATTCCTTTCCATTTCATTCCATTCCATTTCTGTCCATTTCTCTCCAACCCTCTCCATTCATCTCCATTCCTCTCCATTCCATCAATCAACATTCCATTTCATTAGATTCCTCTACATTCCATTCCGTTTCATTCCATTCCATCACTCTCCATTCCTCTCCATTCCATTCCATTACAATTCATTCCATTCCCCGACAATCCATTCCACTCCATAGCATTCCAATCCATTTCATTCCATTCCTTTTCCTTCCATTTCATTCGATTCCACTCTAATCCATTCCATCCCTCTCCATTCCTGTTCTCTCCATTCCATTACATTCCTCTCCATTCCATTCCATTCCTGTCCATTCTACTCCATTCCATTCCCTTCCATTCCATTGCATTCCTCTTCATTCTATTCCCCTCCATTCCCTTCAAGTACATTCCATTCCATTCTTCTCCATTTCAATCCTTCCATTCCATTCCATTCCATTCATTTCCATTCCTTTCCATTCCATTCCAATCCATTCCATTTCATTCTTATCCATTCCATTCCATTTCTCTCCATTCCATTCCTCTCCATTCCATTCCATCCCATTCTACTCCATTCCAGTCCTCTCCATTCCATTCCATTCCATTACAACCCATTCCCTTCTATTCCTATTCATTCCATTCTCTTCCATTCCATTCCTCTCCATTCCGTTCCTTTACATTACATACCATCCCTCTCTATTCCATTGCATTCTGCTCTATTCCTTTCCATTCCCTTTCATTTCATTCAATTCTTATTCTCGCTTTTCCTTTCCCTTCCATTCCATTCCTCTCCATTCCATTCCATTCCTTTCTTCTCCACTCCATTCCATTCTTTTCTTCTCCACTCCATTCCATTCCTTTCTTCTCCCTTGCATTCCATTCCTCCCCATTCCTTTCCATTCCATTTCATTCCATTCCAATCTATTCCTCTCCATTCCTTTCCCTTCCATTCCATTCCTCCCCATTCCATTCCTTTCCTCTCCAGTCCATTACTCCCCATTCCCTCCCAATATATTTCATTCCATTCCTCTCCATTCCAGTCCTCTCTAATCCGTTCCTATCTCTTCCATTCCATTCCTCTCTGCTCCTTTCCTCTACCTTTCTACCTTTCTATTCCATTCCTCTGCATTAATTTCCATTCCATTCCAATCCATTCTATTCCATTCCTCTCCATTCCTTTCCCTTCCATTCCATTCAGTTACATTTCTTTCCAGTCCATTCCTATTCATTCTTTCCAATTCATTTCATTACATTCCATTCCTCTTTTTTCCATTGTATTCCATTCCATTCCCCTCCATTCCTTTTCATTCCATACCTTTCCTCTCCACTCCACTCCCTTCCATTCCATTCCTCCCATTCAGTTGCCTCCCTCTCCATTTCATTAAATTTATTTCCATTCCGCTGCTCTATATTCCTCTTCATTTCATTACATTCCTCTCCATTCCACTCCTCCCCATACCCTTCCATTCCAGTTCTCTCCATTCCATTCCTTTCCATTCCTTTTCTGCCTTCCATTCCATTCCTCTCCATTCCTTTCCTCTCCTATCCATTCCATTCCATTCCTCTCCATTCCATTTCTCTCAGTTTTATTCCTCTCATTTACATTTCTTCCCTTTCCATTCCATTGCTCTCCAATCCATTCCCTACCTTTCTATTGCATTCCATTCAATTCCTCTGAGTTTTCTTCCATTCCATTCTATTCCTCACCAATTCATTCCTCTCCATTCCATTGCATCTTTCCACTCCATTCTATTCATCTCCATTCCAATTCATTCCATTCCATTCCTTTCCATTCCATTCCCTTCCTCTACATTCCATTCCATACCTTTCCTTTCCATGCCATTCCATTCCATTTTTTCCATACCTTTTCAATCCATTCCATTCCATTTCATTCCATTCCCTTCCATTTCATTCCCTTCCATTCCTTTCCTTTCCATACAATTCCATTTAATTCCATTCTACTCCATTCCTTTTAATTCCATTCCATTCTCTTCCTCTACATTCCAATCCATTCCATTCCTTTCCTAATTATTCCATTCCATTCCTCATTATTCCACTCCATTCCATTCCATCCCACTCCATTCCTTTGCATTCCAAACCCTTCCTCTCCCTTTCAGTCCATTCCATTGCATTACTCTCCACTTAATTCCCTTGCGTTCCACTCATTTCTATTCCATTCCATTCCTCTCCATTCAATTGCTCTCCTTTCAATTTCTTTCCTCTCTATTGCCTTTCATTCCATTCCATTAAAATCCTCTAATTCCATTCCCTTCAATTCCATTCCTCTCCATTCCATTCCATTCCTTTCCACTCCATTGCATTCCTCTCCATTCCAAACCATTCCATTCCATTAAGTTCTATACTGTACAATTCCATTCCAATCCCTTCCATTTCTTTCCTCTCCATTCCATTGCATTCCTTTCCTTTCTATTCCATTCCTTTCCATACCATTCCATGTCATTCCATACCAGTAAATTCCATTGCATTCCATTCCATTCCACTGTAATCCATTCTAATCCTCTACAATCCATTTTATTCCATTCATTTCCATTCCGTTTCTCACTCCATTCCAATTCATTCCATTCCATTCCTCTTATTCCTCTACATTCTATTCTATTCCATTCCATTCCTTTCCTTTCCTTTCCTTTCCTCTCCATTCTAACCCATCTCCTTCCATTCCATTGTATTCATCTCATTTCCATACCATTCCATACCATTCCCTTCTCTTTTATTCCATTCCTTTCCATTCCATTCCACTCTATTCCATTCCCTACCTTTCTATTCAATTCCATTCTCTTTATTCCATTCCATTCCATTCCACTCCTCTCAATTCCTTTCCATTCTATTCCATTCCATTCCTATCCATTCCTCTCCATTCCATTCCTCTCAATTGCATTCTTCTCTTTCCTTTTCATTTCATTCCATTTCATTCTATTCCATTCCATTCTATTACATACTATTCCATTCCATAGTTTTCCATTCCGTTCTATTCTATACCATTCCTCTATGTGTCATTCCATTCCATTCTATTCCTAACCAGTCCATTCCCTACAACATTATTCAATTCCATTCCATTCCATTCCATTCAATTCCATTTCATACCTCTCCATTCCAATCCATTCCATTCAATTCCTCTCCTCTCCATTCCATTCCTCTACATTCCATTTCATTCCTTTTCATTCCTCTCCTCTCCAATACCTTTCATTCCATTCCATTACAACCCTGGCCTTTCCATTCCCTTACATACCATTCCTCTCCTTTCCATTCCATTCCTTACTTCTCCATTCCATTCAGTTCCATTCCATTCTATTCCTCTCCATTCCATTCCATTCTGTTCTTTCCAATCTATTCCTCACCATTCCTTTCCAGTTCTTTCCATTTCATTCCTTTCCATTCCATTCCTCTTTATTCCATTCCATTCCATTCCATTCCTCTCAATTCCTTTCCATTCCATTCCATTCCTCTCCATTCCATTCCTCTCCATTCCATTCGATTCCACTCCATTCCATTGCATTTCTTTCCATTCCTCTCGATTGCATTCTATTCTATTCAATTCCAATACATTCCTCTCCATTCCTTTCCAATTCATTCCATTATCTGCATTCCAATCCATTCCTTACCATTGCATTCCATTCCTGTCCATTCCCTTTGTGTCCATTCCCTTCCATTTCTTTCCATCCCATTCTATTCCATTCCATACCTCTCCATTCCACTCCATTCCATATCATTTCTTTCCGATTCATTCCATTCCATTCCATTCATATCCATTCCATTTCTTTCCACTCCATTCAATTATATTCCATTTGATAACATTCCATTCCATTCCACTCTATCCCATTGCATTCAATTCCATTCCATTCCATTCCTTTCCTCTCCATTCCATTGCATTCCTCTCCATTCCATTCCATTCCCTTCCATTCCTCTACATTCCATTACATTACATTCCTCTCCCTCCCATTCCATTCCTCTCCATTCCATTCCATTTCATTCCCTTCCATTCCTCTCTATTCCATTCCATTCCCTTCTTCTCTCCATTCCCTTTCATTACATTAAATTCAAAACCTCGCTTTTCCATTCCCTTCCTTTCCATTCCTCTCCTTTACATTCCTTTCCTCTCCATTCCATTACTCATCATTCCCTCACATTATATTTCATTCCATTCCTCTCCATTCCTTTCCTCTACCTTCCTTTCCTTTTTTCTCCATTAAATGTCATTCTTTTCCAATCCATTCTATTCCATTCCTCTCCATTACATTCTTCTCCATTCCATTCCTCTCAGTTAAATTCCTTTCCACTTTATTCCTCTCTATTACATTCCAGTACATTCCATTCCTCTTTATTCGATTGTATTCCATTCCACTCCCCTCCATTCTTTTCCATTCCCTATCTTTCCTCTCCATTTCATTCTTTTCCATTACATTCCTCTCCATTTCAATCCATTCCATTCCATTCCTCTCCACTCCATTCCATTCCTTTACATTCCAATGCATTCCTTTCCATTCCTTTCCTCTCCATTAACTTTCATTCCATTCCATCCTTGCCTTTCCATTCCCTTCCACACCATTCCTTTCCTTTGTATTCCATTCCTTACCTCTCCATTACATTCAGTTCCATTCCATTCTATTCCTCTACATTCCATTCCGTTCCTTTCTTTCCAATGCATTAGTCCCCATTCCATTCCAGTTCATTCCATTCCATTCCTTTCCATTCCATTCCTCTTTATTTCATTCCATTCCACTCAATTCCTTTCCAAACCATTCCATTTCTCTCCATTCCATTCCATTCCTCTCCTTTCCATTCGATTCCACTCCATTCCATTCCACTCCATTCCATTCCTCTAAATTGCATTGCATTCCTTTCCATTCCATTTCATTCCATTCCTCTAAATTGCATTCCATTCCATTCAATTCCAATCCATTCCTCTCCATTACTTTCCATTCCATTCCATTCTTTTCCATTATTTGCATTCCAATCCATTCCATTCCATTTCATTCCATTCCTTTCCATTCCCTTTGTTTCCATTTCATTGCCTTTATTTCCATCCCATTCTATTCCATTCCATAGCTCTCCATTCCACTCTATTCCATACCATTCATCTCCGTTTCATTCCATTCTATTCCATTCATATCCATTCCATTCCCTTCCACTCCATTCAATTATAGTCCATTTAATAACATTCCATTCCATTCCATTCCTTTCCATTCCATTGCATTCCATTTCTCTCCATTCCATTCCCTTCACTTCCATTCCTCTCCATTGCATTCCATTCCTTTCCTCTCCGTTCCCTTTCATTCCATTCAATTTGAAATTTCGCTTCTCTGTTCCTTTCCTTTCATTCCTCTGCTTTCCATTCCTTTCCTCTCCATTCCATTACTCCCCATTCTCTCGCATTATATTTCATTCCATTCTTCTCCATTCCATTCCTCTCCATTCCTTTCCTCTCCCTTTTGTTCCATTCCTCTCCATTAAATTCTATTCCATTCCAATCCATTCTATTCCATTCCTCTCCAGTCCATTAGTCTCCATTAAATTCCTCTGAGTTAAATTTCTTTCTCTTTCATTCCTCTCAATTCCATTCCAGTGAATTCCATTCCACTCCATTCCTCCTTATTCTATTGTATTCCATTCCACTCCCCTCCATTCCTTTCCATTCCATACCTTTCCTCTCCATTTCATTCCATTCCTCTCCATTTAATTCCCTTCTGCTCCACTCAATTTCATTCCTTTGCATTCAATTCCATTCTTTTCCATTCCATTCCATTATTCTGCAATGAATTGACTTCCATTCCAATCCTATTCCATTCCATTCTTTTACATTCCATTTCATTCCATCCCTCTCTATTCCGTTCCATTCCATTTCATTCCTTTCCTCTCCATATCATTCAATACAGTGCCATTCCTCTCCATTCCAGTCCATTCCGTTCCATTCCATTCCATTCCTTTCTTCTCCATTCCCTTCCTTCAGATTACATTCCATTCCATTCCGTTCCATTCTATGCCGTTTCTGTCCTTTCCATTTCATTACTTTTCATTTCATTCCATTCCATTCCGTTCCATTTCTTTCCTCTCCATTCGTCTCCATTCTTTTCAATTTCATTCATCTCCATTCCATTCCATTCCCTTCCATTCCAATCCTTCCCTCCTCATTACTCTCCATTCCATTCCATTCCAATCCATTCCGTTCCCCTACAATCCATTCCTCTACATAGCATTCCATTCCGTTCCATTCCATTTCTTTCCCCTCCATTCGTCTCCATTCTTTTCAATTTCATTCATCTCCATTCCATTCCATTCCCTTCCATTCCAATCCTTCCCTCCTCATTCCTCTCCATTCCATTACATTCCAATCCATTCCGTTCCCATACAATCCATTCCTCTACATAGCATTCCATTCCATTGCATTCCATTCCTCTTCCTTCCATTTCATTCCATTCCATTCCATCCCTCTAGATTCCAGTCCACTCGTTTCCTTTCCATTCCATTCCAATCTACTCGATTCCATTCCTCCCCTTCCATTCCATTCCATTCTACTCCTCTCCATTGCATTTTCTTCCATTCCATTCTTCCCGTTCCATTCCATCACTCTCCATTATATTAAACTTATTTCCATTCCAAACCTGTCCTTTCCTCTCCATTCCATTCCGCTACATTCCATTGCATTCCATTCCATTCCATTCTGTTCTAATCCATTCCTTTCCATTCCATTCCTTTCCATACCATTCCATTTCATTCCATTCCAGTCCATTCCATTTTTTTCCTCTCCATTCCATTCCAATCCATTCTCTTCTTCTACATTCCACTCCATTCGGTTCCTTTCCATCCCATTCCTCGCCATTCCAATTCACTTTGTTCCATACCATTCCATTCTTCTCCATATAATTCCCTTCCACTCCATCAAATTCCGTTCCATTCCATTCCATTGCATTGCATTCCATTTCATTTCATTGCATTCCATTCTTCTCCGTTCCATTCAATTTTTTTCCTCTCCACTCCTTTCCATTCCCTTCCGTTCCAACACACTCCATTCTGTTCCATTCCATTCCATTCCCTTTCTCTCCTCTCCTCTTCATTCCATTCCATGCAATGCCATTCCTCTCCATTCCAGTCCATTTCTTTCCCTTCCATTCTATTCTTCTCCATACCCTTACATCCAATCTATTCCATTCCATTTCTCTCCATTCAATTCTCTCCATTCAATTCCTTCATGCAATTCCTCTCCTTTCCATTTTATTCCATTCTTTTTTATTTCATTCCATTCCAATCCATTTCTGTCCATTCCTCTCCATCCCTCTCCATTCGTCTCCATTCCTCTCCATTCCATTGATCTAAATTCCATTCCATTCCATTCCTCTACATTACATTTCATTAAATTCCTTTCCATTTCTCTCCATTCCATTCCATTTCATTTCGTTCCCCTACCACCCAATCCTCTACATAGCATTCCATTCCATTCCATTCCTCTACCTTTCATTTCATTCCGTTACATTCTATTCCATTCTATCCCTCTCCATTCAATTCCTCTCCATTCCATTCCATCCCTCTCCGTTCTACTCAATTCCATTACTTTCCATTCTATTCCATTCCATTTCTAGTCAATCCATTCCATTCCATTTCATTCCTTTCCACTTCATTCGCTTCCATACATTCCTTTCCATTCCATTCCTCTCCATTCCCTGCCTCTCCCTTGCATTCCATTCCTCTCCATTATTTCCTTCTCCTTTCCATTTCATTCCATTTCATTCCATTCTTCTCCATTCCGTTCCTCACTATTATACCTTTCTAAGTTATGTTTCTTTCCTTACCATTCCATTCATCTTCAATACATTTCCTACCATTGTATTGAATTCCATTCAATTCCACTGAATTTCATTCCATTCCATTCTATTCCTCTCCAATCCATTCCTCTGAATTCCATACTTTTACACTCCATTCTATTCCTCTCCATTCCAACCCATTCCTTTCCATTACATTCCATTCCTCTCCATAACATTCCATTACATTCCTCTCCATTACGTTCCATTCCATTCCTTTCTATTCCATTCCATTCCATTTCATTGCATTCCATACCATTCCATTATATTACATTCCATTCCAATCCTCTCCATTCCATCACATTCCATTCCATTCTAACCCATTTCATTCTATTCTTTACCATTCCATTCCTCATTATCCCTTTCCATTGCGTTTCATTTCTCTCCATTTCTTTCCATTCCATACCCTTCCTCTCCATTTCATTCCATTCCATTCTATTCCTCTCCTTTAAAATCGCTTCTGCTCCACTCAATTCCATTCCATTCCATTGTTTTCCCTTCCATTCCATTTTATTCCTCTACATTCCATTGCAGTTCTTTCCAATCATTTCCTCGCTATTCCCTTCCATTTCATTCCATTAAAATCCTCGCTTTCCATTCCCTTCCATTCCATTCTTCCCTATTGCATACAATTCCTTTCCTCTCCACTCCATTCCATTCCATCCATTACATTCTAACCACACCAATTGATTCCATTCCATTCCATCCCTCTCCTTTCCATTTATTGCATCCCTACCCTCTCCATTTGCTTCATTCCATTCCATTCCATTTCCCTGGATTCCATTCCTCTCCATTCCATTCCATTCCTTTCCATTCCTCTTCTTTCCATTCCATTCCATTCCATTCTATTTCCCTGGATTCCATTCCTTTCCATTCCATTCCATTCCTCTCCATTCCATTCCTCTTCTTTCCATTCCATTCCATTCCATTCCTCTCCATTCCTTTCCATCTCATTCCATTCCAATCCATTGCCTTCCATTCCTCTCCATTCCATTCCATTCCATCATATTACTCTCCATTCCATTCCTCTCCATCCATTCTATTCCATTCTACTCCATTCTATTCCTCTCCATTCCATTCCTTTCAATTTATTTCCGTTCTATTCCTATTCATTCCATTCCATTCCTCTCCATTACGTTCCTTTCCATTATATTCCATTCCTCTCTATTCCATTACATTCTGTTTCGTTCCATTTCTTTTCATTCCATTCCATTCCATTCCTTGCTTTTCCATTCCCCTCCATTCCTTTCCATTCCATACCTTTCCTCTCCATTTCATTCCATTCCATTCCATTCCTCTCCATTTAATTCCTTTCTGCTCATCTCAATTCCTTTCCATTGCATTCCATTCCATTCCAATTCATTATTCTCCAATCAGTTGATTTCCATTCCAATCCTCTCAATTCCATTCCATTCCTTTCCTCTCCACTCCGTTCCATTCCATTCCATTACCTCCTTCTCCATTCCATTCCCTTCCATTCCATTGCATTCTTCTCCATTGTCGTTCATTCCATTCCATTCCATTCTATTCCGTTCAATTCCTATGCCATTCCTCACCTTTCCATTTCATTCCATTCCTTTCCATTTCATTCCTTTCCATTACATTACATTCCTGTCCATTCCTCTCCATTCCTCCCCATTTCATTCATCTACATTCCATTCCATTCCATTCCTTCCCTCTGCATTCCTCTCCATTCCATTCCATTACATTTCATTTCATTACAATCCATTCCTTTGCCCTGCAATCCCTTCCGCTCCATAGAATTCCATTCCATTTAATTCCATTCTATTCCCTTCCATTTCATTCCATTCCATTCTATTCCATACCATCCCTCTCTATTCCATCTCTCTCCTTTCTATTCCATTCAATTCCATTCCATTCGGTTCTATTCTACTTCATATCATTCCTCTCCCTTCCATTCCAATCCATTGCATTCTATTCCTCTCCATTCCACCACCTTCCATTCCATTCCTCCCATATCATTCCATCCCTCTCCATGTCATTAAATTTATTTCCATTCCAATGCTCTGCTTTCCTCTCCATTCCATTCCATTCCATTCCTCTCCATTCCGCTCCTTTCCATTCCCTTCCAGTACATTCCATTCTATTCCTCTTGATTCCGTTCCTTTTCATTCTTTTCCTCAGCCTTCTATTCCATTCCTCTCCATTCCTTTCCTCTTTTTCCTTTTCATCACTCTCCATTCAGTTCCTTTCCATTCCATTCCTTTCAGTTACATTTCTTTCCTTTCCATTCCATTGCTCTCCAATCCAATCCCCACCATTCTATTGCATTCCATTCAATTCCTCTGAATTTCATTCTATTCCTCATCAATTCATTCCTCTCCATTTCATTCCATTCTTTTCCACTCCATTCCATTCCTCTACATTCCAACCATTCCATTCCATTCCATTACTCGCCATTGCAATCCATTTCATTCCTCTACATTCCATTCCATTCCATTTCTTTCCATTCCATTCAATTTCTTTCCATACCATTCCCATCCGTTCCATTGTATTCCTCTCCATTCCATTGCTTTCCATTCCCTTCCATGCCCTTCCATTCTATTCCATTCAATAACATTCCATGCCATTACATTCCAGTCCCTTCCATTGCATTCCATTCCGCTCCTCTCCATTGCATTCCATTCCATTTCGTTCTTTTCCTCTATATTTCATCTCCTTTGGTTCCTTTCTTTTCCATTCCTCACCATTCCATTCCACTTCATTCCATTCCATTCCATTCCTCTTCATTTAATTCCCTTCTGATCCACTAAATTATGTTATATTCCAATCCATTCCATTCCATTCTTTTACTTTCCATTTCATTACTCTCCAATTCGTTGCCTTCCTTCCCATTCCACTCCATTCCATTCCACTCCTTTCCTCTCCAATCTGTTCCATTCCATTCCAAAGCTCTCCTTTTCTTTCCATTCCATTCCATTTCACTCTTTTCCTCTCCATTCCTTTCCATACAATGGCATTCCTCTCCATTCCAGTCCATTTCATTTCATTCCATTCCGTTCCATTCTTTCCCATCCCCTTACATTCGATTCCATTCCTCTCCATTCCATTCCATTCTATTCAATTTCTTTCCTTTCCATTTCTTTCCATTCCTTTCCATTTCATTCCATTCACTTCCATTCCTTTCCATTCCTTTCCATTCCTCTCCATTCTTCTCCATTCCCCTCCATTCCATTCATCTACATTCCATTCTCTTCCTCTACATTTTATTTCATTTCATTCCATTCTATGCCTCTCCATTCCATGCCATTCTTCTCCATTCCATTACATGCCTTTCCTTTCCATACCGCTCCACTCTTTTCCAATACATTCTTTTAAATTCCATTCAACTTTATTCAATTTTATTGCATTCCATTCCTTTAATTTCCATTCCATGCTATTCCATTCCATTCCATTCCAATCCATTCCATTCCATTTCATTCCATTCCATTCCATTCTATACCATTCCTCTCCATTTTATTCCATTCCATTCCATTCCATTTCGTTTGATTTCTTTCTATTTCATTCCATTCCATTCCATTCCATTCCTTTCATCCCATTCCCTTCCATTCCATTCATTTCCATTCCATTCGAATCCATTGTATTCCATTCCTCTCCACTCCATTCCGTTCCAATAAATTCCATTCCATTCATTTCCATTCCATTGCATCTCTATCCCTTCCTTTTCTCTCCATTTTTTTCATTCTATTCAATTCCAATCTTCGCCTTTCCATGCCCTTCCATTCCATTCCTCTCCATTCCATTCCTTTCCACTCCACTCGATTTCATTCCATTCCATTTCACCACTTTCTTTCCATTCTAACTCATTTATTTCCATTCCTCTCCATTTCATTCCATTCCGTTCCATTCCATTCCTTTCTATTACTCTCCTTTCCATTGCTCTCCATTCCATTCCACTCCATTCCATTCAATCCATTCCTTTCCAGGCCATTCTAAGCCCATTCCATTTATTTGCATACCATTCAAATCCATTCCATTCCATTCCTCTCCATTCCATTGCTTTCCATTCCATTTCATTCCCTTCCATTCCATTCCCTTCCATTCCAATCTTTTCCATACCATACCATGCCATTCCATTCCACTCCCTTCCATTGCATCCTATTCCTTTCCTCTCCATTCCATTCCATTCGGTTCCTTTCCATTCCATTCCACTTCATTCCATTCCATTCCATTCCTCTTTATTCCATTCCCTTCCTTTCCATTTCTCTCCATTCCCTTCCATGCCTATTGATTTCATTAAATGTTTCTCCTTTGCATTCCTCTCCCTTCCTCTCAATTCCATTCCATTCCTCTCCATTCCATTCCATTTCTCCATTCCATTCCTCTGCATTCCATTTCTCTTCCTTGTATTCCAATCCTCCCCATTATTGCCCTCTCCCTTAGATTCCATTCCTTTCCATTCCATTCCCTCCATTCCGTTAGGCTCCATTCCATTCTTCTCAGTCACATTTCTTTCCTTTCCAATCCTTTCCTCTCCAATCCATTCCCTACCATTCAGTTGAATTCTATTCAATTCCTCTGAAATTCATTCCATTCCTTTGTATTCTGCTCCAATCCATTCCTCTCGAATCCATTCTATTCCTCTCCATCCCACAACTCTCCTTTCCCTTCCAGTACATTCCATTTCATTTCTCTCCATCCTATTCCTTTCCATTCCTTTCCTCTGCCTTCCATTCATTCCTCTCCATTCCTTTCCTCTCCTTTCCATTACATTCCTCTCCATTCCATTTCTTTCGATTCCATTCCATTCCATTCCATTCCATTCCATTCCATTCCATTTCTCTCAGTTTCATTCCTCTCATTTACATTTCTTTCCTTTCCATTCCATGGCTCTCCAATCCATTCCCTAATATTCTATTGCATTTCATTCAGCTCCTCTAAATTTCATTCAATTCCATTCTATTCCTTACCAACTCATTTCTCTCCATTCCATTCCATTCCTTTCCACTCCCTTCCATTCCTTTCCATTCATATGCATTCCATTCCATTATATTCCATTATCTCCATTCCATTCTATTCGATTCCATTCAATTCCATTCCATTCCATTCCCTTCCTCTACATTCCATTCCATTCAATTCCACTTCATTCCGCTCCATTCCATTGCATTTCATTTCATTCCATTGCCTTCCATTCTATTCCTCTCTATACCATTCCATTTCATTCCATTCCAGTCGATTCCATTGCATTCCATTCCTTTCCTCTCCATTCTATTCCATTCAATTCTATTCCTCTACAATCCATTACATTCAGTTCCTTTCCATTCCATTCCATTCCTCACGATTCCAACCATCTTTATTCTATACCATTCAATTCCTCTTTATTCCATTCCATTCCTTTCTATTTCTCTCCATTTATTTCCCTTTCACTCCACTAAATTTCAATCCGTTCATTCCATTCCATTCTTTTCCATTGATTGCATTACTCTCTAATTCATTGCCTAACATTCCATTCTTCTCCACTCCATTCCATTCCTTTCCTCTCCACTCCTTTCCATTCTATTCCATTCCATTCCAACACTCTCCATTCCGTTCCATTCCATTCCATTCCCTTTCACTCCTTTCCTCTCGATTCTATTCCATACAATGCCATTCCTCTCCATTCCAGTCCATTCCTTTCCCTTCCATTCCATTCTATTATCTCCATTCCCTTACATTGGATTGCATTCCATTCCATTGCTCTCCATTCAATCCATTCTATACAATTTCTCTCCTTTCCATTTCGTTCTGTTACTTTTCAATTATTCCATTCCATTCAATTCCATTCATGTCCATTCCTCTCCATCCTTCTCCATTCATCTCCATTCCTCTCATTCCATTGATCTACATTCCATTCCATTCCTCTACATTCCATTCCATCTCATTCCATTCTATCCCTCTCCATTCCTCTTCATTCCACTCCATTCCATTCCATTCCATTCCACTCCATTCCATTCCTCTCTATTCCAATCCATGCCTTTCCATTCCATTCCATTCCTTTCCATATCATTACATTCCATTCTATTCCTCTCCATTCCATTCCTCTCCAAACCATTCCATTCCATTCCTTTCCATTCCATTCCTTACCATTGCATTCTTTTCCATTCCTTTTTATTACTCTCCATTCCATTGCTTTACATTCCATTCTAATCCATTCCATTCTATTCTTTACCATAACTTTCCATGCCATTTCATTCCATTCCATCACATTCCATTCCATTCCATTCCTCTACATTCCATTCCATTCCTTCTATTCTATTCCTCTACATTCCATTCCATCCCATTCCTTTCCATTCCATTTCTCACCATTCCATTCCAGGTCATTCCATTCCATTCCATTCCTCGTTGTCCCTTTACTTTCCATTCCTCTCTAATCCTTTCCATCCCATAACCTTCCTCTCCATTTGATTCCATTCCATTCCATTACTCTCCATTCAATTCACTTCTCTCCACTCAATTTTATTGCATTTCATTCTTTTCCATTCCATTGCTTTCCCCTCCATTCCATTCCATTCCATTGCATTCCATTCCATTCTATTCCTCTCCATTCCATTGCACTCCTTTTCATTCCTTTCCTCTCTATTCCATTTCATTCCATTCCACTAAAATCCTCGCATTCCATTCCCTTTTATTCCATTTCTCTGCGTTACATTCCATTCCTCTCCTCTCCACTCCATTCCATTGCATTTAATTCATTTAATTCCATTCCACTCACACCAGTTGTTTGCATTCCATTCCTTCCCTCTCCATTCCATTTATTTTATTCCTTCCCTCTCCATTTCTCACCATTCTTTTCCATTCTATTTACCTCCATTCCATTCCATTCCTCTCCATTCCATTCCATTCCTTTCCATTCCAAACCATTCCTCTCCATTGCATTTCATTCCTCTCCATTCCACTCCATTCCATTCCATTCCCTTCCATTCCTTTCCATTCTGTTCCATTCCTCTCCATTCCTTTCCTCTCCATTCCTTTCCATTCCATACCATTCCATTGTACTCCACTCTATTTCTCTCCACTCCATTCTATTCAATTCCATTCCGTTCTATTCCTATCCATTCCATTCCATTCCTCTCCTTTACGTTCCTTTCCATTACATTCCATTCCTCTCTATTCCATTACACCCTGTTCCATTTCTTTCCTATCTATTCCATTCCATTTCATTCAATGCCAATCCTCACTTTTCCATTCCCCTCCATTCCATTCATCTCTATTCCTTTCCATTTCTCTCCAATCATTCCATTCCATGACATTCCATTCCATTCCATTTCCTTCCATTCCTCTCCATTCCATTCCATTCCTTTCCTCTCTAGTCCATTCCAATCCTCTCCACTCCTGTCCTCTCCCTTCCATTCCATTCCTCTCATTCCTTTCCATTCCATTCGTTCTATTCCCCTCCATTCCTATCCCTTCCATTTCATTCATCTCCATTCCATCCCTCTCCCTTTCATGAATTTCATTCCATTCCATTCCTCTCCATTCCATTCCTTTCCTCTTCATTCCCTACTCCCCCATCCCTCCCAGTATGTTTACTGCATTCCTTTCCATTCCATTCCTCTCCATTCCAATCCTATCTCTTCCATTCCATTCCTCTTCATTCCTTCCCTCTCCATTAAATTCCATTCCATTCCTCTCCATTCCATTCCTTAGTTATATTCCATTCCTATTTCATTCCAGTACATTCCATTCCATTCAATTCCACTTTATTCCATTGTATTCCAATTCTTTCCCCCCATTCCATTCCATTCCATACCTTTCCTCTCCATTTTATTCCATTCCTTTCCATTCCATTTCATTCTATTCCATTCCATTCCATACCTATCCATTCCATTCCATTCATTTCTATTCCTTCTTCCCATTCCCTTCCACTCCATTCAATTCCTCTCCATTCGAATCCATTCCATTCCATTCCTTTTGGATCCATATCATTCAAATAAATTCCATTCCATTCCACTCCATTCCATTGCATTACTTTCCATTCCTTTCCTCTCCACTTTTTTTCATTCCATTCAATTCCAATCCTCTCTTTTCCATTCCCTTCCATTCCATTCCTCTCCATTCCATTCCTTTCCTCTCCACTCCATTTTATTCCATTCCATTCTACCGCTTTCTTACCATTCCAATTCATTTCTTTCCAGCCCTCTCCATTTCATTCCATTCCGTGCCATTCCATTCCATTCTATTACACTCCGCTCTATTGCTCTCCATTCCATTCCAATCCATTCCATTCCTTTCAAGGCCTTTCAATTCTATTTATATCCATACCACTTTAATCCATTCCATTCCATTCCTCTCCATTGCATTACTTTCCATTTCATTCCATTCCCTTCCATTCCATTCCCTTCCATTCCAATCTTTTCCATACCATTTCATGCCATTCCATTCCAGTCCATTCCATTGCATTCCATTCCATTCTATTCCATTCCATTCTACTCCTCTACATTCCATTCCATTCGGTTCCTTTGCATTCCATTACTCACTATTCCATTCCACTTCATTCCATTCCATTCCATTCCTCTTTATTCCATTCCATTCCATTCCTCTCCATTTAATTCCCTTCTGCTACATTCCTATCCATTCCATTCTTTACCATTCCATTCCATTACTCTCCAATTCATTGTCTTCCATTTCATTCCTCTTCATTCCATTCCATTCCTTTCCTATCCAGTCTTTTCCATTCCTTTCCATTCCAAATCTCTCCTTTCTGTTCCATTCCAATGCATTCCATTTCACTCCTTTCCTCTCCATTACATTCCATACAATTCCATTACTATCCATTCCAGTCCATTCATTTCCATTCCATTCAATTCCATTCTTCTCCATCTCCTTACATTCGATTCCAATACCATCCATTCCTCTCCATTTCAATCAATCGATGCAATTCCTCTCCTTTCCATTTTATTCCATTCCTATCCATTTCATTCCATTCCATTCCTTTCCATTTCTGTCCATTCCTATCCATCCCTCTCCATTCATCTCCATTTCTCCCCATTCCATTCATCTACATTCCATTCCTCTATGTTCCATTCGATTTCGTTCCATTCCATCCCTCTTCATTCTTCCCCATTCCATCCCATTCCAATCATTCCATTCTCCTACAATCCATTCCTCTCCCTAGCATTCCATTCCATTCCATACCTCTCCCTTCCATTTCATTCCATTCCATTCTATTAAATTTCATCCCTCCCCATTCTATTCTTCTCCATTCCTTTCCATTCCCCTCCATTCCATTCCATTTCTTTCCATTCTACTCCATTCCATTCCTATCCAATCAATTCCATTACTTTTCATTCCATTTCGTTGCATTGCTTTCCATTCCATTCCATTGCTTTCCATGCCATACCTTTGGATTCCATTTCATTCCATTCCATCCCTCTCCATTCTTCTCCATTCCATTCCAATCCAATTATTCCGTTGTCCTGCAATCCATTCCTCTCCATAGCATTCCATTCCATACTTCTCCCTTCCATTTCATTCCATTTCATTCTATTCCGTTCCATTACTCCCCATTCCATTTCATTCCTCTCCATTCCATTCCTTTCCATTCTACTCCATTCCATTCCTAGGCAGTCCATTCCATTCCATTCTATTCCTCTCCATTCCATTCCCTTCCACTCCATTACTTTCCATTCCATTCCATGCCTCTCCATTTCATTAAATGTTTTTCTTTGCATTCTTCTCCCTTCCTCTCAATTCCAATCCATTCCTCTTTATTCCATTGCTCTCCATTCCCTTCTATTCCATTCCAATCCATTCCATTTCTCCATTCCATTCCTCTGCATTCCATTTCTCTTCCTTGTATTCCATTCCTCCCCATTCTTTTCCTCTCCCTTCCATTCCATTCCTTTCCATTCGATTCCATTCCTCTCCATTCTATTAGGCTCCATTCCACTCTTCTCAATTACATTTGTTTCTTTTCCAGTCCTTTCCTCTCCAAACCATTCCCTACCATTCAATTGAATTCCATTCAATTCCTCTTAAATTCATTCCATTGCATTGGATTCCACTCCAATCCTTTCCTCTCAATTCCATTCCATTTCTCTCCATTCCACAACTCTCCTTTGCCTTCCAGTACATTCCATTACATTTCTCTCCATTCCATTCCTTTCCATTCCTTTCCTCTGACTTCCAACCCATTCCTCTCCATTCCTTTCCTCTCCTTTCCATTCTATTCCTCTCCATTCCATTTCTTTCGATTCGATTCCATTCCATTCCTTTCCTTTCCGTTTCTCTCAATTTTATTCCTCTCATTTTTATTTCTTTCCTTTCCATTCCTGGCTCTCCAATCCATTCCTAACATTCTATTGCATTCAATTCAATTCCTCTGAATTTCATTCAGTTCCATTCTATTCCTCATCAATTCATTCCTCTCCATTCCATTCTATTCCTTTCCACTCCCTTTCATTCCTCTCCATTCCTATGCTTTCCATTCCATTCCATTTCATTATCTCCATTCCTTTTCATTCGATTCCATTCAGTTCCATCCCATTCCATTCCTTTTCTCTACATTCCATTCCATTATATTCAATTCCATTTCATTCTGCTCCATTCCATTGCATTCCATTCCATTCCATTCCATTGCCTTCCATTCCTTTCCCTTCCATTCTATTCCTTTCCATACCATTCCATTTCATTACATTCCAGTCCATTCCATTGCATTCCATTCCTGTCCTCTCCATTCCATTCCATTCAATTCTATTCCTCTACATTCCGTTACACTCGGTTCCTTTCCATTCCATTCCTCACCATTTCAATCGACTTTATTCTATACCATTCCATTCCTCTTTATTCCATTCCATTCCTTTCCATTTCTCTCCATTTATTTCCCTTCCTCTCACTAAATTCCATTCCATTCATTCCATTCCATTCTTTTCCATTGCATTCCATTACTCTCCAATTCATTTCCTTCCATTCCATTCTTCTCCATTCCATTCCATTCCTTTCCTCTCCACTTCTTTCCATTCCATTCCATTCCAACACTCTCCATTCCGTTCCATTCCATTCCATTTCTTTTCACTCCTTTCCTCTCCATTCCATTCCATACAATGTCATTCCTCTCCATTCCAATCCATTCCTTTCCCTTCCATTCCATTCTATTATCTCCATTCCCTTTCATTGGATTCCATTCCATTCCATTGCTCTCCATTCGATTCCATTCTATACAATTCCTCTCCTTTCCATTTTGTCCATTTCTTTTCAACTTCATTCCATTCCATTCAATTACATTCATGTCCATTCCTCTCTATACCTGTCCATTCGTCTCAATTCCTCTCCATTTCATTGATCTACATTCCCTTACATTACATTCCATTTCTTTCCATTCCATCTTTCTCCGTTCTTCTCCCTTCTTTTCCATTCCTTTTCACTCCTTTCCTCTCCATTCCATTCTTTACAATGCCGTTCACCTACAATCCATGCCTCTCCATAACATTCCATTCCATTCCATTCCTCTCCCTTACATTTCATTCCATTCCATTCTATTCCATTCCATCCCTCTCCATTCATTCATCTCCATTCCAGTACATCCCTTTCCAATTGATTCCATTCCATTCCTTTCCATTCTATTCCATTCCATTTCCAGCCAATCCATTCCATTCCAATCCAATGCATTCCTCTCCATTCCATTCCATGACTCTCCTTTTCATTAATTTTTTTTCCGTTCCATTCTTCTCCATTAATCTCCATTCCATTCCATTCCTCTCCATTTCTTTCCATTCCATTCCATTCCTCTCCATTTCTTTCCACTCCATTCCCTTTCAGTACATTCCTTTCCATTCCTCTCCATTTCTTTCCACTCCAATCCCCTCCTCTCCCTTCCATTCCATTCCACTCCCTTCCTTCCCTCTCCCTTCCATTCCATTCCTTTCCATTCCTTTCTATTCCATTCCATTCTTCCCCATTCAGTTCCTCGCTATTCCATTCTTCTCAGTTACATTTCTTTCCTTTCCATTCCATTCATCTCCAATCCATTCCCTACCAATGTATTGAATTCCATTCAATTCCTCTGAATTTCATTCCATTCCATTCTATTCCTCTCCGATCCTTTGCTTTCCACTCCATTCCATTCCTCTCTATTCCAATTGATTCTTTCCATTCTATTCCATTCCTCTCCATACCATTCCATTCCATTCCTCTCCATTCCATCCCAATCCATCCATTTCCTTTCCATTGCATTTCATTCTATTCCATTCCATGCCATACCATTCCATTCTATTCCATTCCATTCCATTCCAATCCATCCATTTCCTTTCCATTGCATTCCATTCTATTCCATTCCATGCCATACCATTCCATTCTATTCCATTCCGTTCCATTCCTCTCCATGCCATTGCATTCCAATCCATTCTAATCCATTCAATTCTATTCTTTACCATAACTTTTCCTGCAACTTCATTCCATTCCATCCCATTCCATTCCATTCCATTTCTTTCGTCTCCATTCTATTCCATTCCATTCCATTCTATTCCTTTACATTCCATTCCATTCCATTCTTTCTATTCCATTCCTCACTATTCCATTTCAGGTCATTCCAGTCCATTCCATTCCTCATCATCTCTTTACATTCCATTCCATTCCTGTACATTCCTTTCCATTCCATATGCTTCCTCTCTATTTCCTTTCATTCAATCCCATTCCTCTGCATTTAATTCACTTCCTCTCCTCTCAATTTTACTCCATTTCATTCCATTCCATTCTTTTCCATTCCATTGCTTTTCCTTCCATTCCATTCAATTTCATTCCATTCCATTCCTCTCCATTCCACTGCACTCCTTTCCATTCCTTTCCACTCGATTGCTTTTCATTCCATTCCATTAAAATCCTCGCATTGCATTTCCTTTCATTCCATTCCTCTCCATTGCATTCCATTCCTTTCCTCTCCACTACATTCCATTCCATTCCATCCATTTCATTTCATTCCACCACACAAATTCGTTCCATTCCTTTCTGTCCCTCTCTATTCCATTTATTGCATTCCTTCCCTATCCATTCCACTCCATTCTATTCTAAATACCTGGATTCCATTCCTCTCCATTCCATTCCATTCTTCTCCATTCCATTCCATTTCTCTCCATTCCATTCCATTCTATTTACCTGGATTCCATTCCTCTCCATTCCATTCCATTCCTCTCTATTCCAGTCCATTCCTCTCCATTCCATTGATTTCCATTCCATTCCATATCCTCCGTTCCATTCCTTTCTATACCATTCCATGTCATTCCATTACAGTCCCTTCCATTGCATTCCATTTCTTTCCTGTCCATTCCATCCCATTCTATTCCTTTACATTCCATCCTATTCGGTTCCTTTCCATTCCATTCCTCACCATTCCATTCCACATCATTTCATTCCATTCCATTCCTCTTTATTCCATTCCTTTCCATTCCATTCCTCTTCGTTTAATTCCCTTGGACTCCATTGAATTCCATTCCATTCCAATCCATTCAATTCTTTTCCATTACATTCCATCACTCTCCATTTCATTGCCTTCTATTCCATTCCTCTCCTTTCCATTCCACTCCTATCCTCTCCACTCTGTTCCATTCCATTCCATTCAGTATACTCCATTCCGTTCCATACCATTCCATTCCATTACATTTCTTTCCTCTCCATTCCATTCCATACAATGCCATTCCTTTCCATTCCAGTACATTCCTTTCCATTCCATTCAATCCATTCTTCTCCATATCCTGAATTTCAATTCTATTCCATTCAATTCCTCTCCATTCCATTCCATTCCATACAATTTCTCTTCTATCCATTTCATTCCCTTCCATTCATTTCCATTCCTGTCTATTCCCCTCCATCCATCTCCAGGTGTCTCCATTCCTCTCCATTCCATTCATCTACATTACATTACATTACATTTCTCTACATTTTATTTCATCTCATTTCATTCCATTCCTCCCCATTGCTCTTTATTCCATTCCATTCCATTTCATTCCTTCTCCTAAATCCATTCCTTTCCATAGCATTCCATTCCATTCCATTCCATACCTCTCCTTTCCAATTCATTCCATTTCATTCTATTCCATTCCATCCTTCACCATTCCATTCATCTCCATTCCATTTCATTCCTCTCCATTCCAATCCATTCCATTCCTCTATATTCCATTCTATTCCATTCCTTTCCTTTCCTTTCCTTGCTATTCCATTCCATTCCATTTCTTTCCATACCATTCCCATCCATTCCATTCCATACCTCTCCATTCCATTGCTTTCCATGCCGTTTAATTTCCTTCCATTCTATTCCCTTCCATTCCGTTCCTTTCCATACCATTCCATTCCTGTCCCTTTCATTGCATTTCATTCCTTTCCTCTCCATTCCATTCCATTCCATTCCTCTACATTCCATCCTATTCGATTACTTTCCATTCCCTTCCTCACCATTCCATTCCACTTCATTCCATTCCATTCCATTCCATTGCTCTTCATTTAATTCCCTTTTGCTCCACTGAATTCCGTTCCATCCCAACACATTCCATTCTTTTCCATTACATTCCATTACTCTCCAATTCATTGCATTCCATTCCACTCCTTTCCTCTCTACTCTGTTCCATTCCATATCCTCCTTTCCTCTCCATTCCATTCCATACAATGCCATTCCTCTCCATTCTAGTTCTTTCCTTTCCATTCCATTCCATTCTATTCTTCTCCATCCCTTTACATTCGATTCAATTCGATTCCATTCCTCTCCATTCCATTCCATTCTACGCAATTCCTCTCCTTTCCATTTCATTCCATTCCTTTCCATTCCATTCCATTCCTTTCCATTCCTCTCCATCCCTCTCCATTCGTCATCATTCTTTTCTATTCCATTAATCTACATTTTATTACATTCCATTCCTCTTCATTTTGTTCCATTTCAGCCATTCCATGCCTTTCCATTACTCTCTATTCCATTCCATTCCATTTCATTCCATTCTCCTACAATCCATTCCTCTCCATAGCATTCCATTCCATTACATTCCATGCCTCTCCCTTCCATTTCATTCCATTCTATTCTATTCCAATCCATGCTTCCCCATTACATTCCTCTTCATTCCATTCCATTCTTCTCCAATCCATTCCTTTGCATTCTACTCCATTCCATTCCTAGCCAATCCATTCCATTCCATTCTACTCCTCTCCATTCCATTCCCTTTCATTCCTTTCCACTCCATTCCATTCCATGCCTCTCCATTTCATTAAAATTTTTCCATTGCATTCCTCTACCTTCCTCTCAATTTCATTCCATAACCTTACATTCCTCCCCAATCAATTCCATTCCATTGCTCTCCATTCCATGCCTGTGCATTCCATTCCATTGCACTCCATTGCATTATTTTACATACCTTTCAATGCCATTCCTTTCCAGTTCATTCCATTACATTACTTTCCTTTCCTCTCCATTCCATTCCACTCCATTCCATTTATTCCTCTCCACTACATTCCATTCCATTCCATTTTTCACCATTCCATTTCAGTCTCTTCCATGCCTTTCCTTTCCATTCCATTCCATTTCTATTTATTTCATTCCTTACCATTCTATTTCTCTCCATTCCATTGCATTCCATTCCATTTCTAGCCTTTCCATTCCATTTCTCTTCATTCAATTCCATTCCTTTCCATTCCTCTCCTTTCACTTCCATTACATTCAATTCCATTCCATTCCATTCATCTCCACACCATTCCAATCCATTCTTTTCAATACCATTCCATGCCATTCAATTCCAGTCCAATCCATTCCATTCCATTCCTTTCATCCCCACTCCATTCCATTCCATTATATTCCTCTCCACTACATTTCATTGCATTCCATTCCATTCCATTTTTCACCATTTCATTCCATTCAATTGCATTCCATTCTTTTCCATTCCATTTCATTTCTCTTTATTCCATTCATTTCCTCTCCATTCCATTCCATTCCATTCCTCTTCATTCAATTCCATTCCACTCCATTCCATTCCATTCCTCTTCATTCAATTCCATTCCACTCCATTCCATTCCATTCCTCTCCATTCCATTCCATTCCTCTCCATTCCGTTCCATTCCATTCCAATCCATTCCACTCCATTCCATTTCTATCCAATCCATTCCATTCAATTCTGTTCCGTTCTACTCCTATCAATTCCATTCCATTCCTCTCCATTATGTTCCTTTCCATTACATTCCTTTCCTCTCAATTCCATTACATTCTGTTCCATTCCTTCCTCTTCATTCCCTTTCATTCCATTCAATTCCAATCCTCGCTTTTCCATTCCCTTCCATTCCCTTTCTCTCCATTCCATTCCATTCCTCTTTATTCCATTCCATTCCTCTTCATTTAATTCACTTCCGCTCCACTGAATTCCGTTTCATTTCAATACATTCCATTCTTTTCCATTGCATTCCATTACTTTCCAATTCATTGCCTTCATTCCATTCCTCTCCTTTCCATTCCACTCCTTTCCTCTCCACTCTATTCCTTTCCATCCATTCCTAACCACTTCATTCCATTCCATTCCAATTCACTCCTTTTCTCTCAATATCATTCCATACAATGCCTTTCCTCTCCATTCCAGTACTTTCCTTTCCTTTCCATTCCATTTCATACCTCTCTGTCCCCTTTCACTGATTCCAATCCATTCCATTCCTCTTCTTTCCATTCCATTCTATGATATTCCTCACCTTTTCATTTCATTTCATTCCTTTCAATTCCATTCCATTCCATTCCAGTTCAGTCCATTCCTCTCCATCCCTCTCTATTCGTCTCCATTCCACTCCATTACATTTATCTACATTCCATTACACTCCATTCCTCTACATTTTATTCCATTTCATTCCATTCCATGCCTCTCCATTACCCTCTATTCCATTCCATTCCATTTCATTCCGTTCTCCTACAATCCATTCCTCTCCATAGCATTCCATTCCATTTCATTCCATATCTCTACCTACCATTTCATTCCATTACATTCTATTCCATTCCATCCTTACCCATTCCATTTCTCTCCTTTCCATCCCATTCCTCTCCATTCCATTCCTCTGCATTCCATTCCATTCCATTCCAATCCTTTTCATTCCATTCCCTTCCATTCCATTCCTTTCCATACCATTCCATGCTAATCCATTCCAGTCCCTTCAAATGCATTTCATTCCTTTCCTGTTCATTTCATTCCATTCCATTCCATTCTATTCCTCTATATTCCATCCTATTCGGTTCCTTTCCATTCCATTCCTCACCATTCCATTCCACTTTATTTCTTTCCTTTCCATTCCTCTTTATTCCATTCCATTCCATTCCATTCCTCTTCATTTATTTCCCTACCCCTCCAGTGAATTCCGTTCCATTCCCATCCATTCCATTCTTTTCCATTATATTCCATTACACTCCATTTCACTGCCTTCCATTCCATTCCTCTCCATTCCATTCACCTCCTTTCCTCTCCACTCTTTTCCATTTCATTCCATTCCAAACTACTGCATTCCATTCCATTCCATTTCAATCCTTTCCTCTCCATTCCATTCCATACAATGCCATTCCTCTCCACTCCAGTCCATTCCTTTCCATTCCATTCTTTTCCATTCTTCTCAATCCCTTGACATTGGATTCCATTCCATTCTATGCATTTCCTCTCCTTTCCATTTCATTCCATTTTTTTTCCATTTCATTTCATTCCATTCCATTCATGTCCAATCCTCTCCATCCCTCTCTGTTTGTTTCAATTCCTCTCGATTCCACTCATCTACATTCTATTGCATTCCATTCCTCTACATTTTATTCAATTTGATTCCATTCCATGCCTCCCCAATGCTCTCTATTCCATTCCATTACGTTTCAATCCTTTCTCCTACAATCCATTCCTCGCCATAGCATTCTATCCCATTCAATTCCATACCTATCTCTTCCATATCTTTCCATTCCATTTTATTTCATTCCATGCTTCCCAATTCCATTACTCTCCATCCAATTCCATTTCTCTCCATTCCATTCCATTGCTCTCCATTCCAATGCATTCCATTCCATTTCATTCTTCTCCATTGCAATCCATACCATTCCTATGCATTCCATTCCATTCCGTTCCATTGCATTCCTTTCCTTTCCATGCCATTCCATTCCATTCCATATCTTTCCATACCATTCTAAACCATTCCATTACATTCCTTTCCATTCCATTTCTTTCCATGCCATTCCATTCCCTTGCATTCCATTCCTTTCCATACCATTCCATGCCATTCCGTTCCAGTTCCTTTCATTGCATTTCATTCATTCCTCTCCATTCCATTCCTGTACAATCCATCCTATTTGGTTACTTTCCTTTCCATTCCTCACTATTCCATTCCATTACAATCCTCTTTTTTCCATTCCATTCCTCTTCATATAATTCCCTTCCGCTCCATTGAATTCCCTTCCATTCCAATCCATTCTATTCTTTTCCAATATATTACATTACTCTCCAATTCATTGCTTTCCATTCCATTCCTCTTCACTCCATTTTTTCCTCTCAACTACCTTCCATTCCGTTCCTTTGCACTCCATTTTTCACCATTCCATTCCAGTCTCTTCCATTCCTTTCCTTTCCATTCCATTCCAGTCCTCTTTATTCTATTCCAGACCACTCCATTTCTCTCCATTCCATCGCATTCCATTCAATTCCTGTCCATTCCATTCCATTCCTCTTCATTCAATCCCATTCCTTTCCATTCCTCTCCATTCACTTTCATTCCATTCCATTCGTATCCATTCCATTCCAATCCATTCCTTTCAATACCATTCTATGTCATTCCATTCCAGTCCAATACATTCCATTTCATTGCTTTCCTTTCCATTCCATTCCAATCCATTATATTCCTCTTCACTACATTCCATTTCGTTCCTTTCCATTCAATTTTTCACCGTTCCATTCCATTCTATTGCATTCCATTCTTTCCTTTTCCATTCCATTTTGCTTTATTCCATTCCATTCCTCTCCATTCCATTCCATTCCATTCCATACATTCCATTTCCTTCCCTTCCATTCCTCTCCATTCCATTTCATTCCCTTCCTCTCCATTCCATTTCTCTACATTCCATTCCATTCCATTCCACTCCATTTCTCTCCATTCCATTCAATTCCATTCCGTTCTATTCCTATCCATTCCATTCCATTCTTCTCCATTACGTTCCTTTCCATTACATTTCCTTCCTCTCTATTCTATTACATTACGTTCCATTCCTTTTCTTTTCATTCCCTTCCATTCCATTCAAATCGAATCCTCAATTTTCCATTCCCTTCCATTCCATTCCCCTCCATTCCATTCCATTCTTATCCATTCCATTCCTTTCGATTCCATTCCATTTCCTTCCATTCCATTCCATTCCATTCCTTTCCTCTCCACCCCATTCCATTCCTCTCCTTTCCTTTCCTCTCTCTTCCAATCCATTCCTCTCCAATCCTTTCCATTCCCTTCCAATCCATTCCTTTCTATTCCTCTCCATTCCTTTCCATTCCATTCCATTCCTCCCCATTCTATTCCATCCCTCTTCATTTCATTATTTAATTCAATTTCATTCCTCTCCATTCCTCTCTATTCCATTCCTTTCCTCTTCATTCCATTATTCCCCAATCCCTCCCATTATATTTCATTCTATTGCTCTCCATTCATTCCTCTCCATTCCATTCCTATCCCTTCCTGTCCATTCCTCTTCATTCCTTTCCTCTCCCTTCCATTCTATTCGTCTCCATTAAATTCCATTACATTCCAATCCAATCCATTCCATTCTTTTCGATTCCGTTCCACTCCATTCCATTCCACGTAATTTTATTTCCTTCCATTCCTTTCCTCACCATTCTATTCCAGTTCATTCCATTCCATTCCATTCCTCTTTATTCCAATGTATTCCAATCCATTCCCCTCCATTCCTTTCCATTCCATACCTTTCCTCTACATTTCATTTCTTTCCATTCCATTCCTCTCCATATAATACCACTCAATTCAATTTCTTTCCTTTGCATTCCATTCCATTCTTTTCCATTCCATTCCATTCCATTCCATTCCATTATTCTCCAATCAATTGACTTCCCTTCCAATCCATTCCATCCCATTCCATTCCTTTCTTTTCCACTCCGTTCTCTTCCCTTTCATTACCTCCCTCTCCATTCAGTTCCATTTCATTCCATTCCCTTTCAGGCCTTTTCTCTCCATTCCATTCCATGCATTGCCATTCATCTCCATCCGGTACTTTCCGTTCCCTTCCATTCCTTTGCATTCTTCTCCGTTGCCTTCCATTTGATTCGATTCCATTCCATTCCTCTCCATTCCATTCCATTGTATGCTACTCCTCTCCTTTCCATTTCATTTCATTCCTCTCCATTTCTTTCCATTCCATTCCTTTACATTCCTGTCCATTTGTCTCCATTTGTCTCCATTCCTCCCCATTTCATTCATCTACGTTCTATTCCATTCCATTCTATTCCATTCCATTCCATTCCATTCCATTCCATTCCTTCCCTCTGCATTCCTCTCCATTCTTTTCCATTACATTCCATTATATTCCAATCCATTCCGTCCCCCTGCAATCCATTACTCTCCATAGCATTCCATTCCATTGCATTCCATTCCACTCCTTTCCATTTCATTCCACTCCATTCTATTCCATTCCATCCCTCTCTATTCCATTCCTCACCTTTCCATTCCACTCAGTTCCATTCCATTCGGTTATGTTCTTCTCCATTCCATTCCTCTCCTTTCCTTTCCATCCATTCTCTTCTATTCCTCTCTATTCCACTCCCTTCCATTCCATTCCCCCATTCCATTCCCTCACTCTTCTTTTCGTTTAATTTATTTCCATTCCATTGCTCTCCATTCCTCTGCATTCCGTTCCATTCCTTTCCATTCCACTCCTCTTCATTCCCCTACAGTATATTCCATTCCATTCCTCTCCATTCCATTCCTTTCCACACCTTTCCTCAACCTTCCATTCAATTCTTCTCCATCCTTTCCTCCCCTTTTCATTCCATTCTTCTCCATTCAGTTCCTCTACATTCCATTCCTTTCAGTTACATTTCTTACATTTCCATTCCATTGCTCTCTAATCCATTCCCTACCATTCTATTGCATTCCATTCAGTTCCACTGAATTTCATTCCATTCAATTTTATTCCTCACCAATTCATTACTCTCCATTCCATTCCTTTCCACTCCATTCCATTTCTCACTATTCCAATCCATTCCGTTCCATTCTATTTCATTCCTCTCCATTACAATGCATTCCATACCTCTACATTCCATTGCATTTATTTCCATTCCTTTCCATACCATTCCATTCCATTTATTTCCATACCATTCCCATCCATTCCATTCCATTCCTCTCCATTCCATTCCTCTCCATTCCATTGCTTTCCATTTCATTCCATTCCCTTGCATTCCATTCCCTTCCCTTCCATTCCTTTCCATACCATTCCATGCCATTCCATTCCTTTGTATTCCATTCCTTTGTATTCCATTCTTTTCCTCTCCATTCCATTCCATTCTATTCCTGTACATTCCATCCTAGTCGTTTCCTTTCCATTCCATTCTTCACCATTCCATTCCATTCCATTCATCTTTATTCCATTCCATTCCATTCCTCTTCATTTAATTCCTTTCCGCTCTACTGAATTCCGTTCCATTCCAATCCATTTCATTCTTTTCCATTACATTCCATTACTCTCCAATTCATTGCCTTCCATTCCATTTCTCTCCATTCCATTCAACTCCTTTCCTCTCCGCTCTGTTCCATTGCATCCATTCCACACCACTTCATTTCATTCCATTTCACTCCTTTCCTCTCCATTCCATTCCATACATTGCCATTCCTCTCCATTCCAGTTCTTTCCTTTCCATTCCATTCCATTCCCTTCCTTTCCATCCCCTTACATTCGATTCCATTCCATTCTATTCCTCTCCATTCCATTCCATTCTATGCAATTCCTGTCTTTTCCATTTCATTCCATTCCTTTCCATTTCATTCCATTCCATTTCATTCCTGTCTATTCCTCTCCAACCCTCTCCATTCATCGCCATTCCACTCCATCCCATTCATCTACATTCCATTAAATTCCATTCCTCTACATTTTATTCCATTTCATTCCATTCCATGACTCTCCATTATCCCTATTCCATTCCATTCCATTTCATTCCATTCTCCTACAGTTCATTCCTCCCCATAGCATTCCATTACATTCCATTTCATACTTCTCCCTTCCATTTCATTCCATTCCATTCTATTCCATTCCATCCTTACCCATTCCGTTTCTCTCCTTTCCATTCCAATCCTCTCCATTCCATTCCATTCCTCTCCATTCCATTCCATTCCTTTCCATTCTACTCCATTCCATTCCTAGCCAATCCATTCCATTCCATTCCATTCTAATCCTCTCCATTGCATTTCCTTCCATTCAATTCCTCTCCATTCCATTCCATGCCTCTCCATTTCATGAAATTTTTTTCCATTCCATTCCTCTACTTTCTTATCCATTCCATTCCTTTCCATTCCCTTACATTCTTCCCCATTGCATTCCATTCCTCTCCATTCCATGCCTCTCGATTCCATTCCATTGCAATCCATTCTGTTCCTTTACATACCTTTCCATGCCATCCACTTCCAGTTCATTCCATTCCATTACATTACTTTCCTTTCCATTCCATTCCACTCCATTCCATTTATTCATCTCCCTTACATTACATTACATTCCTTTCCATTCCATTTTTCATCATTCCACTCCAGTCTCTTCTATCCCTTTGCAATCCATTCCATTCTAGTCCTCTTTATTCCATTCCATACCATTCCATTTCTCTCCATTCCATTGCATTACATTCCATCCTATCCATTGCATCCCATTCCTCTTCATTGAATTCCATTCCTTTCCATTCCTCTCTATTCATTTCCATTCCGTTACATTCCATTCTATCTCATTCCATTCGTCTCCATTTCATTCCATTCCAATCCTTTCATTACCATTCCTTGCCATTCCATTCCAGTCCAATCCATTCCTTTCCACTACATTCCATTCTTTCCATTCTATTTCTGTCCACTACATTCCATTCCGTTCTTTTCCATTCCATTGTTCACAATTCCATTCCATTCTATTGCATTCCATTCTTTTCCATTCCTTTCCATTTCTCTTTATTCCATTCCATTGTTCTCCATTCCGTTCCATTCCATTCCATTTCATTCCTCTCCATTCCACTCCATTCCACTCCATTCCATACCATTCCACTTCATTCCGTTACATTCTATTCCATTCCATTCAGCTTTATTCAATTTCATCACATTCCGTTCCTTTAGTTTCCATTCTATTTCATTCCATTCCATTCCATTCAATACATCTCCGTTCCATTCCATTGCATACCATTCCTCTCCATTCCATTCCATTCATTCCATTTCATTCCATTCCATTCCATTTTATACCTCTTCATTCCATTCCTTTTCATTCCAACCCATTCCTTTCATCCCATTCCCTTCCACTCCATTCAATTCCATTCATTCGAATCCATTCCGTTCCATTACTTTCTACTCCACTCTGTTCCAAAATATTCCATGCCATTCCTCTCCATTCCATTTCATTCCTTTCCATTCCTTTCCTCTCCTTTTTTTTTCCACTCAATTCCAATCCTCGCCTTTCCATTCCCTTCCATTCCATTCCTCTCCATTCCATTCCTTTCCTCTCCACTCCATTCCATTCCATTCAATTCTACCCCTTTCTTTCCATTCCAATTTATTTCTTTCCATTCCTCTCCATTTCCTTCCATTCCTTCCCATTCCATTCCATTCTATTGCACTCCTTTCCTTTGGTCTCCATTCCATTCCAATCCATTCCATTCCTTTCCATGTCATTTCATGTCCATTACTTTCCATACCATTCAAATTCATTCCATTCGATTCCTCTTGATTCCTTTGCTTTCCATTCCATTCCATTCCCTTCATTTCCATTATTTCCATTCCATTTCTTTCCATACCATTCCATGCCATTCCATTAGAGTCCCTTCCATTGCATTCCATTCCTTTCCTCTCCATTCCATTCCATTCCATTCCTCTACATCCCATTCCAATCCATTCCTGTTATTCCTCTCTATCCCTCTCCATTCGTCTCCATTTCTCTCCATTCCATTCATCTACATTCCATTCTATTCCATTCCTCTATGTTCCATTCCATTTCATTCCATTCCATTCCTCTCCATTCCATTCCATTGCAATCATTTCATTCTCCTACAATCCATTCCTTTCCATAGCATTCCATTCCATCTCATTCCATACCTCTCCCTTCCAATTCATTCCCTTCCATTCTATACAATTCCATCCCTACCCATTCATTCCTCTCAATTCTATTCCATTTCTTTCCATTTTATCCATTCCATACCTAGCCAGTCCATTCCATTCCATTCTATTCCTCTCCATGCCATTCCCTTCCATTCCATTCCTCTCTATTCCATTCCATGCCTCTCCATTTAAATAAATTTTATTCCTTTGCATTCCTTTCTCTACCTCTCCTTTCCCTTCCATTCCACTACATTCCATTCCTCTCCATTTCCTTCTATTCCATTCCATTCATCCATTTCATTTCTCTGCATTCCCTTCCTCTCCCTTCTATTCCATTCCTGCCCACTCTTTCCCTCTCCCTTCCATTCCATTCCTTTCCATTTCATTCCATTCCTCTCCATTCCTTTCGTCTCTATTCCATTCTTTTCAGTTACATTTCTTTCGTATCCAATCCATTCCTTTCCAATCCATTCCCTACCATTCTTATGAATTCCATTCAATTCCTCTGAAATTCATTCCATTCCATTCGATTCCTCTCCACTCCATTCCGCTCCATTGCATTCCATGCCTTTGCATTCCTTTCCATTCCATTCCATTCCATTCCTCTCCATTCCATTCCTTTCCAATCCATTCCTTTCCATTCCATTCCATTCATTTCTATTCCATTCCTTTTCATACCATTCCATTCTATTACATTCCATTTCATTCCTCTCAATTCCATTGCATTCCTTTCCATTCTCTTCCGTTTCATTCCATTCATTACCATACCATTCCATTCCAGTCCATTGCTATCCATTCCATTCCATTCCATTGCTTTACTCTCCATGTCATTCCATCTATTCCTCTACATTCCATTCCATTCTGTTCCTTTCAATTCCATTCCAGGTCATTACATTTAATTCCATACCACATTATTCTATTCCATTCCATTCCATTCCTCTACACTCCTTTCTATTCCATACCTTTCCTCTCCATTCCTTCCATTCCATTCCATTCCTCTCCATTTAATTCCCTTCTGCTTCACTCAATTCAATTTCATTCCATTCTATTCCATTTCACTCTTTTCCATTCTATTGCATTCTATTCCTCTACATTCCATTCCATTCTGTTCCTTTCCATTCCCTTCTAGGTCATTACATTTAATTCCATTCCTCGTTATTCTACTCCATTCCATTCCATTCCTCTACATTCCTTTCTATCCATACCTTTTCTCTCCATTCCATTCCATTCCTCTCTATTTAATTCCATTCTGGTCCACTCGATTCCATTCCATTCCACTCTTTCCCTTTCCATTGCATTCCCTTCCATTCCATTCGACTCCATTCCATTCCTCTCCATTCCATTGCCCTCCTTTCATTTGCTTTCCTCTCTATTCCCTTTCATTTCATTCCATTAAAATCCTCATTTTCCATTCCCTTCCATTCTATTCCTCTACATTCCATTACATTTCTTTCCTCTTCACTGTATTCCATTCCATTCCTCTCCATTGCCTTCTATTACATTCCAGTCCATTCCTCCATTTCGTTCCTCTGCATTCCCTTCCTCTCCCTTCTATTCCCTTCCTCCCCATTCTTTCTCTCTCCCTTCCTTTCCATTCCTTTACATTACATTACATTCCTCTCCATTCCGTTCGTCTCTATTCGGTTCTTTTCAGTTACATTTCTTTCCTAGCCAATCCTTTACTTTCCAATGCATTCCATACCATTCTTATGAATTCCATTCAATTCCTCTGAAATTCAATTCATTCCATTCGATTCCTCTCCACTCCATTACTCTCCATTCCATTCCATTCCTTTCCAGTTCATTCCATTGATTCTATTCCATTCCTCTCCATTTAATTCCTTTCTGCTCCACTCAATTGCATTTCATTCCATTCCATTCCACTCTTTTCCATTCCATTGCATACTATTCCTCTACATTCCATTCCATTCTGTTCCTTTCCATTCCATTCCAGGTCATTCCATTTAATTCCATTCCTCATTGTTCTATTCCCTTCCATTCCTCTACATTCCTTTCTATTCCATACCTTTCCTCTCCATACCATTCCAATCCTCTCCATTTAATTCCCTTATGGTGCACTCAATTCCATTCCATCCCACTCTTTCCTATTTCATTGCATTCCCCTTCCCTTCCATTCCATTCCATTCCTCTCCATTGCATCGCATTCCTTCCCATTACTTCCCTCTCTATTCCCTTTCATTCCGTTCCATTAAAATCCTCTCTTTCCATTCCCTTTCATTCCGTTCCTCTCCATTTCATTCCATTCCTTTCCTCTCCACTCAATTCCATTCCATTCCATCCATTCCATTCCATCCCACAACAATTCGTTCCATTGCTTTCCATCTCTATCCATTCCATTTATTGCATTCCTTCCCTTTCCATTTTTCTCCCTTGCATTCTATTCCTTTCCATTCCATTCACCTGGATTCCATTCCTCTCCATTCCATTTCCTTCCCCTCCATTCCATTCCAATCCATTCTGTTTCATTCCATTCCATTCCATTCCTCTCCATTCCATTCCATTTCTTTCCATTCCAATATATTACATTACATTACATTCGTCTCCATTTCCTTCCATAGGAAGGAAATTCCTCTCCATTCCACTGCTCTCCAGTCCATTCCATTCAATGGCATTTCTCTCCTTTCCATTTCATTCATTCCTTCCCATTGCATCCCATTAGATTCCTGACCATTCCACTCCATTCCACTACATTCATCCCCCATTCAACCTCCCTTCCATTCCTCTTCATTCCATTCCATTCCATTCCATTCCATTCTTTCCCTCTCCATTCATCTCCATTCCATTCCATTCTGTTCCCCTACTTTCCATGCCTCTCCATGGCATTCAACTCCGTTCCATTCCATTCCCCTCCATTCCATTTCATTCCATTCGATTCTATTCCATTCCTTCGCTCTCCATTCCATTCGATTCCATTGCATTCCTTCACTCTCCATTACTCCCCATTCCATTCCATTTTTTTCCATTCCAGTCCACTGCATTCCATTCCTCTCCATTCCATTCCATTCCTCTCCATTCGATTCCATTCCCTTCCGTTCCTCTCCAGCCCATTCCTCTCCATTCCATTACATTTATAACATTCCATTCCTTTCTATTCCTCTCCATTCCGTTGCCATCCATTCCATTCCTATACATTCCATTCCATCCCTTTCCATTTCATTACATTTAATACCATTCCATTTCTCTCCATTTCTCTCCATTTCATTCTATTCCTCTCCATTCCATTACTGTCCATTCCCTTCCCTTGCATTCCATTCCATTCCTCTCCATTCCTTTCCTCTCCATTCGTTTTCTCTCCCTTCCATTCCATTCCACTCCTTTCCTTTCTTACCCTACCATTCCATTCCTTTCCATCCCATTCCATTCTATACCATTCCTCTCCATTCCGTTTCTCTCCGTTCCATTCGTCTCAGTTACATTTCTTTCGATTCCATTCCATTCCTCTCCAATCCATTCCCTACCATTCCATTCAATTCCTCTGATTTTCATTCCGTTCCATTCTATTCCTTTCCACACCATTCCTCTCCATTCCTTTCCATTCTTTTTCACTCCAGTCCATTCCTCTCCATTCCAATTCATTCCATTCTATTCCATTCCATTTCATTCCTCTCCATTCCATTCTTTCCATTCCTTTCCATTCCATTCCATTCCTTGCTTTCCATTCCATTCCATCCCATTCCATTCCATTCCATTGCATTCCATACTATACTATTTGATTCCATTCCATTCCATTCCATTCCATTCCTCTCCAGTCCATTGCTTCCCTTCCTTTCTATTCCATTCCATTCCATTCCTTTAAATACCATTCCATGCCATTCCATTACAGTCTATTCCATTCCATTCTCTGACATTCCTTCCCAATTCATTCCATTCCATTTCTTTCCATTCCATTCCATTCCTTTCCATTCTATTCCATTCCATTCCATTCCTCTACATTCCTTTCCCTTCTATTCCATTCCATTCCATTGCATTCCATTACATACCACTCCATTTCTTTCTATTCCATACCATTCCTCTCCGTTTCATTCCATTCCATTCCATCCCAATGAATTCCATTCGTCTCCGTTTCATTTCATTCAATTCCATTCCATTTATTTCCTCTCCACTCTATTATATTCCTCTCAATTACATTCCTTTCCATTCCATTCCACTGCATTCCATTACTCACCATTCCATTAAATTCCTCTCCATTGCATTCCATCCCTTTCCGCTCCATTCCTTCCCTTTCCTTCCACTCAAGTCCATTCCTCTCTATTCCATTCCATAACATTCTATTCCATTCCTCTCCATTCCATTCCCATCCATTCCATTGTTCTCCATTCCATTCCATCCCTTTCTACTTCATTACATTTAATACCATTCCATTCCTCTCCATTTTCTCCATTCCATTCCATTCCTCTCCATTCAATTCCTCTCCATTCCCTTATGTTGCATTCCATTCTATTCCTCTCCATTCCTTTCCTCTCCAATTCTTTCCTCTCCCTTCCATTCCATTCCATTTCTTTCCTTTCCTTCCCTACCATTCCATTCCTTTCCATTCCATTCCATTCCATTCCATTCTATTCTATACCATACCATTCCATCCCTCTCCATTTCGTTCATCTCCATTCCATTCCTCTTAGCTACATTTCCTTCCATCCATTCCATTCCTCTCCAATCCATAACCTACCATTCAATTGCATTCCATTCAATTCCTCTCATTTTAATTCCGTTCCATTCTCTTTCTCACCAATCCATTCCTCTCCATTCCATTCCTTTCCTTTTCAATCTATTCCATTCCTCTCCATTCCAATCCATTCCATTCCACTCCACTCCATTCTATTCCTTTCCTCTCCATTCCATTCCCTTAAATTGCTACCCATTCCATTCCATTCCATTCCATTCCATTCCTATCCATTCCATACCTCTCCATTGCATTCCATTGCAATCCATTCCATTCCTGCATACATTTCCATGCCATCCCATTCCAGTTCATTCCATTCCATTCCATTCCATTCCTTTTCACTCAATTCCATTCCATTATATTTCTCTCCACTACATTCTATTCCGTTTATTTCCATTCCATTTTTCACCATTCCATTCCAGTCTCTTCCGTTTCATTCCTTTCCATTCCATTTCAGTCCTCTAATTCCATTCCATACCACACCATTCCTCTCCATTCCATTGCATTCCATTCCATTCCTATCCATTCCATTCGATTCCTCTCCATTCAATTCCATTCCTTTCCATTCCTCTCCATTCATTTCCATTCCATTCCATTCCATTCGTCTCCATTCTATTTCATTCCATTCCATTCCTTTCAATACCATTCCATTCCAGTTCATTTTATTCCATTCCATTCCTTTCCTCTCCATTCCAATTCTTTCCATTCTATTCTATTCCTCTAAATTCCAGCCTATTTGGTCCCTTTCCATTCCATTCCTCACCATTCCATTCCACATTATTTCTCTCCTTTACATTCCTCTTTATTCCATTCCATTCCATCCCTCTTCATTTAATTCCCTCCCGCTCCAATGAATTCCGTTCCATTCCAATCCATTGCATTCTTTTCCATTACAATCCATTACTCTCCATTTCATTGCCTTCCATTCCATTCCTCTCCATTCCATTCACCGCCTTTTCTCTCCACTCTTTTCCATTCCATTCCATTCCAAACTACTCCATTCCGTTCCATTCCATTTCACTCCTTTCCTCTCCATTTCATTTCATACAATGCCATTCCTCTCCATTCCAGTCCATTCCTTTCAATTGCATTCTTTTCCATTCTTCTCATTCCCTTGACATTTTATTCCATTCCATTCCATTCCTCTCCATTCCATTCTATGAATTTCCTCTCCTTTCCATATCATTCCATTCCTTTCCATTTTATTCCATCCATTTCATTCCTGTCCATTCCTCTCCATCCCTCTCTATTTGTCTCCATTCCTCTCCTTTCCATTCATCTACATTCTATTACATTTCATTCCTCTACATTTTATTCCATTTCATTCCATTCCATGCCTCCCCGTTGGTCTCTATTCCATTTCATTCCATTTCATTCCTTTCTTCCACAATCCATTCCTCTCCATCGCATTCCATTCCATTCCATACCTCTTCCTTCTATATCATTTCATTCCTTTCGATTCCATTTCATACTTCCCCATTCCCTTCCTCTCCATTCCATTCCATTCCTCTCCATTCCAATCCATTCTATTCCGTTTCATTTCTCTCCATTGCAATCCATTCCATTCCTCTACATTCCATTCCATTCCATTCCTTTCCTTTCCATTCTATTCCATTCCATTCCATATTTTTCCATACCATTCCATTCCATTCTTCTCCATTCCATTCCTTTCCATGCCATTCCATTCCCTTCCATTCCATTCCTTTCCATGCCATTCCATGCCATTCCTTTTCCGTCCCTTTCATTGCATTTCATTCTTTTCCTCTCCATTTCATTCTGTTTCATTCCATTCCATTCTATTCCTCTACATTCCATCCTAGTCTGTTCCTTTCCATTCCATTCCTCACTATTCCATTCTACTTCATTCCATTCCATTCCTCTTTATTCCATTCCATTCCATTCCTCTTCATTTAATTATCTTCCGCTCCACTGAATTCCAATCCATTCCATTCTTTTCCATTGCATTCCATTGCTCTCCAATTTATTGCTTTCCATTCCATTCGTCTCCATTCCATTTCCTTCCTTTCCTCTCCATTCCATTCCATACAAAGCCTTTCTTCTCCATTCCAGTCTTTCCTTTCCATTTCATTCCATTGCATTCTTCTCCATCCCCTTACATTTGATTCCATTCTATTCCATTCCTCTCCATTCCATTCCATTCTTTGCAATTCCTGTCCCTTCCATTTCATTCCATTCCTTTCCATTTCATTCCATTCCATTCCATTCTTGTCCATTCCTCTCCATTCCTGTCCATTCGTCTCCATTCCTCTACATTCCATTCATCTACATTCCATTACTTTCCATTCCTCTACATTTTATTCAATTTCATGCCATTACATGCCTCTCCATTACTCTCTATTCCATTCCATTCCATTTCATTCCGTTCTCCTACAATCCATTCCTCTCCATAGCATTCCATTCCATTCCATTCCATACCTCTCCCTTCCATTCCATTCCATTCTATTCTATTCCATTCCATGCTTCCCCATTCCAGTCCTCTCCATTATATTCCTTTCAATTCCATTCCTTTCCATTCGCTCCATTCCATTCCTAGCCAATCCATTCCATTCCTTTCCATTCTATTCCTCTCCATTCCATTTCCTTCCATTACGTTCCTCTCCATTCCATTCCATGTCTCTCTATTTCATTAGATTTTCTTCCATTCCATTCATCTGCCTTCCTCTGGATTCCATTCTATTCCCTTACATTCCTCCCCATTCAATTCCATTCCATTGCTCTCCATTCCATGCCTCTGCATTCCATTCCATTCCAATCCATTCTATTTCATTACATACCTTTCCATGCCATCCCATTCCAATGCATTCCATTCCATTACATTCCTTTCCTCTCCATTACATTCTTCTCCATTCCATTTATTCCTCTCCACTGCATTCCATTCCTTTCCTTTACACTCCATTATTCACCATTCCATTCCAGTCTCTTCCATTACTTTCCTTTCCATTCCATTCCAGTCCTCTTTATTCCATTCCATACCATTCCATTTCTCTCCATTCCGTTGCATTCCATTCCATTCCAATCCATTCCCTTCCATTCCTCATCATTCAATTCCATTCCTTATCATTCCTCTCCATTTACTCTCATTCCATTCCAGTCGTCTCCTTCCATTCTGTTCCATTCCATTCAATTCTATTCCTCTACATTCCATCCTATTCGGTTCCTTTCCATTCCATACCTCACCATTCCATTCCATTTCATTCCTCTTTATTCCATTCCATTCCATTCCATTCTGCGTCATTTAATTCCCTTCCACTCCACTGAATTCCGTTCCATACCAATCCATTCCATTCTTTTCCATTACATTCCTTTACTCTCCAATTCATTGCCTTCCGTTCCATTCCTCTCCATTCCATTTATTCCTCTCAACTACATTCCATTCCATTCCTTTGCACTCCATTTCTCACCATTCCATTCCAGTCTCTTCCATTCCTTTCCTTTCCATTCCATTCCAGTCCTCTTTATTCTATTCCATATCATTCCATTTCTCTCCATTCCATTGCATTCCATTCCATTCTTGTCCCTTCCATTCCATTTCTCTTTATTCAATTCCATTCCTCTCCACTCACTTCCATTCCATTCCATTCACATCCATTCCATTCTTTTCAAAACCATTCTATGCCATTCCATTCCAGTCCAATCCATTCCATTCCATTGCTTTCCTTTTTATTCCATTCCATTCCTTTACATTCCTCTCCACTACATTCCATTCCGTTCATTTTCATTCCATTTTTCACCATTCCATTCCATTCTATTGCATTCCATTATTTTCCATTCCATTCCATTTCCCTTTATTCCATTTCAGTCCTCTTCATTCCATTCCATTCCTCTCCATTCCGTTCCATTCCGTTCCTCTCCATTCCATTGCATTCCATACTTCCCATTCCTTTCCCTTCCATTCCTCTCCATTCCATTCCATTCCATGTCATTCCTCTCCATCCATTCCATTCCATTCCATTTCACTCCATTCCATTCCAATCAATTCCATTCCGTTCTATTCCTATCCATTCCATTCTATTCCTCTTCATTACGTTCCTTTCCATTACATTCCCTTCCTCTCTATTCCATTACATTCTGTTCCATTCCTTTTCTCTTCATTCCCTTTCATTCCATTCAATTCTAATCCTTGCTTTTCCATTCCCTTCCATTCCATTCCTCTCCATTCCTTTCCATTCCTATCCATTCCATTCCATTTCCTTCCATTCCTCTCCATTCCATTCCATTCCTTTCCATTCCTTTCCTCTCCACTCCATTCCATTCCTCTCCTTTCCTCTTCCTCCATTCCCTTCCTCTCCATTCCTTTCCATTCTATTCCTTTCTATTTCTTCCATTCCTTTCCATTCCCTACCATTCGTCCCCATTCCATTCCATCCCTCTCCATTTCATTATTTAATTCCATTCCATTCCTCTCCATTCCTCTCTTTTCCATTTCTTTCTTCTTCATTCCGTTATTCCCCAATCCCTCCCTTTATATTACAGTCATTACTCTCTATTCCTTTCCTCTCCATTCCATTCCTATACCATCCTGTCCATTCCTCTCCTTTCCTTTCCTCTCCCTTCCATTCCATTCGTCTCCATTAAATTTCATTCCATTGCATTCCTTTCCATTCCATTCCATTCCACTTAATGACATTTCTTTCGATTCCATTAATCACCATTCCATTCCATTCCATTCCTCTTTATTGCATTGTATTCCAATTCATTCCCCTCCATTCCTTTCCATTCCATACCTTTCCACTCCATTTCATTCCATTCCATTCCTCTCCATATAATATCCTTCTGCTCAACTCAATTTTTTCCTTTGCATTACATTCCCATTCTTTCCCATTCCATTCCATTCCATTATTCTCCAATAAATTGACTTCCATTCCAATCCATTCCATTGCATTCCATTCCTTTCATCTCCACTCCGTTCCATTCCCTTCCATTACCTCCCTCTCAATTCAGATCCATTTCATTCCATTCCATTTCAGTCCTTTCCTCTCCATTATATTCCATAAAGGGCCATCATCTCCATTCGGGTCCATTCCATTCCCTTCCTTTCCTTAGTATTCTTCTCCATTGCCTTCCGTTCCATTCCATTCTTCTCCATTCGGTTCCATTGTATTCATTTCCTCTCCTTTCCATTTCATTCCATTCCTCTCCATTTCACTCCATTCCATTCCTTTACATTCCTGTTCATTTCTCTCCATTCGTCTCCATTCCTTACCATTACATTCATCTACATTCCATTCCATTCCTTCCCTCTGCATTCCTCTCCATTCCTTTCCATTACATTCCATTATATTCGAATCCATTCCGTTCCCCTACAATTCATTCCTCTCCATAGCATTTCATTCCATTGCATTCCATTCCACTCCCTTCCATTTCATTCCACTCCATTCTATTCCATTCCATCCCTCTCTATTCCATTCCTCGCCTTTCCATTCCACTCAATTCCATTCCATTCGGTTATTTTCTTCTCCATTCCATTCCTCTCCTTTCCTTTCCATTCTATTCCCTTCTATTCCTCTCCATTCAACACCCTTCCATTCCATTCCCCCATACCATTTCCTCCCTCTTCATTTCGTTTAATTTATTTCCATTCCATTGCTCTCCATTCCTCTCCATTCCATTCCATTCCTCTCCATTCCACGCCTCCCCATTCCCCTCCAGTACATCCCATTCCATTCCTCTTCATTCCATTCCTTTCCATTCCTTTCCTCTCCCTTCCATTCAATTCCTCTCCATCCTTTCCATTCCGTTCCTCTCCATTCTGTTCCTCTACATTCCATTCCTTTCAGTTCTATTTCTTTCCTTTCCATTCCATTGTTCTCTAATCCATTCCCTACCATTCTTTTGCATTCCATTTAATTCCATTGAATTTCATTCCATTCCATTCTATTCCTCACCAAATCATTCCTCTCCATTCCATTCCTTTCCACTCATTCCTTTCCTCCTGATCCCAATCCATTCCATTCCATTCTATTTCATTCCTCTCCATTGCAATACATTCCATTCCTCTACATTCCACTGCATTCCATTCCATTCCTTTCCATGCCATTCCATTTTATCCATACCATTCCCCTCCATTCCATTCCTCTCCATTCCATTGCTTTCCATTTCATTCCATTCCCTTCAATTCCATTCCTTTCCATACCATTCCATGCCATTCCATTCCAGTCTCTTCCATTGCATTCCATTCCCTTCCTCTCCATTCCATTCCATTCTATTCCTATACATTCCATCCTAGTCGTTTCCTTTCCATTCCGTTCTTCACCATTCCATTCCACTTCATTCCATTCCATTCCATTCCTCTTAATTTAATTCCTTTCCACTCTACTGAATTCCGTTCCTTTCCAATCCATTCCATGCTTTTCCATTGCATTCCATTATTCTCCAGTTCCAATTGAATGCCTTCAATTCCATTCCTCTCCATTTCTTTCCACTCCTTTCCTCTCCACTCTGTTCCACTCCATCCATTCCACACCACTTCATTCCATTCCATTTCACTCCTTTCCTACCCATTCCATTTAATACAGTGCTATTGCTCTCCAATCCAGTTCGTTCCTTTCCATTCCATTCCATTCCTTTCCGTCCCCTTACATTCGATTCCATTCCATTCATTCCTCTCCATTCCATTCCATTCTATGCAATTCCTCTCCTTTACATTTCATTCCATTGCTTCCATTTCAGTCCATTCCATTCCATTCCCGTCCATTCCTCTCCAACCCTCTCCTTTCATCTGCATTCCACTCCATCCCATTCATCTACATTCCAATAAATTCCATTCCTCTACATTTTATTCCATTTCATTCCATTCGATACCACTCCATTATCCCTATTCCATTCCATTCCATTTCATTCCGTTCTTGTACAGTCCATTCCTCTCCATAGCATTCCATTACATTCCATTTCATACCTCTCCCTTCCATTTCATTCCATTCCATTCTATTCCATTCCATCCTTACCCATTCCGATTCTCTCCTTTCCATTACATTCCTCTCAATTCCATTCCATTCCTCTCCATTCCATTCCATTCCTTTCCATTCTACTCCATTTCATTCCTAACCAACCCATTCCATTCCATTCCTCTCCATTGCACTTCCTTCCATTCCAACCCTCTCCATTCCAATCCATGCCTCTCCATTTCATTAATTTTTTTCCATTCCTTTCCTGTACTTTCTTCTCCCTTCCATTCCTTTCCATTCTCTTACAATCCTCTCCATTCCATTCCATTCCATTCCTCTCCATTCCGTGCCTCTCCATTCCATTCCATTGCAATCTATTCCATTCCTTTACATACCTTTCCATGCCATCCACTTCCATTTCTTTCCATTCCATTCCATTACTTTCCTCTTCATTCCATTCCACTCCATTCCATTTATTCCTCTCCTTTACATTCCATTCCATTCATTTCCACTCCATTTTTCATCATTCCAATCCCGTCTCTTCCACCTCTTTCCGTTCCATTCCATTCCAGTCCTCTTTTTTCCATTCCATACCATTCCATTTCTCTCCATTCAATTGCATTCCATTCCATTCCTATCCATTCCATCCCATTCCTCCTCATTCAATTCCACTCCTCTCCATTCACTTCCATTCCACTCCATACCATTCTATCCCGTTCCATTCGTCTCCATTCCATTCCATTCCATTCCTTTCATTACCATTTCTTGCCATTCCATTCCAGTCATACCATTCCTTTCCTCTACATTCCATTCTTTCCTTTATATTCCTCTCCAATACATTCCATTCCATTCCATTTTTCATGATTCCATTCCATTCTATTGTATTCCATTATTTTCCATTCCATTCCCTTCCATTTCTCTTCATTTCATTCTATTCCATTCCATTCCATTTCATTCCTCTCTATTTCATTCCTTTCCACTCCATTCCAAACCATTCCTCTTCATTCCGTTACATTCTATTCCATTCCACACAACTTTATTCCATTCCATTCCATTCCATTCCTTTAGTTTCCATTCTATTTCATTCCATTCCATTCCATTCCATACATCTCCATTCCATTCCCTTCCATACCATTCCTCTCCATTCCATTCCATTTCATTCCGTTCCATTCCAATCCATTCCATTCCATTCCATTCTGTATCTCTCCATTCCATTCCTTTCCTTTCCATTCCATTCCATTCTCTTCCACTCCTTTCTATTCCGTTCATTCGAATCCATTACATTCCATTCCTTTCTACTCCATTCTGATCCATCCTATTCCATTCCTTTCCTCTCCATTCCGTTGCATTCCTCTCCATTTTTTTATTCCATTCAATTCTAATACTCACCTTTCTATTCCCTACCATTCCATTCCTCTCCATTCCGTTCCTTTCCTCTCCACTCCATTTCATTCTATTCAATTCCACCCCTTTCTTTCTATTCCAATCCATTTCTTTCCATTCCTCTCCATTTCCTACCATTCCATCCCATTCCATTCCATTCTATTACACTCCTTTCCATTGCTCTCCATTCCATTCCAATCCATTCCATTTCATTCCATTCCATTCCTTTCCATGCCATTTCATTTCAATCCATTTCTTTCTATACCATTCAGATCCATTCCATTCGATTCCTCTCTATTCCTATGCTTTCCATTCCATTTCATTCCCTTCCATTCCATTATTTCCATTCCCTTTCTTTCCATACCATTCCATACCATTCCATTAGAGTCCCTTCCATTGCATTCCATTCCTTTCCTCTCCATTCCATTCCATTCTATTCCATTCCATTCTATTCCTCTACATTCCATTCCATTCGTTTGGGTTCCAACCCTTTCCTTACCATTCCATTCCACTTCATTCCATTCCATTCCATTACTCTTTATTCCATTCTATTCGATTCCTCTCCTTTAATTCCCTTCAGCTCCACTAAATTCCATTCGATTCCAACCCATTCCATTCTTTTCCGTTCTAGTCCATTACTCTCCAATCCATTGCTTTCCATTACATTCCTCTCCATTCCATTCCATTCATTTCCTCTCCACTCTGTTCCATTCCATTCCATTAAAAACCTCTCCATTCCGTTCCATTCCTTTTCACTCCTTTCCTATCCATTACATTCCATACAATGCCATTCCTCTCCATTCCAGTCCATTCATTTCTACTTCATTCCAATCCATTCTTCTCCATCCCCTCACATTTGATTCCATTCCATTCCATTTCTCTCCATTCCATTCCATTCTTTGCAATTCCACTCCTTTCCAATTCATTCCAGTCCTATCCATTTCATTCCATTCCATTCCAATCCTTTCCTATTATTCCTCTCCATCCCTCTCCATTTGTTTCCATTTCTCTCCTTTCCATTCATCTACATTCCATTCCATTCCATTCCTTTATGTTCCATTCCATTTCATTCTTTTACATCCCTCTCCATTCCTCTCCATTCCATTTAATTCCAATCATTCCATTCTCCTACAATCCATTCCTCTCCATAGCATTCCATCAATTCCATTCCTTACCTCTCCCTCCAATTCATTCCATTCCATTCTATACCATTCCATCCTTCCCCATTCATTCCTCTCCATTCCATTCCATTTTTTTCCATTTTATTTCATTCCAAGCCTAGCCAATCCATTCCATTCCATTCTATTCCTCCTCATTCCATTCCGTTCCATTTCATTCCTCTCCATTCCATTCCATGCCAATCCAGGTCATTCTATTTAAATCCATTCCTCATTATTCTATTCCTTTCCATTCCGTTCCTCTACATTCCTTTCTATTCCATACCTGTCCTCTCCATTCCATTCCATTCCATTCCTATCCATTTAATTCCCTTCTGGTCCACTCAATTCCATTACATTCCACTCTTTCCCATTCCATTGCATTCCCTTCCATTCCATTCCAATCCATTCCATTCCATTCCTCTCCATTCCATTGCACTCCTTTCCATTCCTTTCCTCTCTATTCCCTTTCATTCCATTTCATTAAAATCCTCGTTTTCCATTCCCTTCCATTCCATTCCTCTCCTTCCATTGCATTTCTTTCCTCTCAACTCCATTCCTTTTCATTCCATACCTCTCTATTCCCTTCTATTCCATTCCATTCCATTCCTCCATTTCATTCCTCTGCATTCCCTTTCTCTCTTCTGTTCCCTTCCCCCCCATTCTTTCCCTCTCCCTACCATTCCATTCCTTTACATTCCGTTCGTCTCCATTCCATTCTATTCTGTTACATTTCTTTCCTATCCAATCCATTACTTTCCAATGCATTCCCTACCATTCTTATGAATTCCATTCTATTCCTCTGAAGTTCAATCCATTCCATTCGATTCCTCTCCACTCCATTCCTCTAAATTCCATTCCATTCCTTTCCACTCCATTCCATTCCTTTCCATTCCTCTCCATTCCATTCACTTTCTCTCCACACCATTCCATTCCTCTCCATTCCATTCCTTTCAAATCCATCCCTTTCCATTCCTCTCCATTCCATTCAATTTCTCTCCACACCATTCCATTCCTCTCCATTCCATTCCTTTCAAATCCATCCCTTTCCACTCCATTCCATTCCATTCCTTTCCATTCCATTCCTTTCCACACCATTCCATTCTATTCCATTCCTCTCAATTCCATTGCATTCCATTCCATTTTCTTCCATTTCATTTCATTCATTACCATACCATTCCATTCCAGTCCATTCCATTCCATTCCTTTCCATACCATACCATTTTATTCCATTCCTCTCAATTCCACTGCATTCCATTCCATTTTCTTCCATTTCATTCCATTCATTACCATACCTTTCCATTCCAGTCCATTCCATTCCATTCCATTGCTTTCCTTCGCATTCCATTCCATTCCTCTGTTTTCCATTCCATTGCTTTCTATTCCTCTACGTTCCATTCCATTCTGTTCCTTTCCATTCCATTCCAGCTCATTCCATTCCTCATTATTCTATTCCCTTCCATTCCATTCCTCTACATTACTTTCTCTTCCATACTTTTCCTCTCCATTCCATTCCATTCCTCTCCATTTAATTCCCTTCTGGTCTGCTCAATTCCATTCCATTCCACTCTTTCCCATTCCATTGCATTCCCTTCCCTTCTATTCCATTCCATTCCTCTCCATTCCATTGCACTCCTTTCAATTCCATTCGTCTCTATTCCCTTTCATTCCATTCTATTAAAATCCTCTCTTTCCATTCCCTTCCATTCCAGTCCTTTCCATTCCATTCCATTCCTTTCCTCTCCACTCAATTCCATTCCATTCCATCCATTCCATTTCATCCCACAACAATGCTTTCAATTGCTTTCCATCCCTATTCATTCCATTTATTGCATTCCTTCCCTCTCCATTTCTCTCCATTGCATTCTATTCCTTTGCATTCCATTCACCTGTATTCCATTCGTCTCCATTCCATTCCATTCCTCTCCATTCCATTCCAATCCATTCTGTTTCATTCCATTCCTTTCCTTTCCATTCTATTCCTCTCCATTCCATTCCATTCCTTTATATTCCTCCCCTTTCCATTCCTCTCCATTCCATTCGTCTCCATTCCATTCCATTGCAATTCTTTCCATTCCTTTCCATACCTTTCCATTCCATTCCTTTCCTATCCACTCCATTCCATTCCTCTCCATTCCCTGCCATTCCATTCCATTCCTCTCTGTTCCCTTCCATTTCATTCCATTCCATTCCATTTCATTCCTTTCCATTCCATTCTTATCCATTCCGAGGCTTTGCATTCCATTCCATTCCATGCCATTCTTCTCCATTTTATTCCATTCCATTCATTCCTCTCCATTCCGTTCCTTTCCATTACATTTCATTTCTCTTCATTCCATGGCATTCTATCCCATTGCTTTCCTTCCAATCCCTTTCATTTCATTTAATTCCAATTCTCACCTTTCCATCCCTTCCATTCCATTCCTCTCCATTCCAATTCATTCTGTTCCACTCCATTCTATTCTTCTTAGTTACGTTTCTTTCCTTTCCATTCCATTCCTCTCCAATCCATTCCCTACCATTCCATTACATTCCATTCAATTCCTCTGATTTTCATTCCATTCCATTCTTTTCCTCTCCAATTCATTTCTCTGCATTCCATTCTATGCCTTTGCACTCTATTTCATTCCTCCCCCATTCCATTCCATTCTACTTAATTCCATTTCATTGTATTGCAATGTATCCCATTCCCCTCCAATCCTTTCCTTTCCATTCCATTCTATTCCATTATTTCAATTTTATTCCATTCCATTCCATTGAATTCCATTCCTCTCCATTCCCTTCCATTGCATTGCATTCCTTTCCATTCCGTACCTCTCCATTCTCCTCCATTCCATATCATTCCCTTCCGTTTCTTTCCATTCCATTCCATTCATATCCATTCCCTTCCCTTCATCCCATTCAATTCCACTCCATTCCATTCCATTCTAATCCATTCCATTCCCTTCTATTCCATCCAATTCCATTCCCTTCCATTACACTCCATTCCATTCCTCTCCATTCCATTCCATTTCAATTCTCTCCATTCTATTCCATTCAATTCCATTACTCTCCATTGCATTTCATTCCTCTCCATTCAATTCCATTACTCTCCATTCCATTCCTTCCAATTCCATTCCATTTAATTTCTCTCCATACCATTCTATTTCATGCCATTCCTCTCCATTCCTTTCCATTCCATTCTATTCCGTTCTTTTCCATTCCATTCCTGTCAATTCTCTACATTTCTCTCCAATCTTCTCCATTCCAATCCATCTCATTCATCTCAATTCCATTCCATTACAATCCATTCCATTCCCTTACTCCCCAATCCATTTCCTTCCATTCCATCCCTCTCAGTTCCATTCCATTCGTTTCCTCTCCATTCTGTTCCATTCTATACCATTCCATTCCATTCTATCCCTTTCCATTTCGTTCCATTCCATATTATTCCATTACAATCCTTTCCTCTCCATTCTATTCCATAACTTGCCATTCCTGTCCATTCCAGTCCATTCCATTCCATTCCATTCTCTCCATTTCCTTCCATAGGATTCCATTCCATTCCATTCCTCTCCAGTCCATTCCATTCCATGGCGTTTCTCTCCTTTCCATTTCATTCCATTCCTTCCCATTGCATTCCATTAAATTCTTGTCCATTCCACCTTATTCCACTACATTCATCTCCATTCAACCTCCCTTCCATTCGTCTTCATTCCATTCCATTCCATTCCATTCCATTCTTTCCCTCTACATTCATCTCCATTCCATTCCATTCTGTTCCCCTAAATTCCATGTCTCTCCATAGCATTCAACTCCGTTCCTTTCCATTTCCCTCCCTTCCATTTCATTCCATTGTATTCCATTCCATTGCTCTTAATTTCATTTCCCTCCCTTCCATTTCATTCCATTGTATTCCATTCCGTTGCTCTTAATTCCATTCTATTCCATTCGATTCCATTGTATTCCTTCACTCTCCATTCCTCCCCATTCCATTCCATTTATTTCCATTGCATTCCACTGAATTCCATTCCTCTCCATTCCATTTCATTCCTCTCCATTCCATTCCATTCCTCACCATTCGATTCCTTTCCCTTCCATTCCTCTCCAGTCCATTCCTCTCCAGTCCGTTTCATTTATAACATTCCATTCCATTCTATTCCTCTCCATTCCGTTCCCATCTATTGCATTCCTATATATTCCATTCCATCCCTTTCCATTTCATTATATTTAATACCATTCCATTCCTCTCCATTTCTCTCCATTTCGTTCCATTCTTCTCCATTCCATTTCTGTCCATCCCGTTCCCTGGCATTCCATTCCATTCCTCTCCATTCCCTTCCTCTTCATTCCTTTCCTATCCCTTCCATTCCATTCCACTCCTTTCCTTTCTTACCCTACCATTCCATTCCTTTCCATTTCATTGCATTCCATTCCATTCTATACCATTCCATTCCATTCCTCTCCATTCCGTTTCTCTCCATTCCATTCTTCTCAGTTGCATTTCTTTCCATTCCATTCATTCCTCTCCAATCCATTCTCTACCATGCCATTGCATTCCATTCAATTCCTCTGATTTTCATTCCGTTCAATTCTATTCCTTTCCAATCCATTCCTCTCCATTCATTTCCATTCTTTTTCACTTCACTCCATTCCTCTCCATTCCAATCCATTCCATTGCATTCAATTCCTCTCCATTCCATTGTACTCCTGTCCATTCCTTTCCTCTCTATTCCCTTTAATTCTTTTCCATTAATATTCTCGCTTTCCATTTCTCTCCATTCCATTCCATTCCTTTCCTCTCCACTCCATTCCATTCCATTCCATCCTTTCCATTCCATCTGACAACAATTAGTTCCATTGCAATCCATCCCTATCCATTCCGTTTATTGCATTCCATTCCTCTCCTTTGCATTCTATTCCTTTCCATTCCATTCACCTGGATTCCATTCCTTTCCATTCCTTTCCATTCCTCTCCATTCCATTACATTCTGTTTCATTCCATTCCTGTCCACTCCATTCCATTTCTCTCCATTCCATTCCATTCTCTTACATTCCTCCCCATTCCATTCCATTCCATTCCTCTCCATTCCGTTCGTCTCCAGTCCATTCCATTGCAATTTATTCCATTCCTTTCCATACGTTTCCATGCCATCCCATTTGAGTTCTTTCTATTCCATTACATTCCTTTCCTCTCCACTCCATTCCATTCCATTCATTCCATTCCATGCCACAATTCGTTCCATTCTATTCCATTCCTCTCCATTCCATTTATTGCATTGCTTCCCTCTCCATTGCATTCTTTTCCTTTCCATTCCATTCCCCTGGATTCCATTCCTCTCCATTTCATTCCATTCCTTTCCTCTCCATTCCATTCCATTCCTCTCCATTCCTTTCCATTCCATTCCATTTCATTTCATTTCATTTCATTCCATTCCTCTCCATTCCATTCCATTCCTTTCCATTCCATTCAATACCCTTACGTTCCTCCCCATTAAATTCCATTCCGTTATTCTACATTCCATTCTTCTCCATTCCATTCCATTGCAATACATTTCATTTCTTTTCATACAATTCCATACCATCCCATTCCAGTTCATTCCATTTCATTCCATTCCTTTCCTCTCCACTCCTTTCGATTCCATTTCATCTCCATTCCATTTCATCCCACAACAATAAATTCCATTCCATTTCCTCCACTCCTTTCCATTTATTGCGTTCCTTCCCTCTCCATTCCTTTCCATTGAATTATATTACTTTCCATCCATTCCCCTGGATTCCATTCCTCTCCATTTCATTCCATTCCATTCCTCTCCATTCCATTCCATTCCTCTCCATTCCATTCCTTTCCATTCCATTCCATTCCTTTCTACTCCATTCCATTCCTCTCCATTCCATCCCATTCCATTCCATTCTATTTCATTCCGTTCCATTCTATCTCTCTACATTCCATTCCATTCCTCTTCATTCCATTAAATCCCTAACCATTTCTTTAAATTTAGTTCCAATCTGTTCCTCTCCGTTTCTCTCCATTCCATTCCTTTCCACTCCATTCCATTAGTCTCCATTCCCTTCCATTCCATCCCATTCTTCTCCATTCCATTCCTCTCCATTCCTACCATCTCCCATTAATTTGATTCAACACCTTTCCTTTCCTACCCTACCATTCCATTCCTTTCCATTCCATTCAGTTCCATTCTATACCTTTCCATTCCATTCCTCTCAGTTACATTTCTTTCCATTACACTCCATTCCTCTCCAATCCATTCCCTTCCATTCCATTGCATTCCATCTATTCCTCTGATTTTCATTCCATTCCATTCTATTCCTCTCTAATCCATTCCTTTCCATTCCATTCCATTCATTTTCACTCCATTCCATTCCTCTCCATTCCTATCCATTCCATTCCATTCTACTCCATTTCTTTACATTCCATTCCATTCCACTCTATTCCATTCCATTCCACTCATTTCCATACCATTCCATTCCATTCCAAACCTCTCAAATCCATTCCAATACTCTCCATTCCATTCGATTCTATACCATTCTATACCATTCCTCTGCATTCCAATCCACTCCATTCCCTTCCATTCCACTCCATTCCATTCCATTCCATTCATCTCCATTACATTCAACTCTACTACATTCCATTGCTCTCCATTCCATTCCATTCCGTTCTACTCCATTCCTTTCTCTACGTTTCATTTCATTCTATTAACTTCCATTCCACTCTATTCCTCTCTATTCCATTCCCATCCATTCCATCCTCTCCATTCCATTCCATCCCTCTCCATTTCATTAAATTTAATTCAATTCCATTCTGTCCATTCCTCTCCATTCCCTTCCATTCCATTACTCTGCATTCCCTTCCTTTACATTTGATTCCATTCCTCTCCATTTTTTTTCTCTCCCTTCCATTCCAATCCTCTCCATTCTTACTTCTCCCTTCCATTCCTTTCCTCTCCATTCCATTCCATTCCATTTCTCTCCAATACATTCCTCAGTTACATTTCTTTCAATTCTATTCCTATCCACTCAATTCCATTCCCCTCCATTCCAATCCATTCCATTACTTTCCATACCATACCATTCCATTCCGTTCCATTCCTCTCCATTCCATTGCATTCATTTCCTTTCTATTGCATTCCATTCCACTCCTTTCCATGCCATCCTTCTCGTTCCATACCATTCTAATCCATTTCATTTCATTCCATTTCATTCCATTCCATTCCATTCTATTCCTCTAAATTCCATTCCATTCCATTCCATCCCTCTCCATTCCATTCCATACCATTCCTCTACATTCCATTTCTTACTCTCCATTCCATTCCATTGCTTTCCATGCCATTGCATTCTATTCCATTGATTTCCATACCATACAATTCCATTCCTTTCCATTCAAATCCATTCCATTCCCTTCCTCTCCATTCTATTGTATTCCTTTCTATTCTATTCCATCCGTTCCATTCTACTGCATTCCTTTCCTCTCCATTCCATTCCATTATTTTCCATTCCATTCCATTCCTTTCCACTCCATTCCCATCCATTCCATCCTCTCCTTCCATGCCATCCCTCTCCATTTAATTAAATTTAATTCAAGTCCATTCTCCCCATTCCTCTCCATTCCTTTCCATTTCTCACCATTCCATTACTCTCCATTCCCTTCCATTACATTTCATTCCATTCCTCTCCTTTCCATTCCTCTCCATTTTTTTCTCTCCCTTCCATTCCAATCCGTACCTTTCCATTCTATTCCTCATAGTTTCATTCCAGTTCATTCCATTCCATTCTATTCCATTATTTCATTATTTCCATTCCATTCCAATCCATTCCATTCCATTCCTCTCCATCCCCTTCCCTTCCATTCCATTCCATTGCATTCCTTCTTCTCCCTTCCATAGCATTCCTTTCAATTCTATTCTTCACCATTCCGTTCCATTCGTCTGCATTCCATTCAATTCCTCGCCATTCCACTCAATTCCATTCCATTCCTCGCCATTCCATTATATTCCCTTCTGTTCCTCTTCATTCCTCTCCATTCCATTCCATTCCTTTCCACTCTACTCCATTCCTCTCCATTCCATTCCATTCCCGTTCATCCCTCTCCATTCCTTTACATCCCTCTCCATTTCATCAAAATTTAAATCCAATCCATTCCTCTCCTTTTCTCTCCAATCCATTCCTTTCCTCTCCAATCCATTAATCTCCATTCCCTTCCATTCCATTCCATTCCATTCCATACCTCTCCATTTCATTCTATTCCATACCATTCCTCTCCGTTTTTTTTAAATTCCATACCATTTCATTGCATTCCATTCATCTCCGTTCCATTCCATTCCATTCCATTCTATTCCATTCCATTCCATTCAGTTCCTCTCCATTCTATTATATTCCTCTTCATTCCATTGCATTCCTTTCCAATCCCTTCCTCTCCATTCTCTTTCATTCCATTTTATTCCAACCCTGGTGTTTCGATTCCCTTTGATCCCATTCCTCTCCAATCCATTCCATTTCTTTCTCAATTCCGTTCCATTCTATTCCTCTCCATTCCTTTCCATTCCATTCCTTTCCATTCCATCCTGCTGGAGTCCAGCTGCTGCAGGGTCTAGAGTTCCTGGAGGTGAGACGGATTCCACGACTGTAAAGAGAATTAGAAAGAGGGGGGAGAAAGAAATAGGACTGGACTACTGTTCAAGTGACAGAAGCCGTTTATTGAAAAGTATAGAGGGTTTTTATCTACAGATTTTGCTCATTCAGATTCAAATGTCTCCCACAAACACAGACAATCCAGGTACATGGGGACGTCTCCTACCCACCAGATATTTCTTCAAGCAAGGTAGAGAACAAACCCAACTTGTCTACCCAGTTCCTATGCTAGACTAATGTCCCTTAGAAGTATGATTACAGTTTATATTAATATTATACCATTTTATCAATTGTAATCTATATTTTATTTTATTCTACTTAGTTTACTTATGAATAACTTTCCTATTGATCAACAGTTTATCTATTCCTTTGCTTAATCCTAACACAAACACTAGAACTTAAACAAGATATCTAAAACCTGTTCTATTTAAAGCATCTCAATCAAAAGGTCATGCTGGGCGCTCAGTTCCTGAGCTCTTTGATGTGGTCCTGGCTTGTACCAGACAAAGGTCAAAACTGCAGACAAGGGAAATGGGAACAACGAGTTTCTAATGTTAGCTTTTGTTCATCCCTGTCTGGAGTTTTCATGCTTGAGCCAACATGAGGCTTTATTGCCAAGAAAAGGGAGAGGCAATGGGGTCAACAGCTCCCGAACACACTTCTAGTGGTCTCGAGGTCAACGGCCCCCCTGATCCCTAATGCTCAGTGGGCCTCCGTGGCCGGCTCCCAACATCTCCCCATTTTTTTTATTTTTTAGCACAAAACCATGAAACTCCGTATTGAGCTGAGATATACTCTTCTTTAATGCTCTGAAGATGATTGGGAGTAAACACAGCAACAAGAGAATCACTGCTCTGCAAATGCCCACATTGATAAGTATAGACATCAATGATTTTTTGTTAACAAATGATGAAAAATTATTAAATATAGAAGTAGCCAATTTAGTGGACTGAGATTGCTTTTCAGCAACTGAAATGTCCTGAATCTGTTGATGTAATTTAATTAAGTCATTGCTCAGGTCTGAGTGGTTCCAAATTCCAAGAATATGATTTTTCACTTTGTCCCAAGTATGAACAGACTTATTTACCTCCAAAGGAGTGAGGCAAATCCATTTAAACTCGGAATGACAACGGAGAGCCAATCTTATTTTTAAGGTCACAAGTTCTTGTTCTACGCCAAAACTGCTTCCTCCAAAGCATTAACCTTGCTTTCTAGCTTCTGACCAATAATTTCCTGAGTAGCTAGAGCTATAGAAACATTTCTAGACAGCTGTCAGCAAACGTGGCTGAATGGACTTCTTTAGTTAGAGCCACTGCTAATACTGTAACTGAAGTAGCAATAGCAATTAAAGCTGTAATACCTAAAATTAAACTAGCCAAAAATCTCTTTTGTCTTTCTAACAAGGAATTAACCTCATACAATGTTTGTAGACCATCTTCATCATACCAGTGAGTTGACAATATTACTGGAACCATTAAGTATGGAGGTTGTTTAAAAATAAAAAACCTTGATAATTAGCATCAGTTAAACAATTTGTGAGAACACAATTTTGACACGATATAGAATATACATTATTGTGGTGATCAATTCTTACAGTGTGATATTCATTCCATACAAGAAAAACATAAGGTGATTGTAAGCAAGCTCTTATTTTGTAGACATTAACTCCCCCGCGTGGTTGTATTAAAACAAGGGATTTCAGGGCAGCTAGGGCCCTCCACAAGTAAGGTTGAACAATTTGCTTATTCCCAATAGTAGTTGTTAATATCGGGGGTACCCATCCATTAATGTGCCACCTAGCGGGAGATTGATTGAAAGTTCAATAGGGCTGTAAATTTAAACCCCAATCACTAATATATAGTTTTTCGCCTGATATGGGGTAATCTATTTTAGATTCATAAACACACTCTCTCCACTTTGGATACTTAACATCTTGAGTGAGTATCCAGTCCTTCTCGGTATTAGGAGAGCAGATGGGTATATTAAATGGTGGCAAAAATTTTGTGGCTATACCGGGATCAGCTCCTCCAGGCATCAGCATTTCAATCCACCAATATCCTTTATTATTTTGGGTTGGACTATTAGTGATTAAAGACTTTAAGGTGCACATTAAACAAGAGGCTCTATAATTTTTGAGAACTGAATTATCACAAAAACAAATGGGAGGTAAACAAGAATGTCCTTAATAAGAAAAATTATTAATAACGTGTTTTGTTTGAGTGTAAAGTAAAGTAGGTCCTCCCATCAATTGAGAGGAATCAGAAAATAGATTAATAACCTCATTATCCCAAGTGACAGGCTGAAATGTTGGAGGGTTGGGCATATAAGCCCAGTAAGACTTATTAGCCACAGCTGCAGAGACTGGAGCTATTTGACTCATTACAAGAACAATCATAGCTAATAACAGAATTACCGACCTAATGATGGTTTGTCTTGTTCGAGACAATTTAGACTGTAAGTTCTCATCCCGTAAGGAGAGGTCTCTCTGACACGTTATGGTTTCTCTGTCCATGTAACTATACTGATGTTGCAGATCTTGCTCTACCCATGACGAAGTCTCCTGTTGTATAAAGAACAGGTCCTTTTGTTGGTTAGTAACAGGGGCTGCTGTTCACCCTTCATTCGTCTGAAGTGTCCTGATTTTCGCCATTCGTCTTAGTCGACGGATTACTGGAGGCATTCCGAATGAATTGATCAGGAATCTAAATAGGAGTTGATTCATTCTGTGGGATATGCAAGCATAGTCCCCTTCCACTGGTCAATAATATATTAGGCCCTCTCCATTGGCCTGTAAGAAGATCCTTCCATTTTACCATAGGTTTGACATTTCCTTCTGGTTTCCAGTGCCTGGTCATAGCTGAATTGCCCGTAGAATCCAAATTTAAATGATTTATCACAAATAAAGCATGATTCAAAATATGATGGGGAGAGCTATACTTAAACTCCCCCTCTTACAATTTGATTATTGCGTCTCAATCAAAAGGTCACGCTGGGCTCTCAGTTACTGAGCTCTTTGATATGGTCCTGGCTTGTACCAGACAAAGGTCAAAACTGCAGACAAGGGAAATGGGAACAACGAGTTTCTAATGTTAGCTTGTGTTCGTCCCTGTCTGGAGTTTTCATGCTTGAGCCAACATGAGGCTTTATTGCCAAGAAAAGGGAGAGGCAATGGGGTCAACAGCTCCTGGACACACTTCTAGTGGTCTCGAGGTCAACGGCCCCCCTGATCCCTAACGCTCAGTGGGCCTCCGTGGCCGGCTCCCAACACCATTCCACTCCATTTCTTAACATTCCTCTCTATTCCTTTCCATTCCACTCCATTATAATCCATTATTTCCATTCCAATCCATTGCATACCATTGCATTCCATTCCATTCCACCCATGCCTCCGATTCCACACTATTCCATACCATTCTCTCTATTTCATTCCACTCCTTCCATTCATATCCATGCCATTCCTTGCCACTCCATTCAATTCCATTCCATTCGATTTGATTCCATTCCGTTCCATTCCTCTGCATTCCATTCCACTAAATTCCATTCCATTCCACTTCATTCTATTCCATTCCACTCCATTCCATTCCATTCCAAACCTTTCCATTCCATTTCAATAGCTCCATTCTTTTCGATTTGATTCCTTTACATTCCATTCCTCTACATTCCATTCCACTCCATTCCCTTCCATTCCTCTCCATTACATTTAATTCCTCTCCATTTCATTCCATTCCTTTCCTTTCCTCTCCATTTCATTCCATTCCATTCTATTCCTCTCCATTCCATTCCCATCCATTCAATCCTCTCCATTCCATTTCATCTCTCTCCATTTCATTAAATTTAATTCAATTCCATTCTCTCCATTCCTCTCCAATCCTTTCCATTACTCTCCATTCCATTACTCTCCATTCCCTTCCATTACATTTCATTGCATTCCTCCACATTTTTTCTCTCCATTCCATTCCAATCCTCTCCATTCCTTTCCTCTCCCTTCCATTCCATTCCATTCAATTCCAATCCATTCCTTACTGTTTCTTTCCTCTCCATTAAGTTCTGCTCCATTCCATTCCTCGCAGTTACATTTCTTTCAATTCCATCTCATTCCTCTCCATTCCATTCCCTTCCAGTCCATTGCATTCCATTCAATTCCTCTGATTTCTTTCCATTCCAATCCTCTCCATTCCTTTCTTCTCCCTTTCATTCAATTCCATTCCTTTCCATTCCATTCCATTCCCCTACATTCTAATCTATTTCATTGCTTTCCCTACCGTACCATTCCATTCCATTCCTCTCCAATCCATTGCATTACTTTTCTTTCTTTTCCATTATATTCCACTCTATTCCATGTCATTCCATGTCATTCCATACCAGTGTATTCCATTTCATTTCTTTTCATTCCATTCTATTCCTCTACATTCCATTCCATTCCGTTCCTCCATTCCATTCTTTGCCATTCCATTCCAGTTCATTCCATTCTATTACATTAAATTCCTCTCAATTCCTTTCCATTCCATTCCTATCCATTCCTTTCCATTCCACTCCAATCTCTTCCATTCCACTCCATTCCATTCCATTCCATTCCTTTCCATTATACTCAACTTCATTTCATTCCGTTCCAAACCATTCCATTCCTCTCCATTCCTTTCCATTCCATTCCATTCTATTCCATTTCATTCCACTCCTTTCCATTCCAACCTCTTTATTCCTTCCATCACATTCCATTCAATTCCATAAATCTCCATTCCATTCCATTCCATACCATTCCTCTCCACCATTTCTTTCCATTCAATTCCATTCCTATCAATTACATTGCATTCGATTCCATTCCATTGCTGTACATTCCATTCCATTCCATTGCTCTCCATTCCATTGCATTCCATTCCATTCCTCCCCATTCCAGTCAATTCCTCTCCATCCCATCGCATTCCTTTCCATTCTTTTCCTCTCCAATCCCTTTCATTCCATTCCATACCGATCCTTGCCTTTCCATTCCGCTCCACGCCATTCCTCTCTGTTTCATTCCAGTCCTTTCCTCTCCATTCCATTCCATTCTGTTCCTCTGAGTTCCATTCCCTTCCTTACCTTTCCATTTTATTCCCCACTGTTCCATCCCAGTGCATTCCATTCCATTCTGTTCCATTAATTCCATTCCAATCCATTCCATTCCTCTCCATTCCCTTCCATCCCATTCCATTACATTACATTACATTATTCTCCCTTCCCTTCCATTTCATTCCATTCTATTCGTCTCCATTCCGTTCCATTCCTCTCCATTCCATTCCTTTCCACAGCATTCCATTCCATTCCGTTCCATCTATTCCATTCCTCTCAATCCATACCATTCCATTCCAATCTATTCCCATTTCTCTCCATTCCACTCCTTTCCATTGAATTCTATTACCTTCCATTCATCCATACCACTCCTTTAAGTTTCATTCCATTGTATTACATTCCTATCCATTTCATTTCCTTCCACTCCATTCATTTCCCTTCCAATCCATTCCTTTCCATGACATTACATTACGTTGCATTCCATTCCACTGCATTCCTCTCCATTCCATTCCTCTCTGTTACATTGTATTCCTTTCCATTCCTTTCCTCTCCATTCCCTTTCATTACATTCCATTACATTCCAATCATCACCATTCCATTCCCTTCCATAACATTCCTCACCATTCCATTCCGTTCCTCTACATTCCATTTCATTCCATTCCTTTCCATTACATTCCTCAATTCCATTCCATTCCATTCCATTCCATTCCATAATTCCCTATTCCATTTCATTCCATACCATTGCCCTACGATTCATTCCATTGCATTCCATTCCATTCCCTTCCTCTCCATTCATTTCCCTTCTATTCGATTCGATTCTATTCCATTCCATTTATCTCCTTTCCATTAAATTCCGTTCCATTCCATGCCACTCCTTTCCTCTCCATTCCATTCCTATCCAATTTATTCCATTTCTCTCCATTTTATTGTATTCCTTTCCATCCTTCCTCTCCATTCACTTTCATTCCATTTCATTCCTTCCTCGCCTTTCCATTCACTTCCATAACATTCCTCTTCATTCCATTACATTCCTTTCCTATCCATTCCATTCTATTCCATTTCATTCTTTTCTTCTACATTCCATTCCATTCAGTTCCGTTCCATTCCATTCCTCCATTCCATTTCATTTCATTCCATTCCATTTCATTCCATTTCTCTCCATTCCAATCCATTCCATTCCATTTCTCTCCATTCCAATCCATTCCATTCATATCTAATCCATACTATTCCACTCCATTCCATTCCATTCCATTTCATTCCTCTCCAATCCCTTCCATTCCATAACCTTCCATTCCATTCCATTCCATTGCTCTCCATTCCATGCTATTCCATTCCATTTCATTCCCTTTATTCCATTCCATTTCATTCCCCTCAATTCCTTTTCATTCTATTCCATTCCCATCCATTCCTCTCCATTCCACTCCATTCCATTCCATCACATTCCTCTCAATTATATTCATCTGCTTCCTTTCCATTCCATTCCATTCTAATCCATTCCTATCCACTCCTCTCCGTTTCATTCCATTCCATTCCACCAATCAATTCCATTCCTTACCACTCAATTAAATTCTATTACATTGGATTCCATTCCATTCCATTCTTCTCCATTCCATTGCATTCCTTTCTACTCCATTCCATTCCTCTCCATTCCATTCCATCCCTCTCCATTTCATTAAATTTTATTCCAATCCATTCCTCTCCATTTCTCTCCACTCCGTTCTTTTCCTCTCCATTCCTTTACTCTTCCTTCTATTCCATTCCATTCCATTCCTTTCCTCTCCTTTCCATTCCATTCCAATCCATTCCATTCCTCTCCATTCCGTTCCTCTTCATTCCATTGCTCTGTTACCATTCTTTACATTCCTTCCAGTTGCTCTCCAATCCATTCCCTACCGTTCCATTGCATTCAATTCAATTTCTCTGATATTAATTCCATTCCATTCTAATCCTCTCCAATCTATTCCTCTCCATTCCTTTCCATTACATTTCTTTCTGTTCCACTCCATTCCATTCCATTCCATTTCTTTCTATACCATTCCATTACATTTCATTCCCTTCCATTCCATTCCATTCCTCTCCATTCCATTCATTCTATTCCACTCCATTCCATTCCTTTCCATACCATTTCATGCCATTCCATTACAATCTCTTGCATTCCATTCCATTCCTTTCCCTCGTTCCATTTCATTCCATTTTATTCCTGTACATTCCATAATGTACCATTCCTTTCCATTCCGTTCCTCACCCTTCCATTCCAGTTCATTCCATTCCATTCCGTTCCATTCCATTCCATTCATCTTTATTCCTTTCTATTTCATTCCATTCCATTCCATTCTATTACATTACATAACATGCCTCTCAATTCCTTCCTATTCCATTCCATTCCATTTCTATCCATTCCATTCCATTACTCTCCATTCCATTCCTTTCCACTCCATTCAATTCCATTCCATTCCATTCCTCTCAATCCATACCTTTCCATTCCACTCCATTCCGTTTCTCTTCATTACTTTCCTTTCCATTCCATTCCATCCATACCACTCCTCTACGTTTATTTCCATTGCATTCTATTCCTATTCATTCCATTCCTTTCCACTCCATTGATTTCCCATCCGTTCCATTCCATTCCTCTCCATTCCATTACATTGCGTTGCATTTCATTCACCTCCATTCCTCTCCGTTCCATTCCATTCTTCTCCATTGCATTGTATCCTTTTCATTTCTTTCTTCTCCATCGAATTGTATCCTTTCCATTCCTTTCCTCTCCATTCCCTTTCATTCCATTCCATTCCAATCTTACCCTTTCCATTCCGTTCCATAACATTCCTCTCCATTCCATTCTGTTCCTCTACATTCCATTCCAATCCATTCCTTTCCATTACATTCCTCAATTCCATTCCAATCAATTCCATTCCATTCAATTAAATTTATCTCCTTTTCAATCCATTCCATTCCAATCCATTCCTATTTATTCCATTCCATTACATTCATCTCCATTCCATACCATTCCACTCCATTCCATGCCATTGCATTCCATTCCTCTCCATTCCCTTCCATTCCATTCCCTTCCATTCCATTCCTTTCCATTCCATTCCTCTACATTCCATTCCTTTTCGTTCCATTTCATCTCTTTATTTCTTTCCATTTCGTTCCATTCCATTCTCCTCAATTTCTTTCCATCCTATTCCATTCCTATCCATTCCTCTCCATTCAATTCCATTCCATTCCATTCCACTCCATTCCTCTCAATTGCGTTCATCTTTTTCCTTTCCATTCCATTCCATTCTAATCCATTCCTAGTCATTCCTCTCCATTTCATTCTATTCCATTCCATTCCTATTCATTCCATTCCCTACCATTCCATTCAATTCCATTCCATTTTTTCCATTCCATTCCATTCCTCTCATTTCCATTCCATTCCATTCAATTCCATCCACTCCTCTCCATTCTTTCCATTCCATTCCATTCTATTCCATTGTTTCCATTCCAATCCATTCTATTCCTTTGCATCCCATTCCTTTCCAATCCCTTCGATTCCATTCCATTTCATTCCTTTCTTTCCCATTCCATTCCATTCCATACCTCTCCACTCCCCTCGATTCCATATCATTCCTCTACATTCATTTCGATTCATTCTATTTCATTCCTTTCTTTCCCATTCCATTCCATACCTCTCCACTCCCCTCGATTCCATATCATTCCTCTACATTCATTTCGATTCATTCTATTCATATCCACTCCATTCTCTTCCACTACATTCAGTTCCATTCCATTCGATAACATCCCATTCCATTCCATTCCTCACCATTCCTTTCCATTACATTACATTACATTTCCCTCCATTCTATTCCATTCCTCTCCATTTCATTGCATTCCATTCCATTCCATTCCCTTCCATTCCTCTCCATTCTATTCCATTCCATTCCTCTCCATTCCATTCCATTACACTCCATTCCATTCCTCTCAATTCCATTCCTTTACACTCCATTCCATTCCATTCCGTTCCATTCCTATCCATTCCATTTTCTTCAAATCCTTTCCTCTCCATTCCTTTCCTTTCCATTACATTCCATTTCTCTCTGTTCCATCGCATTCGATTCCATTCCTTTCCTCTCCATTCCCTTTCATTACATTACATTCCAATCCTCGCTTTTCCATTCCCTTCCATTCCATTCCTCTCCATTCCATTGCATTCCTTTCTTCTCCACTCCATTCCATTCCTCTCCATTCCTTTCCATTACATTACATTTTCTTCCATTATATTCCTATCCATTCCTTTCCCTTCCATTCCATTCCTCCCATTCCATTTCATCCCTCTCTATTTCATTAAATTTGATTTCATTCAATTCCTCTCCATTCCTCTCCATTCCTTTCCTCTCCATTTCATTCCTTTCCTCTCCGAACCATTCCATTTTCTCCATTAACTTCCATTCCATTCATATACATTCCATTCCCTTTCTCTCCATTCCATTCCCCTCCATTCCATTCCTCTCAGTTACATTTCTTTCAATTCCAATCCTCACCATTCCATTGCAATTCATTCCCTTCAATTCCCCATTATTCCATTGTATTCCATTCCATTCCCCGCCATTCCTTTCCATTCCATACATTTCTTCTCCATTTCATTCCATTCCGTTCCATTCCCCTCCATGTAATTCCCTTCCGCTCCACTCAATTACATTCCTTTGCATCCCATTCCTTTCTTTTCCATTCAGTTTCATTATTTTTCAATCAATTGACTTTCATTCCATTCCTCTCCATTCCATTCCATTCTTTTCCTCTGCATCTGTTCCATTGCATTCCATTCCATTCCATTCCATCCCTCTCCATTCCGTTCCATTCCATTCCATTCCATTTCTATCCTTTCCCCTCCATTCCATTCCATACAATGCCATTCTTCTTCATTCCAGCACCGTCCATTCCCTACCTTTCCATTCCATTCCTCTCCATTCACTTCCATTCCTTCCCTCTCCATTCCTCTCTATTCCTATCCATTGCATTCCACCACATTCCAATCCATTCTATTCTTTTCCATTACATTTCATTAATCTCCAATCAATTGACTTCCATTCCATTCCTCTCCTTTCCATTCCATTCCATTCTACTCCATTTCATTCCTCTCCCTTACATTCCATCCCTTCCATTCTATTCTTCGTCATTCCACTCCCTTCCATTCCATTCCTCCCATTCCATTCCATCCCTCTCCATTTCATTATATTTATTTCCATTCCATTGCTCTCCATTCTTCACCATTTCATTCCATTACTCTCCATTCCACTCCTCTCCAGTCCCTTCCAGTACATTCCATTCCTTTCGTCTCCATTCCATTCTTTTCCTCTCCCTTCCATTCTATTCCTCTCCATTCCTTTCCTCCCTTTCCATTCCATTCCTTCCATTCCATTCGTTTCGAATCCATTCCATTCCATTCCTCTCCATTCCCTACCTCTCCATTCCATTCCTCTCAATTACATGTCTTTCCTTTGCATTCCTTTGCTCTCAAACCATTCCCTACCATTCTGTTGCATTCCATTCAATTCCTCTGAATTTCATTCCATTCCATTCTATTCCTCACAAATTCATTTCTCTCCATTCCACTCCATTCCTTGTCACTCCATTCCATTCCACTCCATTTCAATCCAAACCATTCCATTTCATTCCTCTTCATTCCATTATATTTCATTCCTCTACATTCCATTGCATTCCATTCCATTCCATTATTTTCCATTCCATTCCATTTCTTTCCCTAACATTCCTATGCACTCCGTTCCATTGCTCTCCATTCCATTGCATTCCATTCCATTCCATTTCATACCCTTTCATTCCATTTCTTGCATACCATTCCATTCCACTCCATTTCATTGGATTCCATTCCTTTCTTCTCAATTCCATTCCATTCTATTTCTTTCCATTTTATTATTCTACATTCGATTCCATTTGGTTCCTTTCCATTCCTTTCCTCACCATTCCATTCCAGTTCTTTCCATTCCATTCCATTCCATTCCTCTCTATTTAATTCCCTTCCACTCCACTAAATTCTGTTCCATTTCATTCCATTCCTTTCTTTTCCATTCCATTCAATTACTCTCCATTTCATTGTCTTCCATTCCATTCCTCTCCATTCCATTCCATTCCTTTCCTCTCCACCCCTTTTCATTCCATTCCATTCCAACTCTCTCCATTCGATTCCATTCCATTCTCATCCGTTTCACTCCTTTCCTCTCCATTCCATTCCATACAATTCCATTCCTCTCAATTCCATTCCATTACTTTCCCTTTCATTCCGTTCCATGCTTCTCCATTCTCTTACATTCAATTCCACTACATTCCATTCCTCTACTTCCATTCCATTCTATGCAATTCCTACACTTTACATTTCATTCCATACCTTTTCATTCCATTACATTATGTTCGTGTCCATTCCTCTCCATCACACTTCATTCATCTCCATTCTTCTGCTTTCCATTCATCTACATTCCATTCCATTCCTCTACATTCCGTTCCATTTCGTTCCATTCCATCCTCCTCGATTCCTTTCCATTCCATTTCATTACATTCCCCTACAATCCATTCCTCTCCATAGCATGTCATTTCATTGCATTCCATTCCTTTTTTCCGTTTCATACCATTTAATTCTATTCCATTCCATCCCTTTCCATTCCATTCCTCTCCATTCCATTGCATTCCTCTCCATTCCATTTCATTCCATTCCTTTCCATTTTATTCCATTCCATTCGTAGCCAATCCATTCCATCCCATTCTATTTCCCTCCATTCCATTTCCCTGCTCTCCATTTCATTATTTTTTTCCATTCCATTCCTCTCCTTTTCTCTCAATTTCATTCCATTCCTCTAAATTGCCTTCCAGTTCATTTCATTCCATTCCTCTCCATTCCATTCCTCTCCATTCCCTTCCTCTCCCTTCCATTCCATTCTTCTACATTCTTTCCCTCTCCCTTCCATTCCATTCCTCTCCTTTCAATTCCATTCCATTCCATTTTATTTCGCTCCATTCCACTCCTCTCCATTCCGTTCCTCTCCATTCCATTCTTCTCAGTTATATTTCTTTCCTTTCCATTTCATTCCTCTACAATCCATTCCCTACCATACTATTGAATTATATTCCATATCTCTGAATTTCATTCCATTCCATTCTATTCCTCTCCAATCCATTTCTCCCCTTTCTATTCCATTCCTTTCCACTTCATTCCATTCCTCTCCATTTTAATCCGTTCCTTTCCATTCCATTCCATTCCTCTCCATACCATTGCATTCCATTCCTTTCCTTTCTATTCCATTCCATTCCATTCCTTTTCAAGCAATTCCATTCCATTCAATTCCATTCCATTTCTTTCCATACCATTCCAATCCATTCCATTCCATACCTATCCTTTCCATTCCATTTCCTTCCACTCTTTTCCTTTCCATACCAGTCCATGCCATTCCATTCCAGTCCATTCCATTGCATTCCATTCCTTTTCTCTCCATTCCATTCCATTCTATACTTCTACATTCCATTCCATTCGGTTAATTTCCATTCCCTTCCTCACAATTCCATTCCACTAATTTCATTCCATTCCATTCCTCTATATTCCATTCTATTCCATTCCATTCCTTTCCCTTTAATTCCTTTCCACTCCACTAAATTCCATTCCATTCTATCCATTCCACCCATCTCACACCAATTCACTCCATTCCACTCCATCTCTCTCCATTCCATTTATTGCATTCCTTCCCTCTCCATTCATCTCCATTCCATCCCACTCCATTCCATTCCATTTTATTCCATTCTATTCCTCTGCATTCCATTCCATTCCGTTCTTTTTCTCTCCATTCCATTCCTCTCCATTCCATTTCATACCATTCCTTTCTGTTCTATTTCTAATCTTTCCAATACCCTCCATTCCATTCCTCTCCATTCCATTCCTTTCCATTGCATTCCATTCCTGTGTATTCCACAGCATTCCATTCAATTCCTTTCCTCTCCATTCCTTTTCATTCCATTTTATTCCTATCTATTCCATTCCCTTCAATTTCATTCCTTCCATTCCTTTCCTTTCCATTACATTTCATTCCTCTATATTCAATTCTGTTCCATCCCTTCGCTTTCCATTCTCTTTCATTCCATTCCATTCCAATTCTCGCTTTTCCATTCCCTTCCATTCCATTCATCTCCATTCCATTCCATTCCTTTCCTCTCCCTTCCATTCCATTCCTCTGCATTCCTTTCCAATGCATTCCATTCCATTCTATTCTATTCCTTTTCGTTCCTTCCCTACCTTTCCATTCCTCTCCTTTCCATTCTATCCCTCCCATTTCATTAAATTTAATTCCATTCCCTTCCTCTCCATTCCATTCTTTTTTCCCCCATTCCATTACTCCCAATTCCACCATTATATTTATTCCCTTCCTCTCTATGCCATTCCTCTCCATTCCGTTCCTAACCACACATTCCATTTTCTATTCTTTTCCTGTCCCCTTTCCCTCCTTTTCTCTCCATTAAATTCCCTTACTTCCAATACATTCCATTCAATTCCTCTCCCTTCCATTCCCCCCAATTCCATCCCTCTCAATTACATTTCTTTCCATTCCATTCCTCACTATTCCATTCCAGTTCATTCCATTCTATTCCATATCTCTTTATTCCATTGTATTCCATTCCATTCCTCTCAATTCCTTTCCATTCCATACATTTCTTTTTCCATTTCATTCCATTCCTCTCCATTTAATTCCCTTCCACTCCACTCAATTCCATTCCATTGCATTCCATTCCATTCTTTTCCATTCCATTCCATCATTCTTCAACCAATTGACTTCCATTCCAATCCTCTCCTTTCCATTCCATTCCTTTCCTCTCTTACTCTTTCCACTCCATTCCTTAACATTCCATTCCATTCAACTACGTTGCATTCCATTCCATCCATCTCCATTCCATTCCATTCAATTCCATTCCATGTCAATCTTTTCCTCTACATTCCATTCTATACTAGGCAATGCCATTCCTCTCCATTCTAGTGCGTTCCATTCCCTTCCATTCCATTCCACTCTTCTCCATTCCCTTCCATTTAATTCCATTCCATTCCATTCCTCACCATTCCGTTCCATTCTATGACATTCCTCTCCTTACAATTTCATTCCTTTCCTGGCCATTTCATTCCATTCCACTCCATTACATTCCTGTCCATTCCTCTCCATTCATCTCTATTCCTCCCATTTCATTCATCTCCATTCCATTCCATTCCATGCCATTACTTTCCTCCCCTCTCCCATCCTCTCCATTGTATTTCATTACATTCCAATCCATTCCGTTCCCCTGCAATCCAGTCCTCTCCATAGCATTCCATTCCATTGCATTCCATTTCATTCTATTCCATTCCATCCCTCTCTATTCCATTCCTCTCCTTTCATACCATTCCGTTCCATTCTACTGCATTCCATTCCTCTCCCTTCCATTCCATTCCATTCTATTCCTCTCCATTCCACTCCCTTCCATGCCATTCCTCTCATTCCATTTCATTCCTTTCCTCTCCACTCTATTTCATTACATTCCCTCCATTACATTCCACCCCACACCAATTCGTTCCATTTCATTCCATTCCTCTCCATTCCATTTATTACAATGCTTCCCTCTCCATTCATATCCATTCCATTCCGTTTATTTCCATTCCATTACCCTGGATTCCATTCCTCTCCATTCCATTTCATTTCTCCATTCCATTTCTTTCCATTCCTCTCCATTCCATTCAATTCCCTCAATCCCATTCCATTCCATTCCATTCCATCAATTCCGTTCCATTCCATTCCATTCCCTTTCATTCCTCTCCATTCATTTCCATTCAATTCCATTCCTCTCCATTCCATTCCTCTACATTAAATTATATTGCAATTCATTCCATTCCTTTCCGTACCATTTAATGCCATCCCCTTCCAGTCCAATCCGTTCCATTCCCTTCTTTTCCTATCCTTGTTCATTCCATTCCATTATATTCCTCTCCACTACATTCCATTCAGTTCCTTTCCATTTCATTTTTCATCATTGCATTCCAGTCTCTTACAAACCATTCCTTCCATTCCATTCAATTCCTCTTTATCCCATTCCATACCATTCCGTTCATCTCCATTCCTTTGCATTTCATTCCATTCCTCTCCATTCCATTCCATTTCTCTCCATTCCATTCCATTCCATTTCTCTCAATACCATTCCATGCCATTCCATTCCAGTCCATTCCATTCCATTCCTTTCCTCTCCATTCCATTCAATTCCTTTATACTCCTCTCCACTACATTCCATTCCGTTCCCTTCCATTCCATTTTTCCCCATTCCATTTCAGTCTATTGCATTCCATCCCTTTCAATTCCATTCCATTTCTCTTTATTCCATTCCATTTCTTTCAATTCCATTCCATCCATTCCATTCCATTCATCTCCATTCCATTCCATTCCTCTCAATTCCATACCACTCCACTCCATTCCATTGCTTTCTGTTCCTTTCCTCTCAACTTTATTCATTCCATTCTATTCCATTCCATTCCATCACTCTCCATTCCATTCCATTCCATACCGTTCCTCTACATTTCATTCCATTCCATTCATTCCTCTCCATCCCATTCCCTTCCACTCCCTTCAATTCAATTCCATTCGAATCCATTCCATTCAATTATTTTCCAGTCCCTTCTGTTCCCAAACTTATTCCCTCCATTCCTCTCCATTACATTGCATTCCTTTCCATTCCCTTTTCCCCTCCATTTATTTTCATTCCTTTGAATTTCAATCCTCACCTTTCCACTCCCTTCTATTCCTTTCCTCTCCACTCCATTCCATTCCATTCCATTCCATTCCTCCCCTTTCTTCCCATTCCAATCCATTCCATTCCTCTCCATTCCATTCCATTCCATACCATTCCATTCCATTCTATTACACTCCTTTCCATTGCTCTCCATTCCATTCCATTCCAATCCATTCCATTCCATTCCTCTTAATGCCCTTGCATTCCATTCTATTCCATTCCATTCGGGTCCATCACATTCCATTCCATTGCATTCCTCTCTATTCCACTCCATTCCATCTCATGTTTCTCTGTTCCGTTCCGTTCCATTCATATCCATTCCGTTCTACTCCATTCCACAAAATTCCATTCCATTCCTCTCCATTCCCTTCCCTTCCATTCCATTTCTTTCAATTCCAATCCTCTCCATTCTGTTGCATTCCATTCCATTCCATTCCCTTCTATTCCAAATCATACCTCTCCATTGCTTTCCATTCCATAGCATTCCTCTCCTTTTCAATCAATTCGATTCCATTTCTCCTCAATCCATTCCCTTCCACTCCATTCAATTCCATTTCATTCGATTCCATTCCATTCCATTTGATTATTCTCCATTTTATTCTATTCCTTTCCTTTCCTCTCCATTCTGTTCCATTTGATTACGTTTCATTTCTCTCCATTGCATTGCATTTCATTCCGTTCCAATCCTTTCCTTCCATTTCCCCTTCATTCCATTCAATTCCAATCCTCGCCTTTCCAATCCCTTCCATTCCTCTCCCTTCCATTTCATTCCATTCTATTCCATTCCGTCCCTCTCCATTCCATTCCTTTGCATTCCTTCACTCTCCATTCCTCTCCATTCCATTCCATTGTTTCTATTCCATTCAACTGCATTCCATTCCTCTCCATTCCATTCCATCTCTTTCCTTTACATTCAATTCCATTCTATTCCATGCCTCTCCATTTCATTCCATTCCCTTCTATTCCTGTCCAGTTCATTCCTCTCCATCCATTCCTTTTCCCCTTTCCCTTCCTCTCCAGTCCTTTCCTCTCCATCCCCTTCCATTCCATTTCATTCCATTCCCTTCCAATCCATTCCATTCTCTCCAAATTTCCCTTCCCTTCCATTCCAATCCATTCCATTCCTCTCCATCCATTTCCATCCTTTTTATTCCTCTCGATTCCATTCTACCCCTCTACATTTCATTACATTTTAAATTCCCTTCCATTGCTCTCTATTTCTCTCCCTATCATTCCATTCTTTTTTCCCTTCCATTCCCATTCCATTCCTTGCCATTGTGTACCTCTCCATTCCATTCCCCTCAGTTACATTTCTTTCCATTCCATTGCATTCCTCTCCAAACCATTACCATTTCATATCTCTTTATTCCATTGTATTCCATTCCATTCCTCTCAATTCCTTTCCATTCCATACATTTTTTTCTCCATTTCATTCCATTCCATTCCCTTCCTCTCCATTTAATTCCCTTCCGCTCCACGAATTCCATTCCATTCTTTTCCATTCCATTCCATCATTCTTCAATCAATTGACTTCCATTCCAATGCATTTCATTCCTCTAATTCCATTCCATTCAATTCCATTCCCAAACCATTCCATCCCTCTCCATTTCTTTTCATTCCATTCCAATCTATTGCATTATTCCTATTCAAATCCATTCCATTCCAGTGCATTTCTTCCTCTCCATTCCCTTCCCTTCAATTCCATTCAATTTCAATCCATTCCATTCCGTTCCATTCCTCTCCCTTCCTTTCGTCTCTATTTCATTACTCTCGGTTACATTACTTTCCTTTCCATTCCATTGCTCTCCAATCCATTCCCTATAATTCTATTGCATACCATTCAATTCTTCTGAATTTCATTCCATTCCATTCCTCAACAATTTATTCCTCTCCATTCCATTCCATTCCTTTCCACTCCATTAGATTCCACTCCATTAGATTTCACTCCATTACAGTCCATTCCATTACACCCCACTTCATTCCTCTCCATTCCATTCCTCAACATTGCATTTCATTCCATTCCTTTACATTCCTTTTCATGCCATTCCATTGCATTCCATTTCTCTCCATACCATCCCAATCCTTTCCATTCCATTCCTCTCAATTACATTGCATTCCATTCCATTCCATTCCATTCCATTGCATTCCTTTCCATGCCATTCCATTTCAGTCCATTCCATTGTATCCCATTCCTTTCCTCTCCTTTCCATTCCACTCCCCTTTATTCCACTCCATTCCATTCCATTCCTCTCCATTTAATTCCTTCCTGTCCACTAAATTCCATTCCATTCCAATCCATTCCATTCTTTGCCATTCCATTCCATTACACTCCAATTCATTGTCTTCAATTCCATTTCCCCTCCCTTTCATTTCCCTTCCTTTCCTATCCACTCCTTTCCTTCCATTCCGTTCCAACCCTCCCATTCCGTTCTATTCCATGCCATTCCATTTCACTCTTTTCCTCTCCATTCCATTCCATACAATGCCATTCCTCTCCATTCCAGTCCATTCCTTTCCCCTTTCCCTTCCATTCTTCTCCATTCACTTCCATTAGATTCCATTCCTCTCCATTCCATTTTTATTCTATGAAATTCCCCTCCTTTCCATGTCATTCCATTCTTTCCATTTCATTCCAGTCCATTCCATTAAATTCCTGTCCATCCTCTCCATTCGTCTCCATTTCTCTCCATTTAATTCATCTACCTTTCAATCCATTTCATTCATCTACTTTCCATTCCATTTCATTCCATTCTATCCCTCTCCATTCCTCTTCATTCCTCTCCATTCCATTTCATTCTGTTCCGCTGCAATCCCTTCCTTTCCATAACATTCAATTCCATTTCATTCAATTCCTCTCGCTTCCATGTCATTTCATTCCATTCTAATCCATTCCATCCTTCTCCATTCCATTTCTCTCTATTCCATTCCATTCCTCTCCCTTCCATTCCATTCCATTCCAATCCATTTCATTCCTTTCCATTCTACTCCATTCCATTCCCAGCCAATACATTCCATTCCATTTCGTTTCATTCCATTTCATTCTACGCCTCTCCATTCCATTCCCTTCCATTCCATTCCTCTCCATTCCATTCCCTTCCATTTCATTCCCTTTTCCCTTCTATTCCATTCCATTCCTAGCCAATACATTCCATTCCACTTCGTTTCATTCCATTTCATTCTACTCCCCTCCATTCCATTCCATGCCTCTCCGTTTCATTAAATTTTTTTCCGTTCCATTTCCCCTCCAGTCCTCTCCATTCCACTCCATTCTTCTCCATTCCATTCCTCTCCATTCCATTTTTAGTACATTCCATTCAATCCCTCTCCATTCCATTCCTTTCCATTCCTATCCTCTCCCTTTAATTTCCCTTCCTCTCTATTCCTTCCCTCTTCCCTCCAGTCCATTCCTCTCCATTCCACTCCATTCAACTCCATTCCATTCCTCTCCATTTCGTTCCTCTCCATTCCATTCTTCTCAGTTACACTTCTTTCCTTTCCATTCTGTTCCTCTCCAATCAATTCCTACCATTCTATTGAATTCCATTCAATTCCACTGAGTTTCATTCCATTCCATTCTATTCCTCTTCAATCCATTCCCTCCTTTAAATTCTATTCCTTAGCAGTTCATTTCATTACTCTCCCTCCAATCCATTCCTTTCCATACCATTCCATTACCTTTTTTCCTTTCCATTCCATTCCTTTCCATACGATTCTATTCTATTCCATTCCATTCCTTTTTACTCCATTCCATTGCACTCCATTCTAATCAATTCCATTTCCCTTCCATTCATTACCATCCAATTCCATGCCATTCTATTCCCGTCCATTCCATTCCTTTCCTTTCCACTCCACTCCATTCCATTCCATTCCATTTTGTTCCCCTACATTCCATTCCATTTTGTTCCTCTACATTCCATTTCCCGACCATTCCATTCCAGGTCTTTCCATTCCATTCAATTCCTCGCTTTTCCATTCCATTCCATTACACTCCTTTAATTTCTCTTCCACTCCCCTCAATTCCAATTCCACTACACTCCATTCTTTTCCATTCCATTTCCTTCCTTTTTTAATTCCATTCATTCCCTTCCATTTCCCTTCCTCTCCATTTCATTCCATTCTTATCTTCTCCACTTCTTTCCATTCCATTCCATTCATTCCATTCCATCCCACACCAATTCGTTCCATTCCATTCCATCCCCCTCCTTTCCATTTATTGCATTCCTTACCTCTTCATTCCTCTCCATTCCATTTCATTCCCTGGATTCCATTCCATTGATTCCTCTCGATTTCATTCCATTCCATTCCTCTCCATTCCCTTCTATCCCCCTCCATACCATTTAAAATTTTTCTCCATTCTATTCCATTACCTTCCATTGCTCTCCATTCCATTCCCCTCCATTCCCTTTCCCTCCACTCCATTCCTCCATTTAATTCCCTTCCACTCCAATAAATTCCATTCCATTCCATTATTTTCCCTTCCCTTCCATTACTCTCCAATTCATTGCCTTCAATTCCATTCCTCTCCATTGCATTCCATTCCTTTCCTCTCCACTCCATTCCATTCCATTCCATCCCAACCCTCTCCATTCCATTCCTTTCCATTCCATTCCTTTTCACTCCTTTCCCCCCCATTCCATTCATACAATGCAATTTCTCTCCATTCCAGTCTATTCTTTTCCTTTCCATTCCATTCTTCTCCATTCCCTTCCATTTGATTCCATTCCCTTCCATTCCTCTCCATTCCTTTCCATTCTATGCAATTCCTCTCCTTTCCATTTTATTCCAATCCTTTACATTTCATTGCATTCCAAAACATTCCTTTCCATTTCCCCTCCATCCCTCTCCATTTGTTTTCCCCTTCATCTCCATTCAATTCATCTACCTTCCATTCCATTCCATTTCTCTATTTTCATTTCATTCCATTCCATTTTTCCCCTTCATTCCACTCCATTCCATTTCATTCTGTTCCCCCATAATCCATTCCTCTCCATAGCATTCCATTACATTACATTAAATTCCTTTCCCTTCCATTTCATTCCATTCCATTCTATTCCATTCGATCCCCCTCTATTCCATTCCTCTCCATTCCATTCCATTCCCCTCCATTTCATTCCATTCCATTCCTTTCCATTTACTCCATTCCATTCCCAGTCAATCCATTCCATTCCATTCCATTCTTTTCCCTCCATTCCTTTCCCTTCCGTTTCATTCCTCTCCATTCCATTCCATGCCTCTCAGTTTTATTAAAAATTTGTTCCATTCCTTCCCTTCCCTTCCTCTCCATTCCATTTCATTCATCTCCATCCCATTCCTCTCCTTTCCCTTACAGTACATTCCATTCCATTCTTCTCCATTCTGTTCCCCTCCGTTCACTTCCCCTCCCTTCCATTCCTCTCCATTTTTCCCTCTCCCATCGAGTCCATTTCTCTCCCCTCCATTCCATTCATTTCCTATCCTCACCATTTTGTCCCAAATCCATTCCATTCTTCTCAGTTACATTTCTTTTTTTTTTATTGTGAAGTTGTGGGGTACAGTTAAGAGTTAGGGATACAATTGCGTTTCATTCAGGCACCCTGTTGATATGGGGTGTTTTCCCGTTCCAGACAGATATTTGCTACTGTTAATCCCCTCTCCCTCCCCCCACTGTAGTTTCCCATACGGTCAGTCATTTTCATATAGTATTGCATTGGATGTTTAAGGTCCATTATATGAGTGAGAACATGTGATACTCGGATCTTTGTTTCTGTGAGAGGTCACTCAGTATTATAGACTCTAGTTCCATCCAAGTTGCTGCGAAATTCATGATTTTGTTCTTTTTTATGGCTGCGTAGTATTCCATCGTGTATATGTACCACATTTTTAAATCCAGTTCTCTTTGACGGGCAGCATGGCTGTTTCCAGGTTCTTACTATTGTAAACAATGCTGCGATAAACATGCGTGTGCACGTATCTTTTTTATAGAGTGATTTGTGTTCTTCAGGATATATTCCCAGTAGGGGGATTGCGGGGTCATATGGGAGGTTGGTATTTAGAGCTTTTAAGAATCGCCACACTACTTTCCACAGAGGTTGCACTAGTTTACACTTCCACCAACAGTGTAGAAGTGTTCCCTTTTCACCACACCCTCTCCAGCAGCTGTTATTTTTTGAGTTGTTGATAATTGCCATTCTGACTGGGGTTAGGTGGTATCTCAGTGTGGTTTTGATTTGCATCTCCCTCATGACTCGTGAGGTTGAACATTTCTTCATGTGTTTGTTGGCTGCTCGGTTGTCTTCCTCTGTGAAGTGTCTGTTCATATCTTTAACCCACTTTATAATGGGGTTATTTGTTTTTTTCTTTTCAGCACGTTTGAGTTCCTTGTAGACACAGGATGTTAAGCCTTTCTCGGACCTGGATTTGGCAAATACTTTTTCCCAATCTGTAGGCTGTCTCCTTGCTCTCTTGATGGTTTCTTTGGCTTTGCAGAAGCTTCTCAGTTTAATAAGGTACCACTTGTCTATTTTGTCTCTTATGAGTTGTGGGTTTTGGGTTTTGTCGTCAGGAATTAGATGCCAGTTCCAATTTCCATCAGCTTTTTCCTTCATTTTCTAAGGTTCTTATGGTTTGAGGTTTTACATTTAGGTCTCTGATCCATTTGGAATCAACCTTTGTGCATGGGATAGATAGGGGTCCTGTTTCAATCTTCTGCATATGGTCAGCCAGTTTTCCCAGCACCATTTACTGAATAGGTTCTCCTCTCCCCAGTGGTAGGTGGTGGAGGCTTTGCCAAAGATGAGTTGGTTGAGAAATTGAGGTTTTGCTTCTGGAATCTCAATTCTATTCCATTGATCTATATGCCTGTTCCTATACCAATACCAAGCTGTTTTCATGATTGTAGCTTTATAGTAAAGTTTAAAGTCTGGTAGTGTGATACCACCTGCTTTGCTTTTTTGCTGAGGATTGTTCTGTCTATTCCTGGACGTTTGTGTTTCCATATTAATTCCTGCGTTGGTTATTCTAGGTCTGAGAAGAATGTTGCTGGTAATTTGATGGGTATTGCATTGATTTGTAGATTGCCTGAGGTAAGATGGACATCTTCACAATGTTGATTCTTCCGATCCATGAGCATGGGATATTTTTCCACTTGTTTGTGTCAACTTTGATTTCTTTGAGCAGTGTTTTGTAGTTTTCCTTGTAAAGGTATTTCACGTCTCTGGTTCGGAAGATGCCAACGTATTTCATTTTTTTGTGGCTATTGTGAATGGGATTGTTTTTTTTATTTGGGTTTCTGTTTGTTTATTATTGGTGTAGAGAAATGCAATTGTCTTTTGTACATTTATTTTGTATCCTGAGACTTTGCCAAAGGTCTTTATCAGTGGAAGGAGCTTTTTGACAAATTCTCTTAGGTTTTCAAGGTATACAATCATGTCATCTGCAAAGAGAGATAACTTGACTTCCTCTTTTCCTATTTGGATACCCCTGATTGCCTTCTCTTCTCTGATTGCTCAACCCAGGACTTCCAATACTATGTTGAACAGGAGGGGTGAGAGTGGGCATCCTTGCCTTGTTCCAGTTTTCAGGGGAAATGGTTCTAATGTTTGTCCATTTACGAGTATGCTCACTGTGGGTTTCTCGTAGATGGCTTTTACTATTTTGAGGTATATTCCCCATATGCCTAGATGCTCAAGGTTTTTTATCAAGAAGGGGTGCTGGATTTTATCAAAGATTTTTCTGCATCTAATGATATAATCGTGTAGTTTTTGTTTTGACATCTGTTGATGTATTTAATAACATTTATGGTTTTACAACTGTTGAACCAGTCTTGCATCACAGGAATGAAGCCTACTTGGTCATGATGGATGATTTTTGAGATGTATTGCTGATTCCGGTTTGCTAGGATCTTGTTGAGAATTTTAGCATCTATGTTCATCAAAGATATTGGCCTGTAGTTGTCTTTCTTTGCTGGATCTTTACCTGGCTTGGGTATCAATGTGATGTTGGCTTCGTAAAATGATTTGGGGAGCATTCTATCTTTTTCAGTCGCCTGGAATACCTTCAGTAGGATTGGTATCAGCTCCTCCTTAAATGTCTTGTAGAATTCTGCTGGAAATCCATCTGGTCCAGGGCTTTTTTTTTGTAGGAAGTTTTCTTATTACGTAGTCGATTTCCTTGATTGTTATTGGTTTATTTAGGGTCTCAATTTCTTCTTGTTCCAACTTAGATAGATTGTGTGATGTCAGAAAGTCCTCCATTTCCTTAAGGTTTTCAAGTTTGTTTCCATACAAGTGTACGTAGTAGTCTCTAATGATCTTTTGTATTTCTTCAGGGTCAGATGTGACTTCACCTTTTGTGTTTCTGATTGTGCTTATTTGGTTTTTTTCTCGTTTTTTCTTGGTCAGTCTAGCTAGGGGATCATCGATCTTGTTTACCCTTTCAAAGAACCAGCTTTTTGTTTCATTGATTTTTTTCTATTATCTTTTTGTCTTCTATGTCCTGGATTTGGGCTTTTATTTTGGTGATCTGGATTCTTCTGCTGAAATTAGGGATTTTGTGGTCTTGCTTTTCCGGCTTCTTTAGGTGGCTTGTTAGGTTGTTAATTTCTGTTTCTTCCATTTTCCTCATGTGTATTTGTAGGGATATAAATTCCCCTCTTATTACAGCTTTTAAGGCATCCCAGAGATTTTGGTAAGATGCTTCTTCATTTTCATTTGTTTCCAGGTATCTTTTGATCTCTGTTTTGATGTCATCATTGACCCAGGAGTTATTTAGCATCATGCTGTTTACTGTCCATGTCTTTGTGGGTTTTGGGGGGACTTTGTTGGTGTCAACGTTTATTTTTATTCCACTGTGGTCCGAGAAGGTGCATGGTAGAATTTCAGTCCTTTTAAATTTGCTTATACTTGATTTGTGTCCAATTATGTGGTCAATCTTAGAATATGTTCCATGTGGTGATGAGTAGAATGTGTATTCTGTGGTCTTTGGATGGAGTGTTCTATAGGTATCAATTAAGTCCATTTGGTCCAGAGTCTCATTGAGGTTCCGCATCTCCTTGCTGATTTTTTGTCCTGATGATCTGTCTAGGGTTGTGGTGTATTAAAGTCCCCAGTTATGATGGTGTTAGAGTCGATGTCTTTCTTTAGTTTTCCTAGAAGTTGCTTTATGAATGTTGGCACACCTATGTTGGGTGCATATATGTTTAGGATAGATATTTCTTGTTGATGGAGTGAACCTTTTATCATTATGTAGTGGCCCTCTGTATCTTTTTTAATTTTTGATAGCTTAGATGGTATTTTGTCTGAAATTAGGATCACGACTCCTCCTTTCTTTTGTTTTCCATTAGCCTGATAAACTTGTTTCCCATCCTCTTACTTTGAGTCCTTCCTAGTGAGATGGGTCTCTTGAAGGCAGTATATTGTTGCCTGGTGATATTTTATCCATTTTGTCATTCTATGTCTTTTCAGTGGTTCATTTAGTCCATTCACATTCAGACTAATTATTGAAATGTGAGAGTTCGTACCTATCATGGAGTTCTTATTGAGTTGTTGTTCTTCCACTTGGTTTTTTCTTTTTTCTCTTTTTTTTTCTTTGTCTTTCTTTTGGTTTGGGGTTGGTTCGTGTATATTTTATTCTTTTCCCTGTACTCTTGTGAAGAACGTTGTTCTTTTTTCCTTTTCTTCTGTGTTTAGTACTTTGTTAAGTGTTTCATGTAGAGATGGTTTGGTGGCAGCATAAGTTCTTAGGGATTGGATATCTGGGAAAGATTTTAATTCTCCCTCACTGATGAAGCTTAGCTTGGTCAGGTAGGTTATTCTTGGTTGAAATTGTTTATCTTTTAGAACTTGGAAGATAGGGCTCCAAGCTCTCCTAGCCTGCAGGGTTTCTGCAGATAAATCTGCTGCTATTCTGATTGGTCTTCCATGGTAGATGATCTGGCCTTTTTCTCTTTCTGCCTTTAGGATTTTTTCTTTTGTGCCTACTTTATTTAGGCGAATTATTATGTGTCTAGTAGTTGGTCTTCTCATTTGTTGTCTTGTGGGGGTTCTCTGAATCTCTTGTGTTTGAATTTTTGCATCACTGATTAGATAAGGGAAGTTTTCTTGAATGATCTCATGGAAAGTTTGTTCCAATGTGGTCTCTGTTTCTCTTTCTGCCTCGGGGAGTCCGATTACTCTTAGGTTAGGCCTCTTGAGGTAGTCACTCATCTCTTGAAGGTTTTGTTCTGTCTTTTTGAGCTTATTTTCTGTGTTTTTAAGAGTTTGGGTTATTTCTATATTTTGGTCCTCAAGCTCTGAGATTCTTTCTTCTGCTTGGGTAATTCTGCTTTCCATGCTTATCAATTTTTTATTTATTTCATTCACAGTATTCTTTATTACTGTTATCTCAGATATCAGCTCCTTCCTAGTTTCTTCTTGTGTCTCCTCAATTCTTTTTAATCTCTCCATTATTGTTTTGATATCCACATTTGCATTTTGAGACCCTTCATTCTGGGGGCTTTCATTGTTTGCATTCCAAAGTCAGTTTTCTCAGTGTCTGCTCTCCCAGGCATCCGGGAGAGACCCATACTCTTCTTTTGGTTTTTCTTCATTTCTGTAGATTTTTCTCCCTCTCCCCCTTTCCCTCCTCCTCTTCAATGCTGTTCTTGAGGGAAGGTGGGGTTGCTTTTATTTCTCTTCTGCAATGACCTGTTCTTCCTTATTAGGGTCTTCTGGCTTTGTTCACTTTTCCCTCTGCTTTACAGTCTGTCTATTCAGCAGTATGCAGTCTTTGTCTCTAGATTTAAAAAGGGGGCATATAAAAGAGGAAAATAATGGAGGAAGGGGGGTCAATAAGGAGTTAGAAAGAGAGAAGTGCGAGAGGGAAAACAGATATACATACCAACTATCAGGTGAGAAAGAGACACAGGGCCAGGAAGAGGTGAAGAAAGACACGTAAGAAAGATTTCCTAAAGAGTACTGATAGCGACACAGAGACAGGCCCATAAAATCGAGAAACAGTGTAAGTCAGAAGGTAAACAACAAACGTGTTCTAAACCAACAGTTACACTGATAAAATCATAAGTCAAAATAAGCGAAAGAGAGAAGTGTGAGAGGGAAAACAGATACACATACCAACTATCAGGTGAGAAAGAGACACAGGGCCAGGAAGAAGTGATGAAAGAGAGGTAAGAAAGATTCCCTAAAGAATACTGATAGCTACACAGAGAGAGGCCAATAAAATCAAGAAACAGTATAAGTCAGAAGGTAAACACCAAACGTAATCTAAACCAACAGTTTCAATGATAAAATCATAAGTCAAAATAAGCGATCAGACTAGAGTCACTTCTGTGATCTCTGATTCCAGCCTCTCCCTTTTGTTTTTCATTGCAGCATAGGGGTGGGGCTTTGTCTCCTGTTTCGCGCTGTTGCCTTAGGAACTGAGGTAAAGTTTGTTGATAGGTGGGCGGGGCAATGGAAGTCTCTGCCTGGAGAATAGCAAGGTAGTTTACCCAGATCTGTTTTTCTCCACTTGTCTGGGTCCCCCGGCTTGGGGTCTCGCACTGAGTGCCTCAGCCAGGGTGGGCCCGGAGTTCCAGAGATCCAAAGCTCCAAAGGGCAGGCAGTGGGCGACGAGAGTGGCTCTGGGCCCCCCACAGGGTACTTCAGCCAGGAATGGGACCGGTGTCTCTGAGGGGCGGGTGCCCAGAGCCTCCCTGTGTGACCGGCGGTGCCAGGTGCCGGGCTGGAGACAATGCAGCCGGGGAGAGAGCCCCAGGGGACAGGGACCCAAAACTCCCCTGCACACTGCAATATCTGGCCTTAGGAAATGAGATAAAGTTTGTTGATAGGTGGGCGGGGCAATGGAAGTCTCTGCCTGGAGAATGGCGAGGCAGTAAGCAGATCTGTTTTGCTCTGCTTGTCTGGGTCCTCCGGCTTGAGGTTTCACACTGAGTGCCTCAGCCAGGGTGGACCCAGAGTTCCAGAGCTCCAAAGTTCCAAAGGGCAGGCGGTAAGCGGCGAGAGTGGTGCTGGGCCCCCTACAGAGTACTTCAGCCAGGAATGGGACCAGTGTCTCTGAGGGGCGGGCACCCAGAGCCTCCCTGTGTGACTGGCAGCTTGGCGCCTGGTGCCCAGGCTGGAGACAATGCAGTCGGGGAGGGATCTGGAGGGTGCTGCGACTGGAGACTTCCACACACGAGTAGAACAGCAGCAGTGGGGGGGGGGCGCAATATCTAGCCCTGCGTGGGACTGAAGTTCCCGGACCTGGCACCAGGACAGTTTGTAGTGGGCTGGGGGATGGGGGAAGAGAAGTAATAGCCTTTTTGGGAACTCACGTTCAGAGAATCTCACCAGTTCACCTATGCCATCACCATCTTGCCCCTTCAGGTCTCAGCTACATTTCTTTACTTTCCATTCCTTTCCTCTCCAATCTGTTCCCTACCACTCTATTAAATTCCATTCAATCCCACTGAATTTCATTCCATTCCATTCCTCTCCAATTCATTCCTTTCCATTATATTCCATTCCTTTCCACTTCATTCTATTCCTCTCCATTCCAATCCTTTCTGTTTCATTCCATTACATTCCTCTCCATACCATTCCAATCCATTCCTTTCCATACGATTCCATTCTTTTCCATTCCATTACATTTCTCTCCATTCCATTGCATTCCATTCATTTCTTTTCCATTCCATTCCATTCACTGCCATATCATTCCATGCCATTCCATTCCAGTCCATTCTATTTCATTCCATTGATTTCCTCTCCATTCCATTTCATTCCTCTACATTTCATTCCATTCCGTTTCTTTCCATTCCATTCCTCACCATTCCATACTAGGTCATTCCATTCCATTCCATTCCTCACCATTCCATACTCGGTCATTCCATTCCATTCCATTCCTCATTTTTCCATTCCATTCCATTCCTCTCCATCCTTTCCATTCCATACCCTTCCTCTCCATTTCATTCCATTGCATTCCATTCCTCTGCATTTAATTCCCTTCCACTCCACTCAATTCCATTCCGTTTCATTCCATTCAATTATTTTTCATTCCATTGCATTCCCTTCCATTCCATTCCATTCCTTTCCTCTCCATTCCATTGCACCCCTTATCATTCTTTTCCTCTCTGTTCCCTTTCATTCCATTAAATTTATGTCCTCGTATTCCATTCCCTTCCATTCCTTTCGTCTCTATTCCCTTCCATTCTTTTCCTCTCTTCTCAATTTCATTCCATTCCATCGATTACATTCCATCCCACACCATTTCGTTCCATTCCATTCCATCCCTCTCCATTCCATTTATTGCATTTCTTCCCTCTCCCTTCCTGTCCATTTCATTCCATTCCTTTCCATTTCATTCCCCTGGATTCCATTCCTATCCATTCATTCCATTCCTCCCCATTCCATTTCATTATATTTCTCTCCATTCCCACAATTCCTTTCCATTCCATTCCATTCCTCTCTATTCCATTCCTCTCCATTCAATACCATTCCATTCCATACCATTCCTCTATGTTTTATCCCATTCCATTCCATTCCTCTCCATTCCATTCCATTTTATGCAATTCCTCACCTTTCCATTTCATTCCATTCCATCACCTTACATACCTGTCCATTCTTATCCATCCCTTCACATTTGTCTCCATTCTTCTCCATTTCATTGAAGTACCATGCATTCCTCTCCATTCCATTCCATTCCTATGCATTCCATTCCCTTCCTTTCCATTCCACTCCATTCCATTTCATTCCGTTCCCCTAAAATACATTTCTCTCCATAGCATTCCTTTCCATTCCTCTCCTTTTCATTTCATTCCATTCCATTCATTCCATTCCATCCCTCTCCATTCCATTCGTCTCCATTCCATTCCATTTCCCTCCATTTCCTTCCATTCCTTTCCTTTCCATTCTACTTCGTTCCATTCCTAGCCAATCCATTTCATTCCATTCCATTCTATTCCTCTCCATTCTATTCCCTTCTATTCCATTCCTCCCCTTTTCATTAAATATTTTTCCATTCCATTCCTCTCCATTCCATTCCTCTCTATTCCATTCCTCTCCTTCTATTCCATTCCTCTTCATTCCTTCACTCTCCTTTCCCTTGCAGTCCATTCCTCTCCATTCCACTCCTTTGCATTCCATTCTCCTCCATTCCTTTCCTCTCCATTCCATTATTCTCAGTTACATTTCTTTCCTTTCCATTACATTCCTCTCCAATCCATTCCCTACCATTCTATTCAATTCCATTAAATTTCACTGGATTTCATTCCATTCCATTCTATTCCTCTCCAAACCATTCCTCTCCATTATATTCTATTCCTTTCCACTCCATTCCATTTCTCTCCATTCCAATCAATTCCTATCCAGTCCATTCCATTCTTCTCCATACCATTCCATTCTCTCCATTTCATTCTATTTCTCTCCATTTCATTCCATCCCATTCCTTTCCTCTCTGTTCCATTCCATTCCATTATATTTCTCTTCACTACATTCCATTCCGTTCCTTTCCTTTCCATTTTTCACCATTCCATTCCAGTCTATTGCATTCCATTCCTTTCTTTTCCAATCCATTTCTCTTTATTCCATTCCATTCCTCTCGTTCCATTCCATTGCCATAAATTCCTCTCCATTCAATCATTTCCCTTCCATTCCTCTCCATTCCATTCCATTGCATTCCATTATATTCCTCTCCACTACATTCCATTCCATTCCTTTACATTGCATTTTTCACCATTCAATTCCAGTCTCTACCATTCCATTCCTTTCCAATCCATTCCATTCCTCTTTATTCCATTCCGTTCCTCTCCATTACATTGCATTCCATTCCAATGCTTTACATTCCATTCCATTCCATTCCTCTCCTTTCAATTACATTCCTTTCCATTCCTCTCCATTCACTTACCTTCCATTCCATTCCATTCTATTTCATTCCTCTCCATTCCATTCCATTCCTTTCAATACCATTCTATGCCATTCCATTCCAGTCTATTCCTTTCCATTCCTTTCCTTTCCTCTCCATTCCATTCCAATATATTCCTCTTCACTACATACTATTCTGTTCCTTTCCATTCCATTTTCACCATTCCATTCCAGTCTATTGCATTCCAATCCTTTCCTTTCCAATCCATTTCTCTTTATTCCATTTCATTCCTCATCATTCCATTCCATTCCATTTTTCTCCATTCCACTCCATACCACTCCTCTACATTCCATTGTATTCTATTCCATTCCATTCAACAATATTCAATTCCAATCCATCCCATTCCTTTCCTTTTCATTCCATTCTATTCCATTCCATTCCATTGCATTCCATTCCACACCTCTCCATCCCATTCCATTCCATACCATTCCTCTCTGTTTCATTCTGCTCCATTCCATTACTATCCATCCCATTCCCTTCAATTCCATTCAATTCCACTCCATTCTATTCCATTGCATCCCATTCCTGTCCATTCCATTCCATTCCACTCCATTCCATTCTATTCCATTCAATTCCTCTCCATTCCAATCCATTCCTCTCCATTCCATTCCATTCCCTTCCATTCCTATGCATTCAATTCCCTTCCTCTCCATTCCATTCCATTCCCCTCCATTCCATTCCATTCCATTCCCTTTCATCACTCTCAATTCCATTCCATTCCCTTCCATTCCTATGTATTCCATTCCCTTCCTCTCCAATCCATTCCATTCCAATCCATTCCATTCCTTTCCATTCAATTCCATTCCTCTCAGTTCCATTCCATTACATAACATTCCACTCCATTTCTCTCCATTCCTTTCCATTCCATTCCATTTTAATTCATTATTTCCATTCCAATCCTTTTTTTCCATTACATTCCATCCCTCTCTATTTAATTCCATTCCATTCCATTCCATTGCATTCCATTCCTTTCATTTTCATCCAGCTCTCTCTGTTCCACTCCATTCCATATCATTCCCTACGTTTCATTCCTTTCCATTGCATTCATATCCATTCCATTCCCTTTCATTCCATTCATTTCCAGTTATCACTTTTCCATTCGCTTCCTTTCCATTCCTCTCTATTTCATTCCATTCCTTTCTTCTTCACTCCATTCCATTCCTCTCCATTTTTTCGTCTCTCTTCCATTCTATTGCTCTCCATTCCTTTCCATTACATTCCATTCTATTCCTCAACATTTCTTTCCCTTCCATTCTTCTCCTCTCCGTTACATTCTATCCGTCTCCATTTCATTAAATTTAATTCCATTCCATTCCTCTCCATCCCTCTCCATTCCATATCTTTTCTCTCCATTCCATTACTTCAAATTCCCTCCAATTGTATTTCATTCCATTCATCTCCATTCCATTCAACTCCATTTCGTTCCTTCCCTTCCATTCCATTCCTCTCCATTCCTTTCCTCTTCCTTCCATTCCATTCCTCTCCAGTAAATTCCATTTCATTCCAGTCCATTGCACTCCACTCCTTTCCATTCCGTTCCACTCCATTCCATTCCATTCAGTTACATTTCATTCCATTCCATTCCTCACCATTCCATTCTAGTTCATTCCATTCCATTCCTCTTTACTCCATTGTATTTGATTCCATTCCCCTCCATTCCTTTCTATTCCATACCTTTCCTCTCCATTTCTTTCCATTCCATTCCATTCCTTTCCATTTAATTCCCTTCCACTCCACTCAATACCAATTCTTTGCATTCCATTCCATTCTTTTCCATTCCATTCCATTATTCTCCAATAAATTGATTTCCTTTCCAATCCTCTCCATTCCATTCTATTCCTTTCCTCTCCACTCTGTTCCACTCCATTCCATTCCATCGCTCTCCATTCCGTTCCATTCCATTTCATTCCATCTCAATCCTTTTCTCTCTATTCTATTTCATACAATGCCGTTCCTCTCCATTCTAGTCCGTTCCATTTCCTTCCATTCCATTCCATTCTTCTCCATTCCCTTCCATGCGATTTAAGTCCTCTATTCCATTGCATTCCATTCTATTCATCTCCATTCCATTCCTGTCCATTCCATTCCATTCCATACAATTTTATCCTCTCCATTCCCTTCCTTTCCATTCCATTTCTCTCCATTCCACTCCATCCATCTCCATTTCATAAAATTAAATTCCATTCCATTCCTCTCCATTCCATTCCTCTATATTCCCTTCGATTCCATTCCATTCCTCTCCATCACATTCAACTCCATTTCTTTCCTCTGCCGTCCATTCCATTCCTTTCCTCTCTTTTCCATTTTATTTCAATCCATTCCATTCCATTCCATTCCTCTCCATTCCTTTCCTCTCCATTTCATTCCTCTCAGTTACATTTCTTTCCTTTCTATTCCATTGCTCTCCAATCCATTCCCTATTATTCTATTGCATTCCATTCTATTCTTCTGAATTTCATTCCAATCCATTCTATTCCTCACCAATTCATTCCTCTCCATTCCATTTCTCTCCATTCCATTCCATCTCTCTCCATTTCATAAAATTTTATTCCGTTTCAATCCTCTCCATTCCTCTCCATTTCATTCCCTTCCTCTCCTTTCCATTCCTCCACATTTCCTTCCATTCCATTCCTCTCCATCACATTCAACTCCATTTCTTTCCTCTGCCATCTATGCCATTCCTTTCCATTCCTTTCCTCTCCCTTCCTTTCAATTTAAATCCATTCCATTCCATTCCTCTCCATTCCTTTCCTCTTCTTTTCATTCCTCTCAGTTACATTCGTTTCCTTTCCGTTCCATTGCTCTCCAATCCATTTCCTACCTTTCTATTGTATTCCATTCCATTCTTCTGAATTTCATTCCATTCCATTCTATTCCTAACCAATTCATTCCACTCCATTTCATTCCATTCCTTTCCACTCCATTAGATTCCTCTCCTTACAATCCATTCCAATATATTCCACTTCATTCCTCTCCATTCCATTCCTCTACATTGCATTCCATTCCTTTCCATGCCATTCCATTGCATTCCATTTCTCTCCATACTATTCCAATCCTTTCCATTCCATTCCTCTCAATTACACTGCATTCCATTCCATTCCATTCCACTGCATTCCTTTCTATACCATACCATGCCATTCCATTTCAGTCCATTCCATTGTATTTCATTCCTTTCCTCTCCATTCCATTCCATTCCCCTTTCTTCCATTTCATTCCATTCCATTCCTCTCCATTTAATTCCCTTCCTCTCCACTAAATTCCGTTCAATTCCAATGCATTCCATTCTTTCCCATTGCATTCCAATACTCTCCAATTCATTGCCTTCAATTCCATTCCTCTCCATTCCATTCCTTTCCTCTACACTCCGTTCCAATCCATTCCATCCCAACTCTCTCCATTCCGTTCTATTCCATGCCATTCCATTTCACCCCTTTCCTCTCCATTCCATTCCATACAATGCCATTCCTCTCCCTTCCAGTCCATTCCTTTCCTTTCCATTCGATTCTTCTACATTCCCTTCCATTTGATTCCATTCCTCTCCTTTCCATTCTATTCTATGCAATTCCTCTCCTATCCATGTCATTCCATCCTTTCCATTTCATTCCAGTCCATTCCATTACATTCCTGTCCATTCCTCTCCATCGCTGTCCATTCGTCTCCATTCCTTTCCATTTAATTCATCTACCTTTCATTCCATTCCATTCCTCTACTTTCCATTCCATTTCATTCCATTCCATCCCTCTCCATTCTCCTTCATTCCACTCCATTCCATTTCATTCTGTTCCACTACAATCCATTCGTCTCAATAGCAGTCCATTCCATTCCATTTCACTCCTCTTTCTTCCATTTCATTGCAATCCATTCTAATCCATTCCATCCTTCTCCATTCCATTCCTCTCCATTCCTTTCCATTCCTCTCCATTCTATTCCGTTCCATTCCTTTCCATTCTACTCCATTCCATTCCTAGCCAATCCATTCCATTCCGTTCCATTCCATTTCATTGTATTCCTCTCCATTCCATTCCCTTCCATAAAATTCCTCTCCATTCCATTCCATGCCTCTCCATTTCATTAGCTTTTTTCCATTCCATTCCTCTCCATTCCTCTCCATTCCATTCCATTCCACTCTATTCCGTTCCTCTCCATTCCATTCTAGTACATTCCATTCCATTTCTCTCCATTCCATTCCTCTCCATTCCCTTCCTCTCCCTTTCATTCCATTCCTCTCCATTCCTTCCCTCTCCCCTCTAGTCCATTCCTTTCCATTCAATTCCATTCCACTCCATTCCATCCCATTTCTCTCCATTTCTTTCCTCTCCATTCCATTCTTCTCAGTTACATTTATTCCCTTCCATTTTATTCTTCTCTAATCCATTCCCTACCAATCCATTGAATTACATTCAGTTCCACTGAGTTTCATTCCATTCCATTCTATAGCTCTCCTATCCATTCCTCTCCTTTACATTCCATTCCTTAGCACTTCATTCTATTACTCTCCATTCCAATCCATTCCTTTCCATTCCATTCCATTCCTTTTTTTTTCCTTTCCATACCATTCCATTCCTTTCCATACGATTCTATTTTGTCTCATTCCATTCCATTCTTCTCCATTCCATTGCATTCCATTCCAGTTGTTTCCATTCCATTCCATTCATTACCATACCATTCCATACCATTCTATTCCAGTCCATTCCATTCCATTCCTTTTCTCTCCATTCCATGCCATTCCATTCCATTCTATTCCTCTACATTCCATCCCATTCTGTTTCTTTCAATTGCATTCCTCATCATTCCATTCCAGGTCATTCCATTCCATTCCATTCCTCGTTATTCCATTCCATTCCATTCCATGCCATTCCATTCCATTCCTCTCCATTCCTTTCTATTCCATACCCTTCCTCTCCATTTCATTCTATTCCATTCCATTCCACTCCTTTTAATTATCTTCCATTCCTTTCCATTCCATTCCATTCCTCTCAATTCCTTTCTATTCCATACCCTTCCTCTTCATTCCATTCCATTCCATTCCACTCCTTTTAATTCTATTCCACTCCACTCAATTTTATTCCATTCCATTCCATTCTTTTCCATTCCATTGCCTTCCTTTCAATTCCATTCCATTCCATTCCATTGCACTCCTTTCCATTCATTTCCTCTATTCCCTTTCATTCCATTTCATTAAAATCCTAGCATTCCATTCCCTTCCATTTCATTCCTCTCCATTACATTCCATTCCTTTCCTCTCCACTCCTTTCCATTCCAATCCATCCATTCCTTTCCATCCCCCACCAATTCATTCCATTCCATTCCATCCCTCTCCTTTCCATTTATTGCATTCCTTAGCTATTCATTCCCCTCTATTCCATTTCATTCCCCTGGATTCCATTTCTTTCCATTCCATTGATTCCTTTCCATTCCATTCCTCTCCATTCCATTCCATTCCTCTGCATTCCATTCCATTCATCTCCATTCCATTCCATTCCTCGCCATTCTCTTCCATTCCCTTCCATTCCTCTCCATTCCATTCCATTCCCCTATATTCCCTTCCTCTCCATTCTTCTCCATTTAATTCCCTTCCACTCCACTAAATTCCATTCCACTCCATTATTTTCCATTCCATTCCATTACTCTCCAATTATTGGAGTGAAATGGAATGCAATGGAGGGGAGAGTAATGGAATGGAATGGAAAATAATGGAGTGGAATTCAATTCCTTTCCCCTCCATTGCATTCCATTCCTTTCCTCTCCACTCCATTCCATTCCATTCCATTCCAACCCTCTCCTTTCCATTCCATTCCATTCCATTTCACTCTTTTCCTCCGCATTTCATTCCATACAATGCAATTTTTCTCCATTCCAGGCCATTCCTTTTCTTTCCATTCCATTCTTCTACATTCCCTTCTATTCGATTCCATTGCATTCTATTCCTCTCCATTCCATTCCATTCTATGCAATTCGTCTCCTTTCCATTTATCCTTCCATTCCATTACATTCCTGTCCATTCCTCTCCATCCCTCTCCTATCCTCTCCATTCTTCTTCATTCCATTCATCTACCTACCATTCCATTCCATTCCTCTACATTCTATTCCATTTCACTCCATTCCATCCCTCTCCAATCCTCTCCATTCCACTCCATTCCATTCCCCTACAATCCATTCCCTCCATACCATTCCATTCCTCTCCCATCCATTTCATTCCATTCCATTCCATCCTTCTCCATTCCATTCCATTCCCCTCCATTTCATCCCATTCCATTCCTTTCCATTCCACTCTATTCCATTCCCAGCCAATCCATTCCATTCCATCCCATTCTATTCCTCCCAATTCCTTTCCCTTCCATTCCATTCCTCTCCATTTCATTCCATGCCTATCAATTTCATTAAATTTTTTTCCATTCCATTCCTTTCCGTTCCTCTCCATTCCATTTCGTTCACCTCCATTCCATTCCTTTCCATTCCCTTACAGTACATTCCATTCCATTCTTCTCCATTCCATTCCTCTCCATTCCCTTCCTCTCTCTTCCATTCCATTCCTTTCCATTCCTTCCCTCTCCCTTCCAGTCCATTCTTCTCCATTCCATTCCATTCCTCTCCATTCTGTTCCTCTCCATTCTTCTCAGTTACATTTCTTTACTTTCTATTACATTCCTCTCTAATTCATTCCCTACCATTCTATTGAATTCCATTCAATTCCACTGAATTTCATTCCATTCCATTCTATTCCTCTCCAATCCATTACTCTCCAATATATTCCATTCCTTTCCACTCCATTCCATTCCTCTCCATTACAATCCTTTTTTCTCAATTCATTACATTTCTCTCCATACCATTCCATTCCATTGCATTCCTCTCCATTACATACATTCCTTTTCTTTCCATTCTATTCCATTCCTTTCCATGCGATTCCATTCTATTCCATTCCATTCCATTCCTCCCCATTTCATTGCATTCCATTCATTTCTATTCCTTTCCATTCCATTCATTGCCATACCATCCATGCCATTCCATCCCAGTCCATTCTATTTCATTCCATTCCTTTCCTCTTCATTCCATTCCATTCCATTCCTCTGCATTCCATTCCGTTCCTTTCCATTCCATTCCTCACCATTTCTTACCAGGTCATTCCATTCCATTGCATTCCTCGTTATTCCATTCCAATCCATTCTATTACTTTCCTTTTCTTTCCATTCCATACCCTTCCTCTCTATTTCATTCCATTCCATTCCATTACTCTGCATTTAATTCCCTTCTGCTCCGCTCAATTTCATTCCGTTCCATTCCATTTCTTTCTTTTCCATTCCATTGCATTCCCTTCCATTCCATTCCATTCCTTTCCTATCCATTCCATTACACTCCTTACCATTATTTTCCTCTCTATGCTCTTTCATTTCATTCCATTAGAATCCTTGCATTCCACTCCCTTCCATTCCTTTTGTCTTCATTCCCTTCCATTCCTTTCCTCTCCACTCCATTCCATTCCTACCATCAATTCCATTCCATCCCACACCATTTCGTTCCATTCCATTCCATCCCTCTTCATTCCATTTATTGCTTTCCTTCCCTCTCCATTCCTCTCCATTTCACTCCATTCCTTTCCATTCAATGCCCCTGGATTCCATTCCTTTCCATTCGATTCCATTCCTCCCCATTCCATTTCATTCCATTTCTCTCCATTCCATTCCTTTCCATTCCATTCCATTCCTCTCTATTCCATTCCTCTCCATTCAGTACCATTCCATTCCATACCATTCCTCTACATTTCATTCCATTCCATTCCATTCCTCTCCATTCAATTCCATTTTATGCAATTCCTCTCCTTTCCATTTCATTCCATTCTATTACTTTACATACCTGTCCATTCCTCTCTATCCCTTTCCATTCGTCTCCATTCTTCTCCATTTCATTCAAGCACCATCCATTCCATTCCATTCCTCTCCATTCCATTCCATTCCCTTCTATTCCTATGCATTTCATTCCCTTCCTCTCCATTCCACTCCATTCCATTTCAATCCATTCCCCAACAATGAATTCCATTCTATAGCATTCCATTCCATTCCTCTCCTTTTCATTTTATTCCATTCCATTCTATTCCGTTTCTTCCCTCTCCATTCTATTCCTCTCCATTCCATTCCATTCCCCTCCATTTAATTCCATTCCATTCCATTCCTAGCCAATCCATTTCATTCCATTCCATTCTATTCCTCTCCATTTCCTTCCATGTTTCTGCAATTCATTAAATTTTTTCCATTCCATTCCTCTCCATTCACCTCCATTCCATTCCATTCCTCTCCATTCCATTCCTCTCTATTCCATTCCTCTTCTTTCCATTCCATTACTTTCCATTCCTTCATTCCCATTCCAGTCCGTTCCTCTCCATTCCATTGCTTTGCCTTCCATTCCATTCCTCTCCATTCCGTTCCTCTCCATTCCATTATTCTCAGTTACATTTCTTTCCCTTCCATTCCATTCCTTTACAATCAATTCTCTACCATTCTATTCAATACCACTGGATTTCATTCCATTCCATTCTATTACTCTCCAAACCATTCCTCTCCATTATATTCTATTCCCTTCCACTCCATTCCATTCCTCTCCATTCCAATCATTCCTATCTATCCATTCCATTCTTCTCCATACCATTCCATTCCATTCCATTATCTCCATTCCATTCCATTTTACTCCATTCCATTCCATCTCATTCCACTCCATTCCATTCCTTTCCTCTCCATTCTATTCCATTCCTTTATATTCCTCTTCACCACATTCCATTCCGTTCCTTTCCATTACCTTTTTCACCATTGCATTCCAGTCTATTGCATTTCATTCCTTTTCATTTCAATCCATTTCTCTTTATTCAATTCCATTCCTCTCCATTCCATTCCATTGCTTTAATTTCCTCTCCATTCAATTATTTCTATTCCATTCCTTCAATTTCATTCCATTGCAATCCATTCCATTCCTTTCTATGGCATCCCATTCCATTCATCCATTCCATTCATTTCCATGGCATCCCATTCCAGTCCATTCTTTTCCATTCCATTCCTTCCCTCTCCTTTCCATTCCATTCCATTCCATTATATTCGTCTCGCCTACATTCCATACCATTATTTTACATTACGTTTTTCACCATTCCATTCGTCTCTACCATTCCATTCCTTTCCATCCATTCCATTCCTCTTTATTCCACTACATATCATTCCATTCCTCTCCATTACATTACATTACATTCCAAATCTTTCCATTCCATTCCACTCCTTTGAATTCCATTCCTTTCAATTCCTCTCCATTCACTTTGATTCCATTCCATTCCATTCCATTCCTTTCAATACCATTCCATGCCATTCCATTCCATTCGGCTCCATTCCTTTCCTCTCCTTTCCATTCCATTCCATACCATTTCATTCCATTCCTCTCCATTCCAATCCCTTTCATTCCATTCCTCCCCATTCCATTCCTTTCCTCTCCATTTCAATATCTCCATTCTTTTCCATCACATTTCGTTCCATTTCTCTCCTTTCCATTCTTCTCCATTCCATTCCTCTCCCTTCCATTCCATTCCTCTCCATTCCTTTCCTCTCCCTTCCATTCCATTCTATTCCTCTCCATTCCACTCCATTCCACTAATTCCATTCTATTCCATACCTATCCATTCCATTCCATACCCCTCAATTCAATTCCATTCCATAAAAATCAAATTCATTTCTCTCCATTCCTTTCCATTGCATTCCATTCCCCTCATTCCTTTCCTCTCCCTTCCATTCCATTCCTATCCATTCCATTCCATTCCACTCCATTCCATTCCTGTCCATTCTTTCAATCCCCTTTCCATTCCATTCCTCTCCATTTCTTTCCATTCCATTCTTTTCTATTCCTCTCCACTCCTTTCCCTTCCATTCCTTTCCTCTCCATTCCATTCCATCCCTCTCCTTTTCCTTACATTTAATTCCATTCCATTTCTCTCCATCCCTCTCCATTTCATTCCTTTCCATTCCATTCTATTGCTAACCTTTCCCTCCCATTGTATTTCATTCCATTCCGCTCCATTACATTCCTCTCCATTTCGTTCCTATCCCCTCCACTCTATTCCTCTCCATTACTTTCCTCTTCCTTCCATTCCATTCCTCTCCAACAAATTCCATTCCATTCCAATCCATTCCTCTCCATTCTACTCCCTTCAATTCCATTCCTCTCAGTTGCATTCCTCACCATTCAATTCCAGTTCAATCCATTCCATTTCATTCCTCTTTCTTCCATTTTATTCGATTCCATTCCCCCTGTTCATTCCATTCCATACCTTTCCTTTCCATTTCATTCCGTTCCATTCCATTCCTCTCCATTTATTTCCCTTCCACTCCACTCAATTCCATTCCTTTGTATTCTATTCCATTCCTTTCCATTCCATTCCATTTTTCTGTAATCAATTGATTTCCATTCCAATCCTTTCCATTCCATTCCATTCCTTTCCTCCCCACTCCTTTCAGTTCCATTCCATTCCATTCCATCCCTCTCCATTCCGTTCCATTCCATTCCATTCCATCTCAGTCCTTTCCTCTCCATTCTATTCCATACAATGACATCCCTCTCCATTCCATTCCATTCATCTTCATTCCATTCCTCTCCATTCAATTCCATTACATTACATTCTATACCAATCTCTTCCTCTCGATTCTCTTCCCTTCCATTCTATTTCTCTCCATTCCATTCCACTCCCCTCCATTTCATTAAATTTAATTCCATTCAATTCCTCTCCATTTCTTTCCAATGCATTGCATTCCTCTCCTTCCCATTCCTCTACATCCCCTTCCATTCCATTCCATTCCATTCCTCTCCATTTCATTCAACCTCCATTCCTTTCCTCTGCCTTCCATTCCATTCTTTGCCATTATTTTCCTCTCTCTTCCATTCAATTTCAATCAATTCCATTCCTATCCATTCCATTCTGTTCCTCTCCATTCCATTCCTCTCAGTTACATTTCTTTCCTATCCATTCCATTGCTCTCCAATTCATTCCCTACCATTCTATTGCATTCCATTCAATTCCTCTGAATTTCATTCCATTCCATTCTCTTCCTTACGAATTCATTACTCCATTCCCTTCCATTCCTTTCCTCTCTATTCCATTCCTCTCCATTACAATCCATTCCTTTACATTCCATTTCATTCCTCTCCATCCAATTCATTTCTCTACATTCCATTCCATTCTATTCCTTTCCAGGCCACTCCTTTCCATTCCATTCCATTTCTTTCCATACCATTCCAATCCATTCCATTCCTTTCCTCTCCATTCCATTCCATTCTATTCCTCTACTTTCCATTCCATTCGAATCCTTTTCATTCCATACCTAACATTCCATTCCACTTCATTCCATTCCATTCCACTTTATTCCATTCCATTCCATTCCTCTCCATTTAATTCCCTTCTGCTCCATTATATTCCGTTCCCTTCCATTCCATTCCATTCTTTTCCTTTCCATTCCAGTACTCTCCAATTCATTGCCTTCCATTCCATTCCTCTCCATTCCATTCCATTCCTTTCCTCTCCACTCCGTGCCATTCAATTCCATTTCAACCCTCTCCATTCTGTTCCATTCCATTCCATTCCATTTCACGCCTTTCCTCTCCATTCCATTCCATACAATGCCATTTCTCTCCATTCCAGTCCATTCCTTTCCCTTCCATTCCATTCCATTCTTCTCCATTCCCTTCCATTCGATTCCATTCTAATCCATTCCTCTCCATTCCATTGCATTCTATGCAATTCCTCTCCTTTCCATTTCATTGCATTCCTTTCCCTTTTATTCCATTCCATTACATTACATTCCTGTCCTTTCCTTTCAATCCCTCTCCATTCGTCTCCAGTCTTCTCCATTCCATTCATCTACCTTCCATTCCATTCCATTCCTCTACATTCCATTTCATTTTATTCCGTTCCATCCCTCTGCATTCCTCTCCATTCCAATCCCTTCCATTTCATTCCATTCCTCTACAATTCATTCCTCTCCACAGCATTCCATTCCATTCCATTCCTCTCACTTCCATTTCATTCCATTCCATTCTATCCAATCCATCCCTCTCCATTCCATTCCTCTTCATTGCGTTCCATTCCCCCTCCATTTCATTCCATTCCATAACTTTCAATTCTACTCCATTCCATTCCTAGCCAATCCATTCCATTCCATTCCATACTAAGCCTCTCCATTCCATTCCCTTCCATTCCATGCCTCTCCATAACATTAAAATTTTTTCCAATCCATTCCTCTCCATTCATATCCATTCCATTCCATTTCTCTCCATTCCATTCCTCTCCATTCCCTTCCAGTACATTCCATTCCATTCCTCTCCATCCCATTCTTCTCCATTCCCTTCCTCTCCCTTCCATCCCATTCCTCTCCATTCCTTCCCTCTCCCTTCCAGTCCATTCCTCTCCATTCCATTCCTCTCCATTCCATTCTTCTCAGTTACTTTTCTTTCCTTTCCATTCCATTCCTCTTCAATCTATTCCCTACCATTCTATTGAATTCCATTCAATTCCACTGAATTTTTTTCCATTCCATTCTATTCATCTCCAATCCATTCCTCTCCATTATATTCCATTCCATTCCACTCCATTCATTCCTCTCCACTCCAATCCATTCCTTTCCATTGCATTCCATTCCTGTCCATACCATTCAATTCCTCTCAATTCCATTCCATTCCTTTCTATTCCATTCCATTCCATTCCATTCCTTTCCATACGATTCCATTCTATTCCATGTCATTCCATTCCTCTCCATTCCATTTCATTCCTTTCATTTCTATTCCATTCCATTCCACTTCATTGCCATAACATTTCATGCCATTCCATTCCAGTCCATTCTGTTCCATTCCATTCCTTTCCTCTCCATTCCATTCCATTCCATTCCATTCTATTTCTCTACAGTCCATTCCATTCCATTCCTTTCCATTCCATACCACGTCATTCCATTCCATTCCATTTCTCGTTATTCCATTCCTCTCCATTCCTTTCCATTCCATACCCTTCCTCTCCATTTCATTCCATTCCATTCCATTCCTTTTCATTTAATTTCCTTCCGCTTCACTCAGTTCCATTCCATTCTTTTCCTTTCCATTGCATTCCCTTCCCTTCCATTCCATTCGTCTCCATTCCATTGCACTCCTTTCCGTTCCTTTCCTCTCTAGTCCCTATTATTCCTTTCCATTAAAATCCTCGCATTCCATTCCCTTCCATTCCATTCGTCTCCATTCCATTCCATTCCTTTCCTCTCCACTCTATTCCTTTCCATTCCCACACCATTTCGTTCCATTCTATTCCATCCCTCTCCATTCCTTGTATAGCATTCCCTCCCTCACCATTCCTCTCCATTCCATTCCATTCCTTTCCATTCCATTCCCCTGGATGCCATTCCTCTCCATTCCATTCCCACAATTCCATTCCATTCCATTTCATTTCTCTCCATTCCGTTCCCTTAAATTTCTCTCCTTTCCATTCCATTCCATCCCACTTCCCTCCATTCCATTTCTCTCCATTCCTTTCCATACCTTTCCAGTCAATTCCATTCCTTTCCATGCCATCCCATTCCAGTCCACTCCTTTCCAATCCATTCCTTTCCTCTTTATTCCATTCCATTATATTCCTCTCCACTACATTCCATTTCATTTTTCACCATTCTTTCCAGTCTTTTGCATTCAATTCCTTTCCATTCCATTCCATTTCTCTTTATTCCATTCCATTCCTCTCCAAACCATTCCATTCCTCTTCATTCCATGCCATTCCACTCCATTCCATTGCATTCTATTACTTTACATTCAACTTTATTCCATTGCATTCCATTCCATTCCTTTCCATTACATTCCATTCCAATCCATTCCATTCCATTCCTTTCCATTCCATTCCATTGCTTTCCATTCTATACCTCTCCATTCCATTCTAATCCATACCATTCTACTCTCCATACCATTCCTCTCCGTTTCATTCAGTTCCATCCCATTCCTCTCCATCCAATTCTCTTACACTCCATTCAATTCCATTAAATTCGTTTCAATTCCATTCCATTCCATTTCTCTCCATTCCATTCCATTCCACTCCATTCCATTCCTCTCCATTCCATTCCTTTCCTTTCCATTCCTATGCATTCCATTCCCTTCTTCTCCATTCCATTCTTCTGCATTCCATTCCTTTTCGTTCCATTCCACTCAATTCCATTCCATTCCATTTTATTTCTATCCATTGTTTCATTCCATTCCAATCCATTCAATTCCATTCCACTGCATTCCATTCCTCTCCATTCCATTCCACTCCATTTCATACCAGTACACTCCATTCTTCTCCATTCCTTTCCATTCTATTCCATTATTTCCATTCCAATCCATTCAATTGCATTACATTCCATTCCTCTCCATTCCAATTCATTCCATTACATTCCATTCTACTCCATTCCCTTCCTCTCCATTCCATTCCTTTCCACTCCATTCCATTCCATTCCATTCCAATCCAATCTATTCCTGTCCATTCCATTCACTTCCATTCCATTCTCTCCATTCCATTTCTTCCCTCTCCATTTCATTAAACTTAATTCCATTCCATCCCTGTCCTTTCCTCTCCATTCCATTCCTTTCCTCTCCATTCCATCACTTTCCATTCTTTTCCATTAAATTTCATTCCATTCCACTCTTCCAATCCTCTCCATTCCTTTCCTCTCCATTCCTTTCCTCTCCCTTCCATTCTATTCCCCTCCATTCCACTCCATTCCATTCCAATCCGTTCCATTCCATTCCTCTCCATTTCCTTCCTCTCTATTCCCTTATTTTCAGTTACATTCCTTTCATTCCATTCAATTTCTCTCCAAGTCATTCCCTACTATTCCATTGCATTCCATTCAATTCCTCTGATTTTCATTCCATTCCATTCTATTCCTCTCCAATCCATTCCTCTCCATTACATTTTATTTTTTTCCACTCCCTTCCATTCCTTTCCATTCCAATCCATTCCCTTCCCTTCGTCTTCATTCTATTCCATTCCATTCATCTCCATTCCAATCCATTCCTCTCTGTTCTTTTCCATACCATTCCATTCCATTCCTTTCCGTTCCATTGCTTTCCATACCATACCATTCCATTCCATTCCTCTCCATTCCATTTCATTTCATTCCTTTTTATTCCATTCCTTTCCATACCATTCAATGCTATTCTATTCCAGTCTATTCCATTCCACTCTATTCCTTTCCTCTCCATACCATTCCATTTTATTCCTCTACATTCCATTCCTTTCCTTTCCTTTCCTTTCCTCACCATGCCATTCCTATTCATTCCATTCTATTCTTTTCCATTGCATCCCATTCATTAACCCATTCCATTCCATTCCTTTCCAGTCCATTCCATTCCTATCCATTCCATTCCATTCCTCTCCACTCCATTCCATTCTACTCCATCCAACTCCTTTCCATTCCATTCCTTTCCTCTCAATTCCATTCCATTTCAATCCATTCCATTCCTCTCCATTCCTTTCCATTCCATTCCATTCTTCTCCATTCCCTTCCATTCCATTCCATTCCAGTCCATTTCATTCCATTCCATACCTCTCCATTGCATTCCAAGGTTTCAGTTACCAGCCTTATTCTGTGATGTATGCTCCAGTGACTGGGCCTATACTGTCATGCCTGCCCCAGTGACTGGCCTTCCTTTGTGACAGTTGTCCTAATGACTTTCACTCATTTGTTATGTATACCCTAGTACTGGGCTTCATCTGTGATGGTTATCATGGTGACTGGTCCTCAAAGTCTTCAGTGCTCCATTGGCAGGTATTCACTGTGATAGGTTCCCAAGTTACTGGGCCCACACTGAAATGGGTGCCCAGTGACTGGACATGATCTGTGATGTCTTCTCTAGTGACTGTCCCTCTTCTATAATATATACTGCATGACAGGATTCCCAAATGATGAGTACCACAGTGAACCGTCATTCTCTGTTATTGGTGCCCCAGTGTTTGGCCCTTCTTTGTGATCAGTGCCCTAATGATTGTCTTTCCTCCATAGTGAATTCCCTATGAAAAACCCACTTCTATCATGGGCGCTCAAATGACTGGCTCTTTGCTGTGATATATGTCTCAGTGACTGGCCTTACTATGTGATGGGTGACCCTGTGACTGGTTCTCCTCTATGACAGGTGTTTCAGTGATTGGTTCTCCTCTGTGGTGGGTGCCTCTGTGACAGCCATACCCTTGTGATTGCTAACCCAATGACTTCCCCTCTTTATCCATGCCCCAGTCTCTGGAATTCCTCTCGTATGAGTGCCTAAGTGACTGACCTTCCGCTGGGATGGGTGCCACAGTGACTGTGCTACCTCTCTGTAAGTTGCCAGAGCAACTGGCCTTCATATTTGTTTTGTTATTAAGTTGGAGTCTCACTCTGTCGCCTAGGCTGGAGAGCAGTTGCACACTCATGGCCACCACAACCTCAACCTGCTGGGCTCAGGTGATCCTTCAGCCTCACTTTCCAATTTGCTGAAACTACAGGTACGAACCATCAAGCTGAGCTAATTTTTTGATTTGTAGTAGAAATGAGGTCTCGCCACGTAACTGATCATCCCCTGTAATTGTTGACACAGTGACTGGCCCTCCTCTGTGATTGGTGCACAGTGGCTGGCTCTCCTCCTAATGTTTGTCCAGTGTATAGCTCCCTTCTTTGATGGGTGCCTCAGTGACTACTCCTACTCTGTGATGGATGAACCAGTGACTAACCCTTCACTCTGAGGGATAACCCCATGACTGACCCCTCTGTTTGATGGGTGGCCCATTGATTGTCCATCTTGTTATAGATATCCCAGTAATTGGGCATTCTCCATTTATGAAACTCCAGTGAGTGGGCCTCCTCTGTTGGTGACCCATTGACTTGCCCTCCACCACAATGTTTGTCACAGTGGCTTTCTCTCCTCTGTCAAGGTTGTCCCCAATGACTGACTTTTCTCCAAAATGGGTTTCCCCGTGACTGACCCGCCTCTGTGGTGGGTGTCACAGTGCCTAGCCCTCCTCTTTGCTGGGTATCCCAGTAAACAGCCCTCCTCTTTGAGAGGTGCCCACATGATTGGCCCTTCTTTGTGTTGAGTGGCCTAGTGATAGACTTAATCTCTTATTGATGACACAGTAACTGGGCCTCCCCTGGTATGAATGTCTCTGTGACTGAATCTCCTCTGTGATCAGTAACCCAGTTACTGGCCCTCCTCCTATTGGGTGCACCATTGACAGGTCTTACTCTGGGATGAGTTTCTTAAATACTGGCACTACTCTGGAAACAGATGCCTCAATAACCTGTCTATCTCTGTGATGGATGTCAGTCACTTGCCTTCATCTGGGATTAATTCCCCAGTGATTGGTCCTCCTGTATAATAGTGCCCCATTATTTTCACTCTCCTATGATGTGTTCCACAGTGACTGGGCATTCTCTGAGATTGGTGCCCATTTTCCTGGCCGTCCTTTGTGATCACTACCCCAGCAACTCGCCCTCCTGCATAATGGGTACCTTAAATACTAGCCCTTTTTTATTATAAGTTCTTTAGTGAATGGTTCTCCTCTACAATTCTTCTTCTGGTGACTGACCTTCCTTTGTGATGGCTGTCCCTGTGATTGGCTCTCCTATGAGATGGGTGCCTCAGTGAATGACCATCCTTTATTATGAATGTCACAGTGACTAGTTTTCCACTGTGATGGTTGTCCCAGTGTCTAGTACTCCTCGGTGAGTAATGTCTCCATCACTGGCCCTCCTTGTGATGGCTACTCCAGCAAGTGGCCCTCTTATGGGTGCTCCAGTGACTTTCCCTCCTCTCTGTTGGGTGTCCAGTGACAGGCCCTTCTCTATAATGGATTCCCATGACATGCCCTCCTATGTGACGTGTACTGTGGTGACTGGCACTCTTTTGTGATGAGTGCCTCAGTTAATGGCTTTCTTCCATAATGGGTCCTTTAGTGAATAGCCTTCCTCTATTATGGACGCTCTAGTGACTGACTTTCTTCTGTGATGCATGTTCGAGGGATGGCATTCCTCTGTGATGTGTGCTCCAATGACGAGTCTCCCTCTGGAATGGGAGCCTCAGTGACTAGACATCCTCTATGACTGGTGCCCCAGTGACTTACCCTCTACATAATGGTTCCCCCAGTGACTATAATTCCAGTGCTGTAGGTGCCTCATTGACCAACTCTCCTCTTTGATCAGTTCCTCAATTACTGCACCTACTCTGTGATGGCTGACAGAGTCACTGGGTCTCATAATTGATGGATATCTCAGTAAATGGGTCCCCTCTGTGATTGGTTCCCTAGTGTTTGGTTCTCTTACTAATGGGTTCTCCAGTGCAGGCAGCTCCTCTGTGATGGGTTCTCAAGGGACAATCCGACATCTGCAATGGGTGCCACCGAGACTGGGCACCTTCTCTGTGATAATGCCACAGTGACTTGCTCGCCTCTGTGATGGATGGCCCAGTTACCAGGACTCTTCTGTGATGGGTACTTCAGTGACTAACACTCACTTGTTATTTGTGCCTCAGTGACTAGAGCTCCTTTGTAATGTCTGCTCCAGTTATTGAGTTTCCTCTGTGATGGCGCCCCCATTAATTGTTCTCTGTGATGGTTGTCGCATTAGCTGACTTTCCTTTATGATGGGTGCTTCAGTGACTAGAATTCTTCTGTAATGGCTACACTCTTCCCTAGCCTTCCTCTATGATATGTGCCTTATTGACTGTAACTTCCCTGTGATTGGTGCCTCAGTGTCAGGGCCTCATCTGTGATGGGTGCCCCAGTGTCTGACCGTTCTCTTTGATTTTTGCCCCTGTGACTCGCCCTCATTTTTAACGAATGTCCTAAGGACTCGCTTCCACTGTGAAGGGTGCCCCAGTGTCTGGCTCTACTCTGTGATGGTTGCATCAGTTACTTGAACTTCTCCATAATAGGTACACCAGTGAATGGACCTCCTCACTTATGGCTATCTCAGTGACTAGGCTTCTTCTGTGTTTGGTGCCCCATTCACTGGTCCTCTGCCATAATGGTTACCCCAGTGACTAGCCCTCCTATCTGATGGGTGTCCCAATTAATGGGACTCTGCAATAATAGGTGGTACAGACTAGCCCTCCTTTGTAATAGGTGTCAATGTGAAGGACCCTTCTGTGTGCTGGGAACACCAATGACTGGACCTCCTCTTCAATGGGAGTCCCAGTGACTGGCTTTTCTCCTTGATTGGAGCCATGGTGACTGGCTGTCCTCTGTAAGTGGTGCCACAGAGACGGATCCTCCACTATGAGTGCTTAAGTGACTACTCCTCCTCTGTGATGGGTGCACCAATAACTGGGCCTCTTTGATGGGTGTCCTAGTGAATGGCCCTTGTAAGTGATCAGTGTCTCAATGATTGGCTCTGTTTTTATGTGACTGTGCATCCTCTGTGATTGGTTCCCCAGTGACAGACTCTTGTCTGTGAAAGGGGCCTCAATGACTGGGTCTCCTAATGATATGTGTCCAGGTGATGAACCTTTTACATGAGTTGTTGGCCAAAGTTACTGGCCTACCCCTAATAGGTGTCATGGTGACTGTCTGTCCTCTGTGATGAGTACCTGTATGACTGACCCTCTTCTGTGATAAGTTTCCCAGTGACTGGTTCTTCTCTGTGATAGTTGCCCCAGTGACTGGGCCTCCTCCATAATGGGTGCCACAGTGACCTGCACTTTTCTGTAATAGGTGCCCCAGGACACTCTGACTTCTGTTATGGGTTCTTCAGTGAATTGGCTTCCTCTGTGATTGGGTGCACTAATGATTAGCCTTCCTCAGTGATATGTGCCCAAGTCATAGGACTCCACTGTGATAAATGCCCTGGTGACAAGCCCTCCTCTGTGATCTGTACCCCAGTGATTGTCCCTCTTTAAGATGGGTCCTCCAATGTATGTCCCTCCTTGGGACAGTTGCCTCAATTACAAGCCCTCCTCTGTGATGGGTGCCTCAGTGACACTCTCCTCTGATTGGAGCCCAAGTGACTGGTCCTCCTCTGTGATGGGTAACTCTGTGGCTTAGCATCCACCAAATGGGTACCTCTGTGATTGCCCATCCTCTGTGATGAATACTTTAGTGATTGGTCCTATTCTGTGATAGCTGCTCCATTGACTGTGCCTCCTTCATGATATTTGTTGCAGTTATTAGACCTCTTCTGTAAAGGTTAGCACAGTGCATAGTGTCTTTGACTCTTCTGTAATGACTGCTTAAGTTACTGGCCCTTCTCTGTGTACATAGCCCTAGTGACTGAGACCTTCCTAATGAATGACCCAGTGACTTGACCTCCTCTATGATGGGTGCCTCAGTGAGTGGCCCTTGTCTGATGTGTGTCTCAGTGACTGGCTCTCCTTTGTGATGTGTGCCCCAGTGACTGGTTGTACTCTGTAATGGGTGCCACAAGGACTGACTCTCCTCTGTGATGGTTGACACAATGACTGACTCTTCTGTCTGATGGGTGCCCTAGTCAGTAGCCTTTTACTGTCCCTCCTCTTGACCTTGATATATAATATGTGCTCCAGTGACTAGAACTCCTCTATGGTGGGTAACCCAGTGACTGGCTGTCTTTTGTGATCTGTGCTCCAGTGACTTGCTGTCATCCATAAGGAATGCTCTAATGACTATGATGGGTGCCCCAGTGTCTACTTCTCCTCTGTAATGTGCTTCATATTGACTGATTTTTCTCTGTAATGGTTGTTTCAGTGACTGGGACTTCTCCATAATGTGTATCACAGTGACTGGGCTTCCTTTGTGATTTATGCAACAGTGATGGAGCTACTCCATAATGTTTTTTCCAGTTACTAGTCCTCCTCTGTGGTGGGTGTCCCACTTAATGGGCTTCCTCCATAATGGGCTCTCCTTTGTGATAGGTGTCAACATGACTGGGCTTCTTGTGTGATGGGTGCCCCAGTGACTGACGCTCCTCTGTAATGTGAGACCCACTTACTGGCCTTTCTCTTTGATTAGTGCCACCATGACTGGCTCTCCTCTGTAATGGGTGTCACAGAGTCTGGTGCTCCACTATGACATATGCCCAAGTGAGTAGACCTCTCTGATGGGGTGATTCACGTTGTGGCCTTTTATGTGATGTGTGCTCCAGTGATTGGCCCTTTTTGTGAGCAGTGCTTCAGTGATTGATCCTCCTCCTAATTGGTATCCAAGTATCTGGGCCCCCTCTCTGGTGGATGCCACAGTGACTAGCACTTCTCTGCAATATGTGCCTCAGTGAGTCAGTCTAAGTGATTTTTCCAGGTGAGTAGCTCTTCAATAGGAAGGTTGCCTCAGTGACTGGGCCTCCTCCTAATGGGTATCAGAATGACTGGCTCTTCTCTGTGATGGATGCTTCTATGACTGACTCCTCTTTGCTAAATGTCTCAGTGACTGTGCCTCTTTTGTGATGGGTGTCTCAATAACTATCCCTCATCTACGATGGATGCCCTAGAGCCAAGCCCTCCTCTGTCCTGAATGCCCCAGTGACTGGTACTGTTCTGTCATAGATGTCTCAGTGACTGGCCTTCTTCTGTGATGGGTGCCCCAGTGACTGGTCCTAATCTGTTATGGGTGCACCAGTCACAGGTCCTTCTATGTGATTGGTGCCCAAGCGTCTGGACCTCCTCCATAACGAGTGTCCCAATGACAGGCCCTCCTCCATTATTGTTCCCACAATGACTAGTCTTCCTCTGTGAAGATTGCCTCAATGACTGGTCCTCCTCCATAATAGGTACCCAGTGACAGATCCAGTACTGTTATAAGTACCACAAAACTAGCCCATTTCTGTGTTGGGTGTGCAGTGAATAGGCTGCCTCTGTGAGGAGTTACCCAGTGACTAACCCTTTTCTGTGACAAAAGCCACAGTGACTTATCCTCCTCTGTGATCTGCACTGCAATGACTAGCTTTACTCTGTGATCGCTGGCTTAGTGCCTAGGTATCATAAATAATCTGCGCCTAAGTGACTAGCCTTATTCCATTACGTGTGCCCCAGTGACTGTGCCTCCTTAGTGATTTGCACCTCTATGAGCAGTCATCCAGCATAATTTTGTGCCCTAGTGACTAGCTCTGCTCTGTGATGGATGTCCTGGTAACTGGGCCTTCTCCATAATGGGTACATCAGTGAAAATTCCTTCTTTGTGAAGGGTGTCCCAATGACTGGTCCAGCTCAGTGATGGGTGCCTGAGTAACTATCCATCCCCTGTGATGGGTGTCCCAGTAACTGGGCCTTCTCAATAATGAGTGCCCCAGTGACTGACTCTCTTCCATTAAGGGTGATCCAGTGCCTGGGCCTCATCTGTGATTGGTGCCCCAGTGACGGGCCAACCTCCATATTGGATGCCCCAGTTATTTGCCTTCTTCTGTGGTGAGTGTCCCAATTACTGGGCTTCCTCCATAATGGGTGCTCTAGTGACTGTCCCTCCTTTGAGATGGGCTTCCCAGTAACTGGACCTCCTTCACATTATGTGCCCAAATGACTTGCCTCCTCTGTAATGGTGCCCAAGTGACTGGCGGTCACATATAATTGGTGCCCCAGTGACAAGACCTCCTCTGTGATAGGTATCTTGGTGACATGCCCTTCTCCATTATGGGTGCTCAAGTAACTGGTCCTCCTCTGTGATGGGTGCCACAGTGCCTATCCCTTTCTGTAATTGCTGTCTCAGTTACTGGCCTTCTTCTCTGATGGATGCCCAGTGACTACACGTCCTCTGTGATGGGTGCACCAATGACTGGCCCTCCTGTGACATGAGCCCAAGTGACTGACCCTTCTCTGTGAAAATGCTTCAGTTAGTGATCTTCGTATTTGAGTGGCTCCCCAGTGACTAGCTTTCCCCTGTGAACTCGGTCACAGTGAATGATTCTCCTATATAATGGGTGCATCAGTGACAAGCCCTCCTTCATTATGGGTGCCTCAGTGACTGTGCCTCCTGGGTGATTTGTGCCCCAGTGACTGATCTACCTCCACAATGGATGCCCTAGTGACGAGCCCTCTTGTGTGACGGGTTTCCCAATAACTCAGCATCCTCCATATTGGGTAACTCAGTAATAAGCCCTCCTTTGTGATGGCTTGTCTAGTGACTGCCCCTTCTCAGTGAAGGGTACGCCAATGACTGGTCATTTTGCATATTGGATGATGAGCGACTGCCCTTCACCTATTGTTGGTGTACAGTTTCAGGCTCTCCTTGGTTTGGTCTTGTCAGTGACTATTCTTCTTCTAGGAGGTGTATCCCCTGACAGGTCCTACTTTGTAATGGGTGCCCCAATTACTGGCCCTCTACTGTGACAATTGTCCCAGTGACTGACCCTACTCTGTAATGGGTGCCTCAGTGACCTTTCCTGCTCTGTGATTGGTGTCCCAGTAATGGCCTCCTCTCAAATCAGGTTCCCAGTGACTTGCTCTCCCCTGTGATGGGTGCCCCAGTGACTGGCTCTCGACCGTTATAGATTTCTCAGGGACTGGCCTCCTCTCTTGCTCTTCTCTGTGATGGGTGTCCCAGTGATTGACTCTCCACTGCAATAGATGGTCAGTGACTGAGCCTCTTCTATAAAGGGTGTCCAAGTGACTGGCCTCCTCTGCAATGGAGCTTCCAGAAACTGGGCCCCTTCTAAAATTGGTGTTCCACTGACTAACACCCCTCTGTATTAGGTGCCCCTGTGACTGCCTCTCCTCTGTGATAGATGCTCCAGTGATTGAGTCTCCTCTATAATGATTACCGCAGTGTGTGACCCTCCTCCGTGATAGACGCCCTAGTGATTATTTTTCCAGTGATCACTACTCTAGTGACTGGGTCTCCCACATAATAGTTGTCCCATGGCTCATCTCTCATGAATACACCAGCGACTGGGCCTCTTTGGTGATTGGTCCCAGTGACTGGCCCTCATCCATAATGTTTGCACCAGTGACAAGTCCACCTCTGTGTTGAGTGTCCTAATTACTAAGCCTCCTTCAAAATTAGTGCCCTGTGATCAGCCCCCCTTTGTGCTGAGTGTCCCAGTGATTAAGCCTCCTATGTGATGTATGTCCCGGTCATTGTGCCTCCCCTGTGATTGACGCCCCTGTGAGGTCTTCATATATGATGAGTAACCCAGTGACTAGCTCTTCTCTGTGATAGCTGTCCAGGGACAAGGCATCCTCCATAATGGGTGCCAACAAGACTCAGTCTACTCTGTGATTGGTGCCCCATTGACTGACTATCCTCTGTGATGGGTGTCACTGTTACTAGCCCTCCTCTATGATGGGTGGCCCAGTTTCTAGGCCTCCCTTACGATGGGTGACCATGTGAACGGTCCTCCTCTGTGATGCGTGATAGCAAGTAACTGGGCCCCCTCCATATTGGGTACCCCAGTGAAAAACCATCTTTCGTGATGTGTGTCCCAGTTTCTAGCCCTCCTTAGTGATGGGTGTCCCAGTGACTGTAACTCCTCAGTGATTTGTTCCTCAGTGACTGTCCATCCTCCATAATGGATGCATTTGTGACTAGCCCACCTCTGTGATGGTTGTCCACATGAGTGGTCCATCTACCACATAGGTGCCCCAGTGACTCACCTTCCTCTTTGATTGGTACTTCAGTGTCTAGCCTTCTGTGACTGGGTCTCTTCTGTGATCCAGACCCCAGTGGGTGACTCTCCTCTATAATGGATACCTCAGTGACTGCTCCTCCTCTGTGTTTTGTGCTTAATTGACTAGCCCTCCATTGTGATCAATGCCTCACACCCTGGTTCTCCTCTGTGATGGGGTTCCCAGTGACTAGCTCTTTTCTGCAGTTGGTCACCCAGTGATTATTTTTCTTGTCTTGAGGGTCTCCCAGTGAGTGGATTTCCTTCAACATGAGTGCCTCAGTGATTTGCCCTTCTCTGAGATGTGTGTCACAGAGATTGGTCCTCCTTTATGATGGGTTCCTCTGTGACTAACTGACCTCTGTTATGTGTTCCCAGTCAGTGGGCTTCCTCTGTGATTGGTACCCCAGTTACTGGGTCTCCTCCACATCGGTTTTCCAGTGACTGGTCCTCCTCCATCATTGGTGTCCCTGTGACACTGTCTCCTCTGAGTTTGGTGCCCAATGACAGACTTCCTCCATATTGGTAGCCCTAGTGACTAATACTTCCCTGTGATGAGTATCTCACTTACTGGACCACATCTATACTAGATGTCCCATTGTTTGACCCTTTTTTGTGATAGGTGTCCTAGTGACTGCCTTCTCCATAATGTTTGCCCCATTGATGAAGCCTCCTCTGTGATTTCCTCAGTGACTCTCCTTCATATACAATGGGTGCCCCAGTGACTAGACCTCCTCTGTCATGGGTATTACATTGACTGGACCTCATCCACAATGGGTATTACATTGACTGGGCCTCATCCACAATGGGTGCCACAGTGCCACAGTGACTGGGCCTCCACCCTGATTGGTGCCCAATGACTGACCATATTCTGTGATGGATGAAACAGTGACTTGCCCTCTTCTGTGATGAGTGATATAGTCACTGGGCCCCTTACAAAATTGGTATCCCAGTGACTATCCCTCTTGTGTGATGGGTGCCCCAGTTGCTAGACCTCCTCAATAATGGGTGACCAGTGACTTGTCCTCTGTTTTAATGAGTGTCCTAGTGACAGGGTTTCTTCCATAATAAGCAATCCATTGACTAGGCTTGCTCTGTGATTGGTCCAGTAACTGGACTTCCTCCAAATTGGGTGCCACATTGACTAGAACTTCTCTGTGATGGGTATTCCAGTAACTGGGTCTCCTCCATAGTTAGTGCCAGAGTGACTAGGTATCTTCTATGACAAGTACCCCAGTGACTGACTCTTCTCTGTGATGGATGTCCCAATGACTGGTTCTACTCTGTGATAGATGCCCCAGTGATTGGTCTTCTTCCATAATTGGCACCCCTGTGACTGGTCTTCCACTTTGATGGGAGTCCAGAAATTGGCCACCTTCTGGCAAAAATGCCCCAGTGACTAATCCTCCTCAGTGATAGGTGCCCCAGTGATTACCTTTCCTCAGTGATTTGTGTCTCAGAGACTAACCTTCCTCTATAAAAGGTGTCACAATGGCTGGAATTCACTAATAGATGCCCTAGTTACTAGTCCTCTGTGATGGATGCCCCAGTAACTAGCCCACTTTTAAGATCTGTGTCCCAGTAACTGGGCCACCTCCGTAATAGGTGCTCCACCGACTGGGCCTCCACTGTGATTGATGCCAGATTGACTGTCCATCCTCCAAATTGTATGTTCCAAAGACTAGCCCTAATCTGAGATGAGTGTTGCAGTAATAGGCCTCATGCATAAAAGGTGTCCCAGTGACTGCCTCACCTCTGTGACAGATGCCTTGGTGACTGGGCATCCTCTAAAATGGGCAACCCAGTGACTAACCCTCCATTTTTAAAAAATGTTCCTGTGACTGATTATCCCTTATGATGTGATTTGCACTAAATTTACCTCATCTGTGATGGCTTCCCGAGCTACAAGCCCTACTCTTTGATTGGAGTCCCACTCACTGAGCCCTTCATAATGGGTGCTAGAGTGACTGGTCCTCATCTGTGACTGGTGTCTCAGTGGCTGGTCCTCATCTATGATGTGTGCCTCATTGACTTATTCATCTTCGTGATGGGTACCATAGTGATTGGTTTTCCTCTGTGATTGGTGCTCCAGTGAATGACTATCTTCTGCTAGGGTTGTCTCAGTGACTGGCTCTCCTCTCTCAAGGGGGATTCAGTGAGTAGTCTTCTTCTGTGATGAGTGCCTCAATTTCTGGCCCTTCTCTATTAGCCTCAGTGACTGGATCTCCATTGTGATGGGTTTCCCAATGACTGGCTCTCCTCTGTGATGGGTGCCTCAGTGACTGGCTCTCATCTGTGATATATGAGGGACAGGCCCTCATTCATAATGGAAGCCTTAGTGACAAGCCCTCCTCTGTGATGGGTGCCCCAGTGTCTGGCTCTACTCTGTTATGGGTGTTTCAGTGATTTACTCTTCTCAGTTATATTTGCCCCAGTGTTGTTTCCTCCTACCTTATGGGTGTCCCAGCGTCTGGCCCTCAACCATTATGTATGCACCAGTAACTGGGCCCTCTCTGTAATGGTGCCCCAGTGACTGATGCTCATCCATAATGGTTGCCCCAGTGATAACCCGCTTCTGGGATTGGTTTCTTGCTTACTGGGGTTTCTCAATAATGGGTGACTCGGTGAATAGGCCTCCATTGTGATGGAACTCACCCTCCCGTGTGATGGGTGCCCAAGTGACAGGCCGTCTTGTGTAATGCATATCACAATGACTGAACCCTCTCCATGATTGGTGGTCCAGTGATTGGTCTTCCTATGTGATGGGTGATGGGTGATATGCCCTCTTCTGTGATGCATGCCTTTGTGACTGCCTGTCTTCTGTGATGGTTGTCCACATGACTGGAACCCCTGTATGATGAATGCCCCTGTGACTGAGCCTTATCTGTGATGGTTGTCCCAGTGACTATTGATCCTCAGTAATTTTTGCCACAGTGACTAGTCGTCCTTCAAAATGTGTATCTCAGTGACTGGCACTCCTTTGTGATTGCTTTCCCAGTGACTGGGCCACCTATTCGAAAAATGCCCTGGTGATTTATCCTCTTGTGGTGGGTACCACACTGACTTTGCCTCTTCTGTGATGGCTGCTCCAGGTACTATCACTCTGTGATTGGAGAGTCATTGACTGAGCCCCTCAATGGCAGCCCCACTGACTGAACCCTCTTCTGTGATGGGTGCCTCAGTGACTGTCCCTTGTCTGTGATGTCTGCAACAGTGACTGCTTCTACCTTGTGATGTGTGCCGCACTGACCTGCTGTCCTCTTTGTTGAGTGTCCCTGTAATAGACTCTCTTCTGTAATTTTTGTCCCAATGGTTGACTCTTCTCTCTGATGGGTGCTGAGGTGAGTAGACTTCTTCTGTGACAGTCTCTCCTTCTCTAATATATTCCTCAGTAACTTACACTGTTCTGTGATGGGAGACTCAGTGACTGGCTCTCCTTTGTGATGGAAGCCCCAGTGACTGGCTGTCATCTTTAAACAGTAGCCCAGTGAATGTCCCTCATCCATATTGGTGCCCAGAAAATAGCCCTCCTCAATTAGGAGTGTCCTAGTGACTGGTGCTCATCCATAATGTTTGCCTCAATCCCTGGGATTCCAGTGTGATGGGTTTCTACTCACTGAATCTCTTCAATAATGAGTGCCTCAGTGACTTGCCCTCCTTTGTGATGGATGTCTTCATGACGCCTTCCTCTGAAGAGTGTCCCTTCTCCATGATTGGTGTCTCAGTGACTGTCCTCTGTGATGGGTGTCACAGTGACAAGCTGCCTGTGATGGGTATCCCAATGACTAGGCCTCCTCTGTGATGCATGTTTTTGTGAATGGTACTCCTCTGTGATGGATGCCACAGTTATTTTCCCTTTTGGGAGGGGTGCGCCAGTGACTGCTTGTCCTTTGTGATAAGTGCCCTAGTGACTGTGCCTCCTCTGTGATGTGTGCAACAAGGTGTGGTTCTCATCTGTGATAATTGTCCCAGTGACTATCCCTCTTCCATGATTGGTGCTTCAGTGACTAACCCACCACTGTGATAGGTCACCAGCAACTAGCCCTTCTCCAAAATGGGGTATTCTCATGATTTTCCCTCCTCTGTGATGAGTACTTCTGTGACTGGCATTACTCTGTGATCGATGCCCTTGTGACTGGTACTCCTTCCCATTGGTGCCCCTGTGCCTGACCTTCCTTCATTATTGGTGCCCCAATGACTGTGCCTCCTCTGTGAGTGGTGCTCATAATGGTTTCCCTAGTGAATAGCCTTCTTCTGTGATGAGTGCTACATTCACTTATTGTGTTTCCTTCATAATTGTTGCCCCAATGAGTGGGCTCCCTCTGTGATGGAAGTTCCAGTGACTAGTCTTCTTCAATAAAGTGTGTCCCAGTGACTATTTCTCTCCTCTGATTGGGGCCCTGGTAGCTGGCCTTCGTATATAATGGATGTCCCAATAGCTAGCCCTCATTTGTGTTGATTTTCACAGTAACTGGACCTCCTCTGTAATAAGTGCCATAGTGACTGGGTCTCCACTGTGACTGGTGCCCCAATTATTGGCCATACCTTGTGATGGATGCTGCAGTGACTAGCCCTTCTCTGTGATATGTGTCCTTGTAATTGGGCATCCTCCAAAAATGGGTGCCCCTGTGCTATCCTTTCTCTTTAATGAGTGTTCCAATGACTGATCCTCCTCCATAATAGGTACAACATCGACTGGGCCTCCACTGTGATAGTTGCTCCAGGGACCGATCCTCCTCCAAATTGAGTACCCCTGTGGTTGACCCACCTCTCTGATGGTTGCCCCTGTGACTGGCCCATCACTATTATTGGTGCCCAAATAACTTTTCCTCTGTGGTTGTTACCACAGTGACTGGCTCTCCTCAGTGATGGTGACCCCAGTGATTTTACCTCTTCTGTGGATGCTGATTCAGTGACTGGCCATCCTTATGATTTGTGCCTCAGTTGCTGGAACTCCTCTGTGATTGGGTCTCCAGTGACTGACCCTCTTCTGTGAAGGGTTCCTCAGTGACTGACCCTCATCAGTCTTTGGAGCCTCATTGACTGGCCCTTCTCTGTGATGGTGCTCCAGTGCCTGACTATCCTTTAATAATTGCCCACTGGCCTTCATTTATAATTATTGCCCTAGTGACTAGCCCTCATCTGTGATTTATACTCCAGTGGCTGGCCTCCTTTGTGTTGGATGCCTCATTGACTGGTCCTTCAATATTATCGGTGTCAGTGATTGACCTCTTCTTTGATGGATGCCGTAGTGTCTTTCCCTTTATGATGAGTCCCACAGTGACCAACTCACCTCTGTGATGAGTACCTCAGTGACTGTCTTCTGTTATGGGTGCACCAATGAAAAGCCTTTCCCTGTGAAAGGTGCCACAGAGATTGGTCCTCCTCTGTAATGGGTTTCTCAGTGACAATTCAACTTCTATTATGTTTCTTGTAATGACTGGGCTTCCTCTGTCATGGGTGCCACAGACTAGCCCTCCTTTGTGATAGATGCCTCAGCTACCAGGTCTCCTCTGTTATGGAAACCACAGTGAGTGGCACTCCTGTGATCAATACTTCAGTAATTAACCATGCTTCTAATGGATGCCACAGTAATTAGCCCTTTTCTGGGATGGGTGACCAAGTGACTAGCCCTCCTCTGTGATGATTGTCACTGTTACCAGGCCTCCTCCTAATAGGTGCACCAGTGACTGGACCTCCTCTGTGATAGTTGCCTCAGTGATGGTGCCACTCTGACATAGGTGCCCAGTGATTGGCTGTCCTCCCTGATGGGTGCCTCAGTGTCTAACTCTCCTCTTTTTGGATGCTACAGACAGTGATCTACTCTGTGATTGGTGACTACCTGACCTCTGTCTTAGTCACCACAGTGACTGGACCTCCTTTGTGATGGGCTTCTCAGCGACTAGCCCTCTTCAATGATTGGTACTCCAGTGAATGGTCCTCATCTGTTAGGGGGTCCCAGTTACTGGTCAGCTTCTGTAATTGATAACTCAGGATCTGGAACTTTTCTGCAGTGTGTGCCTCACTGACTGGGACCTCCTCTGTGATGGGTACTCCAGTGACCGGCCTTCTTCTGTTATAGCAGTGCCAGAGACTAGCCCTATCTCTGTGAGTGTGGTTTACCTGACTACCCCCACTCTGTGATGGTGTCCCAGTGACTGGCATTCTTATGTAATAGCTGTGCCAATGAATGGCACTTTTCTGTGATTAGTTTCTCAGTGATAACCCTCCTCTGTGTTTGGTACCACATTGACTGGTCCTCTTCTCTTCTCAGTGCTCCAATGACTGACATTCCTCTGTAATCAATGCCCCAGAGACTGGCCCTCATCTGTGATGGGTACCCCAGTGACTGGCCTCCTATGAGATTGGTTCCCTGGTGACTGGCCCTCCATTGTTATGGGTGACCTAGTGACTAACTTCTTCTCTTATGGGTGCCACTGTGTCTGGCTTTCCTCTGTTATGAGTGCCTGAGGACTTGCCCTCCTTTGTGATGTGTGACCCAACGATTGGAACTTTTCCATAATAGGAGTCCCAGGACTGCATTTCCTCCATGATGGGTGCCTCAGTGTCTCCTTCTCCTCTGTTATGGGTGCCACAGAGACTGGTCCTTCTTTGTTCTGGGTCTTTTGGGTCTCTTAGTGACTACTCGACCTCTGCTATGGGTTCCTAAGTGACTGGGTTTCCTCTGTGATGAGATCCACAATGACTTACCCTCCTCTGAGATGGGTTCCTCAGTTACTAGCTCTCCTTGGTGATGGGTGACTCAGTGACTGGATCTCCTCTGATGGGTGTCCAAGTGGCTAGCCTTCCTCTGTCTCGGTTGTCCCAGTTACTGAAATGTTTGTTCAGTTACTGGCCCTCCTTTGTGAGGCATGCTTCACTGGCTGCCCTTCTTCTGTGATAGGTGCTTCAGGACTGTATCTGTCTTGTGATAGGTGCCCCAGTAACTAACCCTTCTCTGTGATGGGTATGATACTGACTATGACTGCTCTGTGATGGCTCCCCCAATAACCGGCCCTCCTCTGTGATCAGAACCCCAGTGACTGAGTCCCTACAAATGTGTGCCCAGTGACTGGCCCTTCTCTGTTATGTGTGCTTTAATGACTGACCCTCGTCTGTGATGTGTGTCTCTGCTGTCTCTGCTTTGTGATAGGTGGTCAGCGACAGAATCTCCACTGTGATCGTTGTCCCAGGGATTGGCTCTCCTCTCTGCTGGTTTCCTGAGTAGGTTTCTTCTGTGATGGGTGCCCCAGTGACTGGCACTTCTCAACTACACGTGCCCCAGTGTCTAGCCCTCTTTTTGATGGGTGCACCATTGATCGGTTTTTCTCAGTGATTAATGCCCCAGTGACTGAGTCTCCCTTGTTATTTGTGCCCAAGTGACTATATTCCCTCTGCAATGGGTGCCCCAGTGACTGGTCATCTTCTGTGAAAGGTGTTGTAGTCATTGGCTTTCCTCTGTGATGTGTGCCTCAGTGACTGTCCCACTTCTGTGTTAGTTGCCTCATTGAGTAGCCCTCCTCTGTGATTGCTGCTTTCCTGTGTGACTTTCTTCTGTAATTGGTGATCTAGTGACTGGATCTCTTTGATGATTATCCTGGCGACTGGCCTTCTCTGTGATGGGTGCCCCAGTTACTGGCCCTTCTCTGTTATGGGTGTCCCCATGAGTGTTCTCTTATCTTATGAATGCCACAGTGACTGACACTTCTCTGTGATGGATGCTCCAGGGACTGACTCTACACCATGATGTGTACCTCAGTGACCCGACCTCTATACTGGGTGTGCCAGTGACTGGCCATCCTCTACCATGGTAGTCCTAGTCACTGTACCTCCTTCATAGTGGGTGTGCAGTGACTAGCCCACCTCTGTTATGTGTGTACCAGTGCCTGACCTTCTTCCAAAATGGATGCCACAGTGACTCACCTTTCTCTGTGATGGGTGTCCTAGTGACTGGCCATCATTTGTGATGGGTGCCACAGTGATTGGTCATCATTCATAATGGCTGTCCCAGTTACAGTCTCTCCTACACGATGGATGCCTCACTGAATGGCTGTCCCTTGTGATGGATGCTCCAGTGACTTGCTGTTCTCTCTGATGGATGCCCCAGTTAATGACTCTTTTCTGTGATGGGTCCATAAGTGATTAACCTTCTTCTGTGATTGATGCCCCAGTGACAGGATCACTTGTATAATTGGTGCCCCAATGATGAGCCCTCTTCTGTAATGGGAGACCCAGTGACTTGGCCTCCTTGATAATGTGTGCTCCAGTGACTAGCCCACCTCTGATGAATGTCCCAGTGACTGGCCTTCCTCCAAAATGGGTGCTGCAGTGACTTCTGTCCTCTCTGATGGTCACCCTAGTGATTGGTCCTCCTCTATAATGTGTGACCTATGATTGGCCCTCTTTTATAATGGGTGCTGCAGTTACTGGATCTTCTCCCTATGGGTGCCTCAGGGTCTCGTCATCCTTTTGAATGGGTTCCAGAGAAATTTCTCCTCCTCTGAGATTGTTGTCTGAGTGACAACCCTACTTGTGTTAGGGGTGCTCCAGTGACTGGGCTGCCCTCTCTGATGGGTTTTCCGGTGACAAACTCTCTTCTCTAATGGGTACCCCAGTGACTGGCCCTCTTTTGTGATAGCTATATCAGTGACTGAACTACCTCTATGATGGGTACCTTAGCAACTATCCCTCCTCTCTGTTTGGTATCTCATTGACGGGGTCTCCTCTGTGATCAGTGCTTCAGTGACTCTTCTCTTTGATTGGTGACTCAATAACTGGACCTCATCTGTGATGGGTACCCCAATGACTGGCCTACTCTGTGATGGAGGTCCCAATGACTGACCATCCAATGTTACGGATGTCACTGTGACTGGTTGTCTTCTGTGATAGGTGCCACAGTGACTGTCTTTCCTCTGTGGTGGATGACACCATGACTGACTCTACACTATGAGGGATGTCACAGTGGCTGCCTCTCTTCTGAGTTCACCAGTGATTGATCTTCTAATATGGTTGTCCCAGTGACTGGATAGTCTCCATAATTGGTACCAGTGACTAGCCCAAGTCTTTAATGGGTGATCCAGTGACAGGCCTTCCTCCAAAATGGTTGCCCAAGTGACTTGCCTTCTCTGATGCATGTGCCAGTGACTGGTCATCTTTTCTGATGGTTGCCCCAGTTATTAGCCTTCATCCATAATTACAGCCCTAGTTACTGGTTCTCCTCCATATAGGTGCCTCTGTAATGGGAGTCACAGAAACTTGTCCTCCTCTGTGATGAGAAACTCGCTGACTACACTACCTCTGTTACGGGTATTCCAATGACTGTGATTCCTTTGTGATCCGTACCCCAGTGACTAGCCTTCCTCTGTGATGTGTACCTCAGTTACCAGAAATCCTTTATTATGGGAGTACCAGTGAGTGACCCTCCCCTATGATCAGTGACGCAGTCATTGTCCATGCTTATAATTTGTGCTGCAGTGAGAGGTCCTTTTCTGTAATTGGTTCCCCAGTGACTGCCCTCCTCTGTGAAGGGTACCTCTGTGACTGGTCTACCTCTGCCATGGTTGGTCCAGAGACTGTGCTTTATTTATTTATTTGTTTGTTTTTTTATTATTTTCTGAGTGTCAAGGATGACCCTATTCTGGTCCTCCTCTGTTATGAGTGCCCGAGTGACTACACCCCTCTCTGATGGGTTCTTCAGTGACCGACACTCTTCTGTGATATCTTTCTCAGTGACTTGCCTTACACTGATGGGTGCTTCAGTGACTGCTCTTCCTCTGTGTTTGGTGCCCCATTGATTGAACCCCCTCTTTGATCAGTCTTCCAAGACTGACTCCTTTGTAATCAATGATCCAGTGACTGTCCCTCATCTGTAAATTGTACCTCAGTGACTGTCCTCCTCTGTGATTGGTGCCTCACTGACAGGCCCTCCACTTTTATAGGTGTCACAGTGCCTAGCCTCAGCTGTTATGGGTTTCCTATTTACTGGCACTTCTCTGGAATTGGTTACCCCAGTTATTGGCCTCCTCTGTGGGGGGGCCCGGTGACTGAATCTCCTCCATGATGGTTTCTTCCAGAGGCTAGCCTTCTTCTGTGAGGTGGTTTCACTTACTAGGCCTCCTTCATAATGTGTGCCCCAGTGACTTGCATTCCCCTTTGATTTGTGCCCCAATGACTGCTCTTTTTAAAAAATTTTATGATGGGTGTCATAAGTGGCCCAGAGCCAGTCCCTCTTCTGTTATGGGTGCCCAAGTGATTACTTCTCTTCTGTGGTAGCTGTTTCAGTGATTGGCACTCTTCTGGTTTGATGCCACATTGATTGGGTCTCCTCTGTGATCAATCCTGCAGGACTGACTCTGTAACCAGTGATCCAGTGATTGACCTTCATCTGTGGTGGTTGTGCCATAGACTGGCTTTCTTCTGTAACTGTTTACCAGTGATTAACATTTTTCTATGATGTGTGCCCCTTTGACAAGCCCGCCTACAAAATGGGTGTCCCAGTGACTGGTCTTCATCTGCCATGCAAGTTCCAGTGACTATCCCTCCTCTTTAATGAATGCCCCAGTAAATAGCCCACCTCTGTGATGGGTACGCCAGTGACTTTCTCTCCCCTGTATTGTGTCCCATGTGACTTCCACTCCTCTGTAATAAGTGACACAATGAATGGCCCTACTCCATTATTGGTGTCCTAGTGACTGGCCCTCATCCAAAATGGATGTCATAGTGACTAATGCTCCTCTGTGGTGGTGCCTCAGTTTCTGGCTCTCCTTTGTGATACGTGTCCCCGTAACAGACTCTCCTTTGTGATCATCGCCTCAGTGACTGGACCTCTTTTGTTATTGGTGCCCCATGACTGCAGCTCCTTCTAAATGGTTGCCCAGGTGACTAGTCTTTCTTCTGTGATGGATGTCCCACGTACTTGGCCTCTTCATAAATGGGCGCCTTAGTGACTAGCTAGTTGTCCCCATAAATGGTCCTCTTGTGTGATGAATGCCCCAGGGATTGTCCTTCCTGTGTAATGGGTGTCCCAATGACTAGCCCTTCTCCAAAATTGGTGCCCATGTGACAGGACTTCTTCTGTTGTGTGTGCCACAGTGACAAACCCTCTTCTGTGATGAGTGTTCCAGTTCCTCCTCTTTAATGTGTGGCTATGTGAATGGCTCTTCTCTGTGGTGGTTGTCACAGTGACTGGACCTGCACTCTGATAGGTGACCCAGTGAATGTACCTGCTCTGTGATGTGTACATTAGTGATTTGACCTCCTGTGTGATGGGTGGCCCAGTGACTGAACCTCATCTCTGATGGTTACCACAGTGACTATCTCTCCTCCATAATTGATGCACCAGTAACTAGTCCACCTTACCGGAGGTTGACCAGTGTCTAGTGCTCCTTCATGAAGGGTGCCCATTGACTGACTCTTCTGCATGATGGGTTCCCCAGTGACTGATCTTCCTCTGTGGTCAATGACCCACTTACTGGACCTTCACCGTATTCATGCCCCAATGACTGGCCTTCCTCTATTATGTGTGTCCCTGAACCTGTGATTGGTGCCCAGTGACTGGCCCTCCTTCATAATATTTTCCCCAGTGAGTAGGCCTTCTCTGTGATGAATGTCATATTTTCTGGTCCTCCTCCATAATGGGTGCCCATTTGCCTGGTCCTCCATTGTAATTGGTGTCTTAGTGATGGAGTCTCCTCCATAATATGTTCCCCATTGACTAGACCTCCCCAGTGATTGATTCCCCAGTGACTGGCATTTTTTTATGACCTGAACCCCAGTGACTGCCCTTTATTTATGGCCTGAACCCCAGTGACTAACTCTCCATTGTGTTGTGTGCCCCACTTTGGGGATCTCCTCCCTAATTCATGTCCCAGTTACTGGCCCTCCACTGTGATGCTTGTCACAGTGATTAGGACTCTTCCATAATAGGTGTTCCATTGACTGAGTCGGCTCTTTGATTGGTGCCCCAATTGCAGGTCCTCCTCCAAACTCTGTGGCCCAATGACAAGCACCTTCTGTGGTGGGTGTGCTGTAATACAGCCTCTTCCATAATCGGTGTCTCAGTGACTGGTCCACCTCTGGTATTGATGCCTCAGTGACTGGGTTTCTTCCATAATGTGTGCCGCAATGACTAGTCCTCCTCCTTTATGGGTGACCCATTGACTGGGCCTCCTCTGTGATTGTTTCCAGAATGACTGGCACATCTCCATATTTGTTGTCCCAGTGACCTACTTTCCTCTGTGATGAATGTCCTACTTACTGGGCCTCCTCAATAATGAATACCCCAGTGGCTAACCTTCCATTGTACTATGTGTCCCTGTGAATGACCTTCTGTTAGATGGGTGCCCCAGTGATTGGCCCTCCTTTGTAATGGGTGTCTCATTGACTTGCATTTCTCCATGATGGGTTCCTCAGTGATGGGCCCTATTTTGTTAAAGGTGCCATAGGGACAAACTCTCTTTTGTGAGGGGTATCTCAGTGACAGGTCCTCATCTGTGATGCATGCATTTGTAACTGGCCCTCCTCTGTGATGGGTGTTATAGTGACAGGCCCTCCTCTGTGATTTGTGCCCCAGTAAATGATCTTCCTCTGTGATGAGTGCCCTAATGACTGACCCTCCTGTGTGATGGGTGCCTCAGTGACTGGGTCTCAACCGTGAGGGTTATGCCAGTGACTATCTCTCCTCCATACTTTATGCTCCAGTTACTAGCGCACCTCACTGATGAATGAGCAGTGATTGGTGCTCCTCTAAATGGGTGCATCAGTGACTCACCCTTGTCTCTAATGGTATCCCACTTACTTGGTGTCCTTTATAATGGGTGCCCCTTTGATTGGCCCTCGTTTGTAACAGGTTTCCCAGTGACTGGGCGTACTCCATAATGTGTGCCCCAGTGAAAATACCTCCTTTATGATTAGTGTCCCAGTGAATGACCTTCATATATCATGGGTGACCCCCAGTGATTAGCCCTCTTCTATGATGCATGAATTTGTCACTGTCCCTCCTCTGTAATGGTTGTCACAATGAATGGGCCTCTTCCATACTGAGTGTCCCAGTACCATGTCTGCTGTATGATTGGTGACCCAATGACTCACCATCCTTTGTGATGCGTGATACTGTAACTAAACCACTTCTGTGATGAATGTACTCATGACTTGGCCTCCTCTAAAATGGGTGACCAAATTATTAACACTGCACTCTGATGGGTGCCCCAGTTTCTGAACCTCCTCCACAATTGATGTCCCTGTGACTGTACTTCTGTGATGCATGTTCCAGTGACTGGGTCTCCTCTATAATATGTGCTTATTGACTAAACCTCATCCTTGATTGATGCAACATTCACAGTAGATCCTGAAAAATGGGTCGACCAGTAACTAGATGCTTCTGTGACGGGTGTGCCAATAACTGAGCCTCTTCCACAATTGATGTCCCAGTGACTACCCCTCTTCTGTGATGAGTGCCCTAGTGACGGGCTTTTATTTGTGATGGGTGACCCATTGACTGGTCCTCCTCTGTGATGGTTGACCCAGTGAGAGGTCTTTCTTTGTGATTGATGTCCCAGTGACTAGGCCTCCCAACAATGGGTGCCCCAGTCACTAGACCCTCTCTATTTTAGGTGCCCCAGCGACTCCACCCTTATGGTTGCCATAGTGACTAGAGCTCCTCTGTAAAGATTGTCCCAATGACTGGCCCTCCTCCATAATGGGTGCCCAGTGAGTCCCTCATATGTTATGAATGACACAGTGACTAGCTTGCCTCTGTGTTGGGTGTCCCAGTGACTAGTCCTCATCTGATATAGGTGTCCCATTGACTGATCCTCCTCTTGGATGTTTGTCTCAGTAACTAGGCCTCCTCTGTGATGATTTCCCCAATGACTGGTCCTGGTCTGTGATGGGTGCCCCAGTGATTGTCCCTCCACTGTGACTGCTGCCCCAGTAACTGTTTCTTTTCTGTGAGGGAAAAGTGTCTAGACCTCATCTATGATAGATGACCCAGTGACTTACCCTCCTCTGTGATGTGTGTCCAGTTACTTGACTTCCTCTGTGATGGGTATCCAGGGGCTGGGATTCATCTGTGATGAGTGCTCTCATGACTACCTCTCTACTGTAATCAGTGCCCCAGGGACTGCTTCTCATCCTAATTGGTAGCCCAATGGGGAGTTCTACTCTGTGATTGGTCCTTCATGGACTGACTCTCCTTCTAATGGGTGCCCCAGAGACTTCTTTCTCTGTGATGGGTGTCAGTTACTGACTCACCTCTGTGATGGGTGTCTTAGTGACTGACCCTCCTCTGGGATGGTGCTTCAGACAGTGACCCTACTCAGCGATGAGTATCTCTGTGACTGACTCTCTTCTGTGATGGTGCCCCAGTTACTGACACTTCTTTGTGATGGATGCCTAAATGACTAGCACTTTTCTGTGATGGGTACTCCAGTGAATAGCCTTCTTCTGTGATGGAGGCCCCAGTTACTTGTTCTCCTCTATAATGGGTGCCCCATGACAGGCATTCCTATCTGATGAATGCCTCAGTTACTGTCCTTTTTCTGGGATCAGAACATAGTGACTGGCCTTTATTTGTGATCAGTGCCCCAGTGAATGGCTTTCCTCCATAATGGATTACTTATTGACTAGTTCTTTTCTATCATGGAAGCTTCAGTGACTGGCTCTCCTCCGTGATGCATGTCACATTTAATAACTCTTTTCTGTGATGGGTGCCCCAGTGACTGGCTCTTCTCTGTGATGAGTGCCTCAGTGACTGGCCCTCCTCTGTGCTGGTTGTCACAGTAACTTGCACTCCTCCTGATGAGTGCCCTAATGACTGCTCTCCTCTGGGATGGGTGCTTCAGTGACTGCTGTTTCTCTTGGATTTGTGTCCCAGTGACGGCCTACTCTGCAATCAATGAACCAGTAACTAGTTCTCTCATGAGTTCCCCAGTGCTGGATCTCCTTCTTTAATGGGTGTCTCAGTGACTATCCTTTGTCTCTAATTGGTGTCTCAGTGTCTGGTTTTCCTCTGTTATGGTTCCCCAGACTGGTCATCCTCTATGATGGGTGTTTGAGTGATTAACCTCCTCTGTGATGCGTTCTTAAGTTTCTGGCTCTTTTCTGTGATATTTGTCCCAGAGATGGACTTACCTCTGAGATGGTTGCCACAGTAACTAATGTTCAGTTTTGATGTGTGCCCCAGTGGCTGGCTGCCCTTTATAACAGGTGCCCCATGACTGGCACTCCTCTGTGATGGGGCTCCAGTGACATGCCTTTTTCTGAGATTGGTGCTTCAGTGACTATTCCTCCTCTCTAATAGGTGCCTCAGTGTCTGATTCTCATTTTTTTGAGTTGGAGTCCCACTCTGTCGCCCAGACTGGAGTGCAGTGGCCGCTCCCGGCCCCCGCAGCCTCGACCTGCTGGGCTCCGGCGATCCCTCCGCCTCAGCCTTCCGAGTAGCTGGAATTACAGGCATGTGCTACCACGCCCGGCTGATTTTTTTATTTATTGTAGAGATGAGGTCTCCCTGCCCAAGTGGGTCTCGAACCCGCGGGCTCAGGCAATCCACTCACCTCAGCCTCCCAAAGGTGCGGGGTTACATTCTATGCCACCGAGCCCTGCGACTCTCTTTTGTTATAGCTCCCCAGTAACTGTTCCTCCTATGTAATGGGTATTCAAATGACTAGCCCTCTTCTGTGATGGGTGCCCAAGTTTCTGTCTCTTATCTGTGTTTTTTGCCCAGTGATGGGCTCAATTCTGTAATGGATGCCTCAATAATGAGATTTCTGTTGTCATGTGTGCCCCAGTGACTGGCTGTCCTCTATAACGGGTACCCCATGACTGGTACTCCTCTGTGATGGGTGCCTCAGCGAATAGTCCTTTTCTGAGATTGGTACCCTAGTGACTGGTCCTTTTTGGGGATTGGTGTCCCAGTGACTAGTCCTCCTCCCTAATGAATGCCCTATGACCAGACCTCTTTTGTCATGAGTTCGCCAGTGAATGGCTCTAATCTATGACGCATGTCCCAGTGACAGTCCCTCCTCTGTGACGGATGCTTCAGTAACTGGTATTCTTATGTGATCAGAGTTGTAGTAACTGACCCTCCTCCCAGTGAGCTCCCCAGAGACTGGCCTTATTATGGGATGGATGCCTCAGTGACTGGTTCTCCTCTATGTTGCATGTCCCAGTAATGGGGCCTTCTCCATAATAGGTGTTTCATTGACTGGGCTTCCCCTTTGTTTGGTTTACCAGTGGCTGGCTTTCCTTAAAAATGAGTGCCTAGTTACTAGCCACCTTCTATGATGTGTTTGCCCCTAACTAAACTTCTTCTGTTATTGGTGTCCAAGTGATTAGCTCTTCTCCGTGATAGTTTTCCACTTAATGGGCCCTCTCAATAACAGGTGCCCCAGTGACTAGGCCTCCTTTGTAATGAGTATCTCTGTGACTGGTCATCTGTGTGATGTGTGCCTCAATGATTGACCCTCTACTGTAATGAGATTCCCAGTGATTGGCCCTTTGCCATGATTGCTGCCCCAGTGATACACACTCCTCTCTGATTTGTGCCACAGTGACAAACACTCTTCTGAGATGGGTCTCTCTTTGATTAGCTATCCTCTGTGATGAGTGGCACAGTGATGTCCCACCTCTGTGTTTGGTGCCTCATTGACTGGTTCTCTCTGTGTTGGTTGCCCAAGTGACGGACTCTCCTTTGTGATGGGTTCTTCAGTGACTTGCCTCCTGTTTTATATGTGCCCCAGACAATTACACTCCACTATGATTGGTGCTGCAATGACTAGGATTCTATTGTGATCAGTGCCCCAGTGACTAGACTGGCTCTCCTCTGTGATAATTGCTTCAGTGATTGTCCCTTCTCTTCAGTGCTTCATTAACTGGCCCTTCTCTGTGATTGGTTCTCCAGTGACTGGATCGCCTCTGAAATTGGGGCCCCATTGTCTGTCCTAATCTGTGATGGGTAACCCAATTACTGATCTCCTTTTTGATAGATGCTACAGAGACCAACCCTCCACTATGAGGGATGCCCCTGGGACTATATTTCCTGTGCTCAGTCTCCCAGTGATTAGTCTTCTGTCATAAGTGCTCCATTGACTGGGTCTTTTCTTGATGGGTGCCCCAGTAACTGGCCCTCTTTTGGGATCAGGCCCTCTTTTGGGATTGGTCCCCAGTGACTGGGTTCCCCAGTTGCTGTGCCTCCTCTGTGATATGGACCTTGGTGTCTAGCCCTCCTCTGTGATGGGTGGTTCTGTGACTGGAATTCTTCTGTGATATGTTCCTTGGTGACTGTGCCTCCTCTGTGTTGGGTGCACAGACACAAGACCACTCCTGTGATGGATGTTGCTGTAATTGGCTCGCCTCTGTGTTAGTTGCCCAATGTCTGGACCTACTCCATAATAGGTGTCCCAGTGACTGGTCCTCTTCTTTCATGGGCACCTCAGTGATTGGTCCTTCTCTCTCCTGGGAGGTCCAGACAATGGCTTTTCTCTGCAATGGGTGACTCAGTGGCTAGCTCTCCTCTGTGATAGTTCTCCCAGTGACTGGGTATCCTCCATGAGTTTTTCCCCAATGCCTGGCCTTCTACTGTGATGGAAGCCTTAATGAACAGTGCTCCTTTGTTATGAGTATGCCAATGATAAGCCCTACTTTATGATAAGGCCCCAGTGACTGGATCTCCTCGATTTGGTTGCCCCAGCGACTTGGAAGCCTCTGTGATGGGTGCCCCAGAGACTAGTCATCACTATGATGGGTTCTTCTCTGAATAGACTTCATCTAGATTAGCACCCCAATGAAAAGACGTACTCTGTGATGTGTGTTCCAGTTACAGAGCCTTCTCTGTGATCAGTGCCCAGTGATTGACCCTCCTTCTAGTGGGTTCCCTAATGACTGAACCTCCTTTCTGATGCATGTACCAGTGACTGTTCCTTATTTGTGATAGTTATCTTGGTGACTGGGTGTCCAGAGTGATGTGTGCCAGGTGAATAGCCTTCTTCTTTGACAAGTGCCTGAGTGACTGAGCATCCTTCTATTGGATTTCCCAGTGGCTGGATTCCTCTGTGATGGATTCCTTTGTGATCATCCCTCCTCTATGATAAACACCTCCGTGACTAACCCTTATCAATAATGAATGCTGCAGTTACTAGCCCTTCTCTGTGCTAAGTGTCCTAGTCACAGCTCTTCTCTGTGATGGGTGTCACAGAGACTGGATCACCTTTGTGATAGTTCCTCAGTAACTTGACTTCCTCTATAATAGATGTCCCAGTGATTGGCCCTCTTCTTTGATGAATGTCCCAGGAACTGATTCTCCTTAATTATGGGTGTGTCATTTATATGTCTTCCTTTGTGATTGTTGTCCCAGGTTCTGGGCCTCCTCCATAATGGAAGGCCCAGTTACTGGCTCTCCCCCAATATGGATGCCCCGTGACTGAACCTCCTCTATAATAGGTGATCCAATCCCTGGCCCTTGATCATACTGGTTGTCCAAGTGACCAATTCTTCATTGTGAAGGTGTCCCAGTGACAGCCTTTCCTCCATAATGGGTTCCCTAGTGACCTGTCCTTCACAATTATAAGTGGAACAGCAACTAGTTCTTTTAAATGTTGAGGATTCCAGTGATTGCCTCCTCTGTGAGGGGTGCCCCAAGATTGACCCATCTCTGTGATGGTAGCCGCAGTGACTGGTCTTCCTTTGTAAGAGGTGCCCCAGTGAGTGACCCTCCTCTGTGCTAGGTGCCCCAGTGATTGGTCTTACTCTGTGATGGGTGCCCTCTTTTGCAATGGCTGCCCCAGTGACTGGCCCTTTTCTGTGATGGGTGCTCAGTGAGTACACCTTTTCTGTGAAGGATATACCAGTAAGATATACCTCATCTGTTATGTGTGCCCCAGTAACTTGTCCTCCTCTGTGTAAAATGCCCCAGTGAGTGATCCTCTTCTCTGATTGGTGACCCAGTGACTAACTTTTCTGTAAATTTGCTGCCCCAGGACTGGGCTTACTACATAATGTGTGCCTTGGTGACTAGCCCTCCTCCATTAAGGGTGCCATAGTCACTGTGCCTCCTCATTTATTTTTGCTCCAGTTACTGTCCCTCCTCCCTAACGGGTGCACTAGTGACTAACCCCCCTCTGTTATCGGTGTTCCAGTAACTGGCCTTCCCAAAATGGGTACCCCAGTGTCAGTTCCTCCTTTGTGATTGTTGTCACAGAGATAGTTCTTCCTCAATGATGTGTATGCAGCTGACTAGCCCTTCTCTATGATGATTGTCCCAGTGACTGGAACTCTTCCATAATGGTTGCTGCTGTGACCAACCCTCCTATGTTATCCGTGCCACAGAGAGAAACTCTCCCCTGATTGGTGTCTAAGTGACTAGCCCTCCTTTTTGGGACATGTTCTGTGTGAGAAACAAACTTACCCATCAAAAAGCAAAGGATAGACACAGAGACATGGTGTGCAGCAGAAACTAGACTTTAATGATGGTCTTGCAAGATCAGGTTTCGGTGTACAGGAAAATCTAGAGCAGTTACAGCAAGCAATTTCTTCCCAATTGTACGGGTCCTTCCTACAGTTCTGCATTGACCACAGACTGCAGGATCAAGATTTTTCCCAGAAACCAATTAAGAGATTCTTAGTGAAATAAGGTTAAAAAAATTACTTGTTCCTATTTGTTTGGAGGGTTAGAGTTTCCTCATTTCTGAATAAGTTCTATTTTGCTAATGTGACTGTTACCTTGCTCTCCTTTGTTCTAATGGACCTTTGATCATGTCTGCTTTTTAGTATGTACTCTAGGTCACACTAATGGACATCTTTTCATTTTATGAATTATCTATTGCTTTCATAATTTCTTCTTTTTTATTTGATGTATTTTAATTTTATTTGTATTTTTTGGTATGGCCTTGTTGTTTATACATGTCAAGTAAGTATTGACTCTCATTTTCTTTCTTTCTTTTTTTTTTTTTTTGAGTTGGAATCTCACTCTGTAGCCCAGACTGGAGTGCAGTGGCCGCTCCCGGCCACCGCAGCATCGACCTGCTGGGCTGCGCCTCCACCTGCTGGGCTCCAGCGATCCTTCCTCCTCAACCTTCCAAGTGGCCAGAATTGCAGGCATGCGCTACCACGCCCGGCTGATTTTTTTATTTATTGTAGAGATGAGGTCTCGCTGCCCAGGTGAGTCTCGAACCCGCGGGCTCAGGCAATCCACTCACCTCAGCCTCCCAAATGCACGGGATTACAGGTTGAGCCACTGAGCCCAACTTACTCTCCTTTTCATGATTTATTTTTTATGTAAAAGTGAGGGGCTATTTTGTGTATAACCCATGAGCATTTGCTTGTTTATAGCTTTTTTCAATGAGTCTTTGTGCCAAGCTCATCATGCAAGTGGTAACACAGCACCCAACAGTGGTTAAAATTCCTTCAATTATAATCAAAGATGTTACAACAGAGGCAACCATATTTTTCATTTTCCAAAGCATCCTTCTAGTCAGTCTGTAAAAGGATTGCTGACAGCAGAGTTTTCAGCGAGGGGCATTAGCCTCTGTAATACCTTGATGATTTTCCCAATGGAGGCAGTAATATTTGGAATGAAACTACAATATTTTTCTATCAACATGACACAAATCCTTTCTTTTACTGCTAATATTATGGTTTTTTTTATTTTTTACAGTCAATATTTTTTATTATGATACTGTGGGGTACAGTTAAGGGTTAGGTATACAAATATGCTTCATTCAGGCACCCTTGTTGATAAGAGGTGTCTCCCCATCCCCAGACAGATGTTTACTACCATTAATCCCATCTCCCTTCCCCTCACCCTCTCCATAGTTTCCCACAACTGTCAGTCATTTTCTTATGGTAATACGTTGGATGATCAAGGTCCACTATATGAGTGAGAACATGTGATACTCAGATCTTTGTTTCTGTGAGAGGTCAGTCAGTATTACAGACTCTAGTTCCATCCAGGTTGCTGTGAAATTCATGATTTTGTTCTTTTTCATGACTGCATAGTATTCCATCCTGTATATATACCACATTTTAAAAATCCAGTCCTCTTTTGATGGACAGCATGGTTGGTTCTAGGTTCTTGCTATTGTGAACAATGCTGAGATAAACATGCGTGTGCAGGTATCTTTTTGATAGAGCGTATTGAGTTCTTCAGGGTATATTCCCAGAAGGGGGATTGCAGGGTCATATAGGAGGTTGATATTTAGAGTTTTTAGGAATCATCACACTACTTTCCACAGAGGTTGCTCTAGTTTACACTCCAATCAACAGTGTAGAAGTGCTCCCTTTTAGCCACACCCTCTCCAGCAACTGTTATTTTTTGAGTTATTGATAATTGCCATTCTGACTGGGGTTAGGTGGTATCTCAGTGTGGTTTTGATTTGCATCTCCCTGATGATTAATGAGGTTGAACCTTGCTTCATGTGTCTGTTGACTGCTCGAATGTCTTCCTTTGTGAAGTGTCTGTTCATATCTCTTGCCCATTTTATAATGGGGTTGTTTGTTTTTTTTTCTTTTCATCACGTTTAAGTTTCTTGTAGATCCAAGATATTAAGTCTTTGTCAGACCTGGAGTTGGCAAATACTTTTTCTCAGTCTGCAGGCTGTCTCCCTGCTCTCTTGATGGTTTCTTTGGCTTTGGAGAAGCTTGTCAGTTTAATGAGGTCTCACTTGTCTATCTTATCTCTTATGGCCCGTAGGTGTTGGATTTTGTTCGGGAGTTGGATGCCAGTTTCAATTTCCATGAGGGTATGTCCTTCATTTTCTAAGGTTCTTATGGTTTAAGGCTTTACATTTAGGTCTCTGACACATTTGGAGTTAATTTTTGTGTATGGGGATAGGTAGGGGTTCTGTTTCAATCTTCTGCATACGGTCAGCCAGTTTTCCTAGCACCATTTACTGAACAGGTTCTCCTCTCCCCAGTGGTAGGTGGTTGAGGCTTTGCCGAAGATGAGTTGGTTGAGAAATCGAGGTTTTGCTTCTGGAATTTCAATTGTATTCCATTAATCTATATGCCTGTTTCTATACCAATACCAAGCTGTTTTGATGATTGTAGCTCTATAGTAAAGTTTGAAGTCTGGTAATGTGATACTACATGCTTTTTTTTTTTGCTGAGGATTCTTCTGGCTATTCATGGTCGTTTGTGGTTCCATATGAATTCCTGTGTTGTTTTTTCTATGTCTGAGAAGAATATTGCTGGCAATTTGATGGGTATTTCATTGAATCTGTAGATTGCCTTAGGTAAGATGGACATCTTCACAGTGTTGATTCTTCCAATGCTACCCCTTGAAGGACATCCCTAGTAGTTTGTAAACAATTGTTGATTATAGTAAATATAATTAATTCAATCTACATTTTTATTAATAGTAGATCACCAAGAAAGTGCAGACTTAAACCCTGTGGCTCTTTGATTTCCAGCTTTGAATTCATGAGGGACACTCCTGGGGTCCATTATGAAGTCAGTGTCCACATTCAAGTTAAAGGACCCTTGTAATGCTCTGTGAAATTGGTGAGGAATTTGCATTCTCTTGGATGTGGGATGGAATGCATGGTAAATGGAATAGCCATTTCAGTCCAGTAGGAGGGCAGCAAGTCACACAGGCTTTTCCCTCCACAATACCACCAAACATTTGCTCAAGGGGTGTGCAAGTTAGAGAAATTGCCACTAGACTCACCTGAGATATTTCAGATGTGGTCACAGGTTATGAGGTCACTCACAGGTTTCCTGAACTCTTCCCCTTGCCTGGAGTGGCAAGAGGAGGGTTCACCATCCCAATGGAGAAAGAGGAGAAAGTAGAGACTGCCCTCAGGCCTGACCTCTGTAATGCAGGGAAAACCAGAGACAGGCTTTTACAAGTCTCATTTCCCCAGGCATCCCTGTCTTAGTATGGAGCCATCAGCCAATTCATACCAACAGTGTCTGTGTCTCAGCCAAGGGGAAACAGGACTTCCTGTGCCTGTGGCCATCCTGTAACATATGCATAGCAATTACACTTATTTTAAACAAGCGCTGAATATTTCATCCATTCTATCCAGGCATTTGTGTGTCCATAACATGTGTTAATTTTGGGGGTTTGCCTAAGATCTTTGACTTCAATATAGTCACTGTCCTAGGATCACTGCTGGAGGGCTATACTTGATTATAGGACCTTCAGTTGGTACTGTTCTGGTTGAATTTTTATAACCAACTACCCTAAAGGCAAATTGTCCCACTGGAACTGTCCCTGAAATGTCAGCACCCAACACACACATGCTTGGTGCTACTTCAAGACTACTGTCCAGAAGTCACAGACTATGTATAGTCAGCAACACAGGATTACAGAGTAAATTTCGACAGTTCTTTGATGGGGCTTCTTTAGAGAAGTGCAACTTATCCCTCAGGGAGATTATATACCCATCTTACCTCTTGCTGGCCCAACAGTCCAAACTTGGAGCTTTGTGGTTTACCAAACTTCATCCCAAATTATACAGTCATTTTATTTTAGGACAAAATTTTATTATATAAAATCCTTTCATTTACAGAATCATTTTTTACTTTATATCTTTCCTTACCAGTAATACATCTTCACACCCATAACTTTCTTTACATTTTTTTCTTTTTTTTTTTCTTTACTCCAACCTGCTTTAAAAACACTGTGTTTCTTTAAGTAATTCCTCTATTGGCATCTCATTCCACCCCTCAAGTTTCTGCAGCTTTTTAGCAACAGGTCAGTTTTTGGTAACAAAATTAACATTTAGAAGACCCTGCCCTACCAAATCCTCTGGGTCTAGCCCGGAATATTTCCTCATTCTGGCTCTAAGTCTCTGTAAGAAGGTAGTTGGAGTTTTCTTCTTCTCTTGTTGGGTCATAAAAACTTTAGAAAACTTTAGAGACATTTTGAGACTTTGGAGCTGATTCACTTAATTATCAAGCCCCTCAGATTCTGAAATTTAGTTTCATCCTCTTGATTTTTATTGTCCCACCCAGAGTCTACATTTGCGTTCGTTTGCTCAGCTGGCTAAATGCCCAACTGTGGATAGTGTTTCTGTTTCCATATGGACGTTACAGCCCTCCTGATCATTCTTTTTTCTTGACACAAGAGTTATTCCCCAAAGACCTCAACATTCCCCCAATGGACTATCTGAGGGAATGTAAGATTTTTTTCTTCTCCTTTCTTGGGTTCCCTTGTCTAGAATTTTTAATCCCCATTTTCAGCTATCTTGGGTACTCAATGTCACTTACTAGGGGTTTCTCGTTTTCCCTGGCTGATGCTTGTACCTAAGTTCATCTATGCTCTCAACCCCTCCCACACTGGAGGTTTCTTGCACACCCCAAGATTTATTTTTCCATCTCCAGTTGTTTTCCTTGTGGGAGGAAGCATCTGCTGATTGAGACTCCACACTCAATTCATATTTACAATACATCTTAGTTACACACACACTCACCCTCTGAGAATTCCCCAACCACCAAGGCAGTATTTATAGTCCGATTTTTCTTACCTTTCTATATACACGAGTTTGTATGGCTACTGCAGTTTCTGCTTTATTTTTTCTCCTGTGTGTTGCTTCTGCTGCCTCTGGAACTATAGTCTCTGACTCATCTGTACCCCTGAGAGCACCAAAAACACCCAAGCAGGGTAGTCCACGCAAAATTGGGTGGGATGTATTTTCCTCTCTGCTGGAGTTCCCCTCCTGCTGATGCAGAGTATTCAAGAGACGCTGCCAAATTGTGAGAAATGAACTCACTGGTCCAAAATGAAAAAAATGCACACAGATGTGGAATGCAGAAGAAGTGATACTTTAATGATGGTCTTGCAAGATCGACTGTCTGGTATGCAAGCACACCCAGAGTAGTTATAGCAAGCAATTTATTCCCTATTGTGCAGGTCCCTGCCCCAGTTCCTCATTGACTGAGGACTGCATGGTCAAAATTTTTCCACAGGTCATGTAAGGAGTTTTTAGTCCATATAAGGCTAAAATAAGTACTTGTTTCTGTTTTATTGTAAGGTTTGTATTTCCTCATTTCTGAGTAAATTTTGTTTTCCTAATATGGCTATTACTATGTACCTCTTTGTTCTAATAGTTTGGGTCATGTCTGCTTTTTAGTATGGGCTCTAGGTCACATTAGCAGACTTCTTTTCATTTTATAAAAATGAATAATCTATTGTCTACAACGCCCATTACTAGCTCACCTTAGTGATGGGAACCACAGTGAATGCCCCTCCTCTTTAATGAATACTCCAGTGACTGTCCCTCCTTTTTGATGGGTGCCCCAGTAATTGGCCTTCTTCTGTGATACCTGTCCCAGTGACTGGCCCTCCTTTGCTATGAGTGCTTCAGTGATAGGCTTTCCTTTGTGTTTGCTGTCTCATTGATGCTCATATGTTATGGGTAATCCAGTGGCAGGCATCCTCTGTGATGAGTACCTAAGAGTCTGGTCCTCCACTGTTCTAGGTGTCCCAGTGACTGACCTCCTCTGAAATGGAAGCCCCAGTGATTTTTTTCTCTCTTTGATGGGTGTCCCAGTTTCTTAGCCTCCTCCATAATGGATGCCCTAGTCACTAGTTCTCCATTGTGAAGGGTATCACAGTGTTTGAACCTCCTCCATATTAGGTGCTCCATTGTTGGGACTCCATCATTGGTGCCTCAGTGTCTGTTCTTCCTCCAAAATGGATGCCACCGTGACAAGACCTCTTCTGAAATATCTGACCTACTGACTGTTTTTTTCTGTGATAGATGACTGAGTGGGTGTTCTTTTATTTCTGCACAGTTGGTGAACTTCTATCCAAAATGGGTGTCCTTGTGACTAGCTTTCCTCTGTGATGGGTACCCCAATGACAGGTCCTCCTCTGTGATAAGTTCAGCAGTGTAAGGCCCTCCTTTGTAATTGGTGCCCTAGAGACTGTGCCTCCTCCTTAATGGGTGCCCCACTGACAAGTTCTCCTCTTTTTTTTTTTTTTTTTTTTTGAGTTGGAGTTTCAATCCGTCACCCAGACTGGAGTGCAGTGGCCGCTCCTGGCCACCACAGCCTCGGCCCGCTGGGCTCCGGCGATCCTTCCGCCTCAGCCTTCCGCATAACCGGAGTTACAGGTGCGCGCTACCACACCCAGCTGATTTTTGATTTATTGTAGAGATGAGATCTCGCCAAGTTGCCCAGGAGGGTCTCGAACTCGTGGGCTCAAGCGATCCACTCACCTCAGCCTCCCAAAGGCAAGGGATTACAGGCTGAGCCACTGAGCCTGGCTCTTCTCTATTTTTAATGCCACAGTGACTAAGTCACATCTTTAATTGGTAACATATTTACTGGACCTCCACCATAATGGTTAACCTTTGTGAACTTTGTGAAAGCTGTCCCAGTGACTGGCCCTTCTCCTTAACTGGTGCCTCAGTGACTTACCCTTCTCTGTTATGGATGCCACAATGACTTGCCCTTCTATGTGTTGGGTGAATCAGTGAATAGCCATCCTCTGTGAGGGGTGCCCTTGTGATGGCCCACCTCTATGTTGGGCATCCTAGTGACTGGTCGTCCTCTGTTATGGGTGCACCAGTGATTAGCCCTCCTTTGTGATAGGTGACCCAGAGAATGACCCTCCTCTGTGATGGTTACCTCAGTGACTGGCCCTCTTCTGTGATGACTGTCCCAGTGACTTGCCCTCCTCTGTGATGGGTGCTCAGTGACTACACCTAGTCTGTGATGGGTGCCCCAGTTACTGTTTCTCCTCTGAGACTGGTGAACCAGTGGCTAGCTTTCCATTGAAATCACTGCACTATTGATTGGGTTTCTAAAATAATTTGTACCTCAGTCAATTGCCATCCTTCTTTATACATGCCACTATGTCTGTGCCTCCTCAGGTGTTTGTGCCACAGTGAATGTCCCTCTTCCATGATGACTAGCCCTAATGACTAGCCCTTTTCTGTGATGGGTGTTGCAGTAACTTGGCCTCCTCCATAATGGGTGCCCCAGTAAGAAGCCCTCTTTTATGAAGGGTGTCCCAGTTATTGACCTTCTTCAGAGATGGGGGACCCAGTTACAGTTTCTCTTCTGTGATGGTTGTTCCAGTGACTGGCTCTTCTTCATAATAGGTGTCCCAGTGCCTGGCCATTCTGTGCTATTTGTGCCACAGTAGCATCCCTCCTCTATGTGAGTGTCTCAGTAACTAGTTCTCCTCTGTGAGGGTTGCCCCATTTACTAGCCCTTCTCAGTTGTTCCCCAGTGACTCCCTGTCTTCTGTGATGGGTGCCACAAAGAATTACTCTACTCTGTGATGGTTGCTCCTGTGACTGACATTCTTCAGAGACAGCTGCCTCAGTGACTGGCCCTCCATTGTGATGAGTGACTCAGTGACTGGTTCTTTTCTGTCTTAGGTGCCTCATTGACTGGTCCTCCTCTCCAAAAAGTACTGTGACTGGCCCTTCAATATTATGAGTGTCTCAGTGACTGACCTAATCTGTGGTGGGTGTTCCAGTGATTGACACTCTTCTGTAATAGATGCCTAAATGACTGTGCCTCCTCTACAATGGGTGTCCCAGTTATTGTTCTCCGCTCTGATTTTTGTACCCATAACTGGGCCACTTTGAAAACTGGTGCCCCAATGGCTAACTCTCCTCTGTGATGGGTGATCTAATGGTTGGCTCTCCTCTATTGTCATAACAACAGTAACAAACCATCCTCTGTGTCGGTTTCTCAATAACTAGTCCTTCTCTGTGAGGAGTGCCTTCATGATTGGCCCACCTGCCTGATGGGTGCCCCAGTGTCTGGTCATACATCCTTATGGGTGCACCAGTGACAGACACTTCTTTGTGACTGGTGCCCCAATGAATAGGCCTTCTCCATAATGCCATAATTAGTGTCCCAGTGACTGGCCCTCCTACATTATGGGTGCCCGAGTGACTGAGTCTCCTCTCTGATTGGTGCCCAAGTGACTGGCCCTCCACTATAGATGTTGCCCAAGTGACTAACCTTCCTTCCTGAAGGATGTCTTAATGAATCACCAGCCTCCATGATGGGAGCCCCAGTGAATTTCCCTAATTTGCTCTGGATACCCCTGTGACTGGTCTTTCTCTGTGTTGTATGTAAAAGTAACTAGTCCTCCTCTATGAGGGGTGCCTCCATGACTGGCCTGCCTCTGTGATGGGAGTCTCAGTGTCTGGCCCTCCTCTGTGATAGGTGCCCCCATGACTGGCCTTCTTCTTTGATGGTGCTACAATAACTGGCCTTCCTCTGTGTTGAGTGCCCTGTTTTTGATGGGTGCTACAATAACTGGCCTTCCTCTGTGTTGAGTGCCCTGTTTTTGGCCCCCTTCTGTCATAACTGTCCCAGTGACTGACCATGTTTGTGATGAATACCCTGTAACTACACCTCTGTGATGGGTGCCCTAGTGATGGGCCCTCTTCTGTGATTCATGCCAATATGACTGTCCCTCCTCTGTGAAAAATGTCACAGTGACTGATCCTCCTCTGTTATAGTTTCTCCAGTGACTAGCATTCTTGCATAATTGCTGTCCCAGGACTGGACTTCCTTCACAGGCTAGTCCTCCTCTGTTATGATGTCCCCAGTCACTGTATATCCTAGTTATTTGTCCCCAAGTGCAGAGTCCATCTGCATAATGTGTGCCCTAGTGACTAGCCCTCTTCTGTGATGGGTGTCCCAGTAGGTGGCCTCATCCTTAATGAATGCCTCAGTAAGATGTCCTCCTTTCTGATGGCTGTTCCAGTGATTGGCCTTCCTCACTGATGGGTGAGCCAGTGACTGAACCTTCTCTGTAATGGTCGTCCCAGTGACTGGCACTCGTCCATAATGGGTGGCAAAGTGCCTGGCCTTCCTCTGTTATAGCTGCCACAGTGACAAGTCTTTGTGTGTGTCTCAGGGCCACCTCTGTGAGGGGTAATGCAGTGACTGGTCCTCCTCTGTTATGTGTAACCCCAATGACTTCTCCTCCTCTGTGATGGGTGCCCCATTGCCTGGGCCTCTTTTATGATGGATGTCCCAGTAATTGACCTTCCTCAGTGATGGGTGCACCAGTTATTGTACCTCCTCTGTGATGGTTTTCCCAATGATGTGCACTTGTTCATAATTGGTGACACAGTGATTGACCTTCCACTGTTATAGGTACCACAGTGACAAGCCCACCTTCCTGCGAGTGTCTCAGTGACTAATCCTCCTCTGTGAGAGGTGCCCCCTTTGACAGGCCCACCTCTGTGAGAGATGCCACAGTGACTGGCCTTCCTATGTTATGAGTACCACAGTGATTCCTCCTTCCCACTGACTTGACCTCCTTAGTGATAGGTGCACCCGTGATTGCCCTTCTTCTTTGATACATGTCCCTGTGACTGGTCCTCTTTTGTGATGTGTGCATCAGTGACTGTCTCTCCTCCCTTGTTTGGTGCCTCATTGATTGGCCATCATCAGTGAGCAGTGCCTTAGTGATTGGTTCTCATGTGTTATGGGTAACCCAGTGACTGGTCTCCTCTTTTATGGGTGCCACAGTTACTGGTCTCCCACTGTTATGGGAGTCACAGTGATATTCTCCCCTCTGTGATGGGTGCTTCAATCTCTGGGCCTCCTCCATACTGGGAGACAAGTCACTGGTCCTCTTATTTGAAGGGTGCCCAGTTATTAGACTTTTTCCATAGTGGGTACTCCATTGTCTGGGCCTCTTTCATGATTTGTGCATCAGTCACTGCTCTTCCTCTAAAATAGATACCACAGTGAATAGTTGTCCTCTATTATGGCTGTGCCACTAACTAGCTCTTCTCTGTGATGGGGTCACAGTGATAGACTCTCCACTGTAATAGATGCCCCAGTGCCTGGGCCTTCTCTTTAATGGGTGCCCCAGTGAATAACCCTTCTCTGTAAGGGCTGTCCAAGTGACTTGCCCACCGCTGTGATAGGTACAACTGTGATTGGCCTTTCTCTATTATGGGTGCTCCAATGAGTGCTACTCCTGTGTGTTGGGTGCTCAGTGACTGGCCTTTCTCTGTGATGAGTACCCCTGTGACCAGCCTTTATTTGTGATGACTGTCCCAGTAACTGGCCCTCCTCTGGAATCTGCCTCAATGACTGGCCCTCCTCTGTGATGGCGCCTTATTGACGACCCTCTTCTGTGATTGGTGCCCCAGTAACTGACTCTCCTCTGTAATCAGTGACCATCTGACTGACTCTTACCCATGAAGGGGAGCCCCAGTGACTGGCCTCCTTTTGAATGGGTGCCCCAGAGACTAGCCATCTACTATGATGTGTTCCCTATGACTACACTTTCTTTGTAATTGGCGCCCCAATGACTAGACCTTCTCTATGATGGGTGCCCCAATGACTGGACCTCCTATGTGATGGGCGCCCCAGTGACTGACCCTCTTTTGTGATTAATACTGCTGTGAGTGGTCCTCCTTCTAAAGGTTTCCCCAGTGACTGGGCCTTCTCTGTGTTGGGTACCTCAGTGATTGACCCTCCTGTGTGATAGGTAACTGTGTGACTGGCTATCCTCTGTGATTTGTGCCCAAGTGACTACCCATCCATAAAGAATGCCATAGTGAATTGCCTTCCTCTGTGATGGCTGGATCAGTGACTGACTCTGTGATGGGTAACCCACTGACTGATTCTCCTTTGTGATAGTTGTCCCCAGTGAATGGACCTGTTCTGTGATGGGTATCACAGTGACAGGTTCTCCTCTGTAATGGGTGCACCAGTGACTGGCCCTCTGCCATTATGGGTTCCCAATGACATGTCCTCCTCTGTGATTCTTGCCCCAGAAACTGGCTCTTCATCATAATGGTTTCCCACTAGCTAACCTTCCTTTTTGAAGGTTGCTCTAATATCTGTCCTTCCTCCATATTGGTGCTTCAATGGTTTTTCATCTTCTGTTATAGGTGCCACTGTGACTAGCCTTTCTCTGGTTTGGGCATACCAATGACTAGTCCCCCTCTCTATGTGTGTCTTCATGACTGCCCTGCCTCTGTGATGACACAGTGACTGAGCCTTCTCTACTATTGGTGCTCCAGTGACTGCCACTTCTCTGAATTGAGTGCCCAGTGAATGCCTTTCCTATGTAATTGCTGCACAATTCACAGGCCCTCCTTTATCATTGGTTCCCCAGTAACTAGGCCTCTCTCCTCCATAATGGGTGCCCTAATGATGGACTCTCCTTCATTATGGGTACCTCAATACCTTGCCCTCCTGTTATGAATGCTACAGAAGACTAGCCTTTCTTTGTGTTGGGTGTATCAATGACTAACCTTCTCTGTGAGGGATGTCCTCATGACTGGCCCTCCTCTCTAATGGGTGCCACAATAGCTGGTCTTCTTCTGTTATGGGTAGCCTAGTCACTGTTCCTTTTCTGTGATGGCTGTCTCAGTGACTGGCACTCCTCTATGATGGGTGTCCGGTGATCATACCTTATCTGTGAAGGGTGTCTAGGACACTTATCCTCCACTGTTATTTGTGTCCCAGTGACTAGTGTTCCTCTATAATAGCTGCCATTGTGATCGGGTGTCCTACATTATGGGTGCCACTGTTTCTGTGCTTCCTGGATTATTTCTGCTACAGTGAACGTTCCTCCTGCATAATTGGTGTCCTAGTGACTAGTCTTCCTCTATGATAGGTTCCCAGTAACTAGGCTTCCTCCATAATAAGTGGCTGAGTGACAAGCCTTACTTTTTGATGAGTTTTCCAGTGATTGATCTTCCTCAGTGATGAGGGCCTAGTTATTGTCCTTCTTCTATGATGGTTGTTCCAGTGAAGGTCCCTCTTTCCTAATGGGTGACTGGCACTCATGAGTTATTGGTGTCATAGTGACAAACCCTCTTTTGTGTGGGTGTCTCAGTGATTAGTCCTTCTCTGTGAGGGGTGCCCCAGTGACTGGCTCTTCTCTGTTATGGGCTCCCCAGTGATTACCCCTCCTCTATGATGAGTGTCTTAGTGAGTGACCCTCCTCTGTGATGGGTGGCCCAGTGATTGTCTCTCTTCTGTAGTGGGTGTTTCAGTGACTGATTCTCCTTTGTGTTCGTTGCCTCGTTGACTGATCCTCGTCTCTGATCATTGCTCCTGTGACAGGCACTCATTAGTGATGGGTACCCCAGTGATTGACCTTCTCTGTGAAGGGTACTCCAGTTTCTCATCCGCCACTCTTATGGGTGTCTCAGTGACTGCCCTTGTCTGTGATGGATGTCCCAGTGACTGGATCTCTTGTGTGATAGATGCTAAATGACTGTGCCTCTTCTATAATGAGTGCCCCAGTGATTGTCTTCCTCTATGTTGAGTGTATCAGTAACTGGACCACTTTGATAATTGGTGCCCCAGTAACCAGCAATCCTCTGTGATTGATTATCCAGTGACTGGATCGCCTTTGTTTCATTTTGTTTTGGCAACAGTGTCAATTCCTTCTGTATGTGGGTTTAGTCACTACTAGCCCTCATCTGTGAAGAATGCCCCTGTGACTTTCCCAACTCTGTTATAAGTGTCCAGTGACTGGTCCTCCTCAGTATTATTGCATCAGTGGCAGACTCTCCTTTGTGATTGGTACCACAGTGACTGTACCTTCTTCATATTGGGTGCCCCAGTGACTGGCTCTCCTCCATTATGTGTGACCTAGTGAGTGATCATCCTCAGTGATTGGTGTCCCTGTGATTTACCCTCCATTATAATTGTTGCCCCAGTGACTAGTCCGTCTTTGTGCAGATTGCCTCAATGACTCGCTCTCCTCCATATTGGGTGCCGAAGGAACTTGCCCTGCTCTGTTTTGTGTGCCACAGTGACCAATCCTTCTCTGTATTGGTTGTACCAGTGACTCGCTCTCCCCTGTAAAGGGTGCCCACCAACTTGCCTGTGTCTGTGATGGGAGGTTCAGTGAGTGACTCTCCTTTTCGATGGCTTCCCCACTGACTGGACCTTCTCTTTGATGGGTGTTCCCGTGACTAGCCCTCTTCTGTGATGGATATTCCATTGACTGGCCCTCCTAGTGATGAGTACACAGTGACTATACCTCCTCTATTATGGGTGTCTCAGTGACTTCCTTTCCCTTGTTATGGATGCAACAGTGAATAGCCCTTCTCTGTGTTGGGTGTATCAGTGACTAGCCATCCTCTGTAAGCGTTGCCTTCATGACTGGCCTCTCATCTGTGATGCATGTCCCAGTGACTGGCCCTCCTTTGAGAAAAATGTCATAGTGACTGATCTTCCTCCAATATGGGTACTCCATTGAATGTCCCTCCTTCATGGCGGGTGTTCAGTGACTAGTTCTCCTCCCTTATGTGTGCCTCTGTGATTGGGCCTTCCTTATGAATGGTGCCCCAGTGACTGGCCTTCATATATGATGGGTGCCCCAGTGAAGAGTCCTCCTCTGTGATGGGTGTCACAGTGACTTTGCCTTCACTACAAATGGAGCTCCAGTGACTGAGTCTGTTCTGTGAATGGTGCCACAATGATTGTCCTCTGTGATGAACACCACAATGAAAAGCCCTTTTCTGCGATGGATGTCCTAGTAACTGGCCTCTTCCATAATGGTTGTTCCAGTGACTGACTCTCCTTGTTGACAGATGCCACAGTTACTGGGATTTCTCTATAATGTATTCCCAGTGAGTGACCCTCCCATGTGATGAGTGCTCCAGTGACTGACTTTCCTCAGTGAAAATTGCCTCAGTGTCTGATGGTCTTCTATGCTGGGTACAAGACTTATTTTACCTCTTCTGTGATGGCTATCCCAGTTATTGGCCCACTTTAATGACTGGAGCCCATCAGTGAAGAAGTCTACTCACTGGGGTACCCATCTGAAAGGAGAGTCAGTCATTGGGTCAACAATCACAGAAGAGAGCCAGTCACTGGGGCACACACATCACAAATGAGTATCAGTCACTGAGTCACCCATCTGTGACTGAGAAACTACTATTGGGTGCCCCAGTGACTGGCCCTCACTGAGATGGGTGACTGAGTGACTGATCCTCATCTGTGATGTGTGTGCCCCAGTGACTGGCTCTCTTCTGTGATTGTTGACCCAATGACTGGCTCTCCTGTCAGATGAGTATCCCAGTGAGTAGACTTTTTCACTGATGGGCACCCCGGTGACTGGCTTTTGTCTGTACTATGTGCCCCAGTGATTGACACTCATCTCTGGTTGGTCCCCAGGTAACTGGCCTTCATATGTGTTGGTAGATTCAGTATCTCACTGTCATTTGATGGATTTTCAGTGACTGGGCCTCCTCTGTGACTGGTACCCCAGTGACTGGCACCCCTTCACTGTGGTTGCCCCGTTGACTACCACTACTCTGTGTTGGGTTTCCCAGTTACTGGACCTTCTCTGTAATGGGTTTCACAGTGACTATTCTTTCTTTTGGATGGGTATCCCCATTACTGACCATCTTTTGAGATGGGTGTCCCAATGAATGCCCCTTGTCTGTAATGGGAGTCATGGTGACTGACTCTTCTCCATGATTGGTGCCCAAGTGACTGATCATCCTCTGTGATTGGTGCCATATTGATAAACTCTGTTTTGTGATGATGCCCCAGTGGCTAACCTTCCTTTCTGTTGCATGCCTTTGTGATTGGGCCTCCTCTGTGATGCTCTTCAGAGTGACCAGAACTGCTTTGTGATTGGTGCCCTAGTGATTACCCTCATTGTGATGAATGTCTTAGTGACTAGCCCTCTTGTGTGATGGGTGCCCCATTGACTGATCCTCATCTCTGATGACTGTCCCATGGGCCAGCCCTCTTCTAAATACCTTGCCCCACTGACCAGCCCATCTCTTTGATATGTGACCAGTACTGACCCTTCTCCAAAATGGGTAACCTAGTGACTTGCCCTTCTCCGTGATGGGTGCCAAATGATTGGTCTTTCTCTGAGATCAGTACCCTAGTTTCTTGATCTCCTCCATGTTGGTACCATGGTAAGTGGCTCTTCTCCATTATGGGTGCCCTAGGGATGAGCCCTTTGCTGTGAAAATTGTCCCACTTATTGGATCTCCTTCATAATGGCCTTCCTTTGTGATAAGTGTCCTAGTGAGGGTTCCTCCTCCGTAATATTACCCCAGTGACTAGACCTCCTCTATAATTGTTGTTCCATTAATCAACCTTCATAGACAATGAATGCTCAGTGACTATGCCTCTTCTGTGATGAGTGTCACATTAATTGAGCCTCCTCTATAATGGGCTCCCCAGTGACTGGGCCTCCTCTTTGATTTAGTGCCTCAATGACTGTATATCCTCTGTTGTGAATACTGCAGTGATTAGTCCACTTCTATGATTTATTTCCTACTAACTGGTCCTCCTTTAAAATGGGTGCCCCAGTGACTAGCCTGCCTCCACTATGGATGCCCCAGTTATGGCCCTACTCCATATTAGCTATCCTAGTGCCTAAAACTCTTCTGTGATTGATGTCCAAGTGACTGGGCCTCAATCAAGTTGGGTGCCAGAGTGACTAGCCCTCCTATGTAATGGGTGTTCCAGTAACTGGGCCTCCTGCATAAGTGGTGTCCCAGTGACTTGCCCCCTTCTGTGATGGATTTTCCTCTCTGATGGGTGCCCCAACTGAGTTGCTCTGTTCTGTGGTAGTTTCCCCAGTGACTGGGCCTCTTCAACAAAGGATGCACCAGGGAAGCTCCCTCCTCTGTGAAAAATACTCCAGTGATTGATGATTCTTTTTGATGGTTACCACATTGTTTTTACCTCCTCTCTGATAGTTGCCTCAGTTACTAGCCCTCCTGTGTGATCAAAGCCCTATTGACTGAGCGCCTTCTCTTGCATGCCCCAGTGACTGTTCAGCCTCTGTGATGGGTTCCTTAGTGACTCACCCTATTCTATAATGTGTGACTGAATAACTTGCTCTCTTTGTGATATGTTCCCCAGTAACTGGCTCTCTTCTGTGGCGGTTATCCATGTGACTGGATCACCTCTCTGATGGATGCACAAGTGAGTAGACTTCTTCTATGATGGGTGACCAGTGACTGGTCCTCCTCCAAAAGATGTGGCCAGTGACTTGCAGAACTCTGTGATGACTGCGCAGTTAATGGCCCTCCTCTGTGCCTGGTGCCACAGTAATGGTATAATGTATGCCCTAATGACTAGCCATCCTAAGTGATGGGTGCTGCAGTGATTGGGTCTCCTCCATATTGGGTGTTCCAATAACTGGGTCTCTTCCATTATGGGTTTCCCAGGGACTAGAACTCCTCTATGATTGATCCCTAGTGAATGGTTCTTCTCCATAATTGTTGCTTCAGTGACAAGCCCTCCTGCTATGGGTGTCACTCTTCCTGGGCCTCATCAATAATAGGTGCTCCAGTGACTAGCCCTCCTTTGTGAAGGGTGCCCCTGTGACTGGCCCTCCTGTATCAAGAGTGCCCCAGTGACTGACTTTCCACTGTAATGGAAGTCCGAGTGACTGACTTTTCTCTCAATTGGTGCGCCAGTTACTGGCCTTCTTCTGTGATGGATTCCACAGTGAAAATCCTCTTCTGTGATGGGTGTCCTATTGAATGGCCCTCCTCTATGGTACATGCTTTTGTGACTGAACCTCCTTTGTGATGGGGGCCACACTGACTGGCCCTGGCCTCTAGTGGGTGACCCATTGACAGTCTCTCCTCTGTGATTGGTTCCCTAGTGAATGAGCATTCTGTGTGATAAGTGCTTCAGTGACTGGACCTTTTCATTGATGGGTTCCCAAGTGACTGGCCCTCTGCTGTGATGTTTGTCCCAGTGACTAGCCCTTCTCCATAATAGGTTCCCCAGTGACTTACCCTCCTCTGTTATCAGTGCTACAGTGACTAACCCTCTTTTGTGTGGGTGTTCCTGTGAATATCCCACCTTGGTGAATGTTGACTCTGTGACTGGATCTCTTCTGGGATGGGTATCCCATTTAGTCGCCTCCCTCCCTGAAGGGCGCACAAGTGACTGTTTCACCTGTGTGAGGGGTTCCCCAATATTTGGCGCTACTCTGTAATGGGTAATCCAATGACTGTCCCTCTTCTGTCCCGGTGACTGGAATCTTCTGTGATAGGTGCCCCAGTGACACTGTCGCCTTTGTGTTGGGTGCACCATTAACTGGCTTTCCTCTGTGCTAAATGTCAGTGACTGGCTGTCTTCTGTGACTTGTGCACCAGTGATTAGTCTTTTTCTGTGATGATTGCCTCTATGTTAGCCCTCCATGATAATGGAAGCCCCTGCGACTGGCCCTACTCTGTGATGTGAATCACAGTGACTGGGCCTACTACATAATGGGTGCTCCTGTGACTAGCTCAACTCTGTGATGAATACACCTATGACTAACCCTCCTCCAAAATGAGTTCCCCAGTGACTCACCTTCCTTTTGATGGCTGCCCTTGTAACAGGCCATTCTCTATGATGGTGTCCCGGTGATAGGCTCTCTCCATAATGGGCGCCTCAGTTCCTGTCTCTCTTCTGTGATGGTTACCTCTGTGTCTAACCCTCTTCTGTGATGGGTGGCCTGGACACTTATTCTTCTCAGTGATGGTTGCTTCTGTAACTACATGAACTCTTTTATGGGTTCTTCAGTGACAGGGCTTTCACTGTGATGGATGCCCCAATAAATAGCCTCCCTGTGTGATGGATGCCCTAGTTACCAATTCCCTTCTGTGATGGGTGCCTCAGTGACCATCCTTCTTTGTTTTCAGTACCCCAGTGATTGGCATTCCTTCATATAGGTGACCCAGTGTCTGGACTTCCTCTGTGATTGGTACCTTAGTTACTAGCCATCCTCTGTGATGAGTGCCTAAGGTAGTAGCCCTCCTTTCTGTTAGGTACCTGAGGTCTGGACCTCCTGCTAATGGGTACCCTAGTGATTGGCCCTCCACTGTTGGAGGTTTCAGTGCCTGGATCACTGCTGTTAGGTGTCTAAGTAACTGCACCATCTCTGATAGGTGTCCCAGAGACCAGCCCTCCTATGTGATGAGTACACTGACTTTACCTCCTCTCTGATGGTTATCTCAGTTACTGACTCACCACTGCAATCAGAGTCACAGTGAATGGACCCTCCTAATGAGTGTCCCAATGACTGACCCTGGAATGTGATGGGTGTCAATGCCTGGATCTCTTTTGTGATGGCTGTCCCAGTGGCTCTCCTCTGTGATGGTTTTCCCAGTGACATGCTCTCCTTTCTGATGGGTGCTCCAACGAATAATCTTTTTTCTGTGATCGGTGCCCCAGTGACTTACCTTTCTCTATAATATATTCCTCACTGACTTGCACTTTTCTGTGTTGGGTGTGCCAGTGACCAGTGCTCCTCTGTCATCAGAGACCTAGTGACTAGCCCTCATCTATAATGACTTCCTTAGTGACTAGCTCTCCCTTGTAATTGGCACCCCAATGTCTGATTTTACTCTGTAATGTGTATCCCCGTGGCTTTCTTCTCTGATGGTTGCCCTAGTGACTGGGTCCTCTTCATAATGGGTGCCCTAATATGGCCCCTCCTCTAATGTGGTTGCCCCATTGACTGACCATCCTCTGTTATAGATGCCTCACAACTGGCCCATTTCTGTGATGGGTACCACACCAACATTGCCTCCTCAGTGATGTCTGTCCCAGTTGTTGACCTTACTCTGTGATCAGGACGCCAGTAACTGAGCCTTACTATTGAGTGCCACAGTGACCGACTCTCCACTGTGGTGGGTTCTTCAGTGACTGGTCCTCTGTGATGTACACATCAGTGATGGTCTCTCCTTTGTAATGGGTGCCCCAGTGAATGGTATTCTCTGTCTTTGTTACTTGCCATTCTTTATGATGGGTTACACAGTGACTGCCCCTGCTCTATGATGCATGCCCTAGTGACTGCCCTTCCTCTATGATTTGTTCCCTAATGACTGGCCAACCTTTGTGATAGGTGCCTTAATGATTGGCACTAAACGGTGATTGTTATCTTAGCATGTAACCCTCCTCAAAATGGGTGCCCTAGAGACGTGTCTTTCTCTGTTTTCTGTACCTGTGACTGTGCCTCCTCTGTCACTGGTGTCTAGTGAGAGTCCCTACCCCATAAAGGTTTTCTCAGTGACTAGCCCTCTTCTGTGATGGATGTACCACTTACTGCACCTCTTCCATATCGAGGACCCTACTGACCGGCACTTCCTTGTAATTCGTGTCCCAGTGAATGGGCCTCCCCTATGATTAGTGCAACAGTAATAGTCCTTTATGTATGATGGGTGTACCAGTGACTTGCCCTCTTCTGTGATGGGTGTTACAGTGACTGGGCCTCCTCCATAATGAATGCCCTGTTAACTGGTCATCTCTATGATTGGTGTCTCAATGACTGCTCATCTTCTCTGATGGGTGTCACAGTGACTAACCCTTTTCTGTGATGGAGGGCATCATAATTGGGACTTTGACAAATGGGTGCCAGTGAATAGCTCTCCTCTGTGATGGGTGCCCAGTTTCTGGGTTTCCTCTACAGTAGGTGATCCATTGATTGGCCTCCTCAGTGATGGATGCCCCAGTGACAGACCCTCCTCCAAATTGTGTGACCCAGTGACTAGCTCTACTCTGTGATGGATGTTTCATAAACTGGGCCTTTACTATAATGGGTGCTCCAGTAACTGACTTTCCTCTGTTATGTGTGTCCCAGTTACTGGTTGTCCTCTGAGATAGATGACCCAGAGATTAGGATTCCTTTATAATGGGTAATCCAGTGAATGGTCGTCCTCTGTGAAGGGTGCCCCAGTGACTGGCCCTTCTCTTTAAAAAATGCCTCAGTGACTGATCTTCCTTGAGTATATGTGCCCCAATGACTAGTTCTTCTCACTGATTGCTGAACCAGTAACTGTCTCCCATATAATGGGTATCTCAGTGAATGGCTCCCTCTATTATTGATGCTTCAATTACTGTGCTGCCTTTGTAATTTGTGCTTCAGTGAGTGGTCCTCCTCTATATTTTGTGACCTAGGGGATAAGGCTTCCTCTGTGATAGGTGCCCCTATAACTAAACCTCCTCCATATTAATTGTCCCAATGACAAGCTTTCCTTTCTGATGGGTGAACCAGTGAGTGGCTCCTTTTAGTGATGGGTGCCATCCTCTAGTGACTAGCCCTCCTCTGTCATGGTTGTCCCAGTGAATGGCCTTCCTCCATAATGAGAGACTGGCCCAGTGACTGGTGCTACACTTTTATTGGTGTCACAGTGTCTAGACTTACCCTGTGATGGGTGACCAAATGGCTGTTCCTTCTCTTGGATGGCTGTCTCAATGACTACCTGACCTCTATTATGGTTATACCCAGTGGCTGGGCTTCTTCTGTCATGGGTGTGCCAGGGAGTAGCCCTCCTCTGTGAAGGGTACCCCAGTTAAAAATTCAACTCTCTGACAGGGGCCCCAGTGACTGGCCTCCCTCTATGATCAGTGCACCATGATTGGCCATCCTTCAAATGGGTGCCCCTGTATCTGGGCATCCTCTGAGATGGTGCCTCAGTTGTTAGTCCTCTTCTGTGATGGGTTCCTCTGTCACAAGCTGTTTTTTGTCAAGGATGTCTCGGTGACTATCTGACCTCTATTATGGTTGCCCCAGTGGCTGGGCTTCTTCTGTCATGGTTGTGCCAGGGACTAGTCCTCCTCTGTGAAGGGTATCCCAGTTAGCAGGTCACCTCTCTGTCGGGGGCCCCAGTGACTGGCTTCCCTCTGTGATCAGTGCACCATGATTGGCTTTCCTTCGAATTAGAGCTCCAGTGTCTGGACATCCTCTGGAATGGTGCCTCAGTTATTAGTCCTCTTCTATGATGGGTGCCTCTGTGACAGGCCGTTTTTTGTGACGGGTGCTCAAGTTACTAGCCCATCTCTGTAATGGATACCCCAGTGACTGGGCTTCCTTCTAATCAGTGCCCCAGTGACTGCCCCTACTCTGTGATGGGCTCCTCAGTTATTAGCTCGACTCTGTGATGTGTACCACACTGATTTTGGCTCCTTTTTGATGACTGCCCAAGTTATTAGCCCTCCTCTGTGAGTTGGAGCCCCAGTGACTGAGTCCTCCTAATGAGTGCCAAAATAACTCTTCCTCTCTGTGATGGATGCCACAGTCTCTTGCTCTCTGTGATGGGTGTCTCAGTGACTGGCTCTTCTTTATTATGGGAGTCCCAGTGACTAGCCCACATATGTGACGGCCGCCCAGTGACTGGCTCTCCTCTATGATAATTGTCCCAATGTCTGATATTCCTCTCTGATGAGTGTCTCAGGGAATATCTTTTCTCTAGTGATGGGTTTGCCAGTGACTGGCCCTTCTCTGTGTTGGGTGCTCCAGTTACTGTCCTTCATCTTTTTTGGTGTCCCAGTGAATAGCCCATATCCATAATGGATGCCTCGGTGACTAGCCCTCCTCTGTGATTGGTGCCCCAGTGTCTAGCTTCCCTCTGTGATGGTTTCCCCAGTCACTGGGCCTCCTCCATAATGGGTGCCCCAGTAACTGGTCCTCATTTGTGTTGTGCCACAGTGATGCTTCCCCCAAAATATGTGCCAAAATGACTAGTCCTCCCCATGAATAGTGACCCAGTGACTGACCTTAATATATGATGGGTGCCCCAGTGACTAGCCCTCTACTGTGATGAATGTCAAAGTAGCCAGGCTTTCTCCAAATTGGTGACCCAATGATTGGGCCTCTTCTGTGATTGGAGACATGATGACTGGTCATTCTCTATGATGAGTGCTGTAGTAACTATCCCTCTTCTATTATGTGAATCCTTATAGTTGGATCTCCTCCAAAATGGGTGTCCCATAAACTAGCCCTCCTCTGAGATGGGTGTGCAAGTGACTGATCATCCTCAAAGTTGGTTGTCCCCGTGACAATATTTATTCTGTGATCGTTGCCCCAATGACTGGGTCTTTTGCATAATGGGTGACTCCGTGATTAGTCATCCTCCATTATAGGTGTCCCAGTGACAGTGTCTCCATGGTAATTTGTGGCCAAGTGATAGGCCCCCCTCCATATTGGGTGTCTTAGTGAATGACTCCCCTGTGTGATGGATGTCTCAGTAATTTGACCTCCTCCACGTTGGATGCCCCAGCAAAAAGCCCTCCTTTGTGATTGGTGTCACTGTCACTGTACCATTTCTGTGACTTGTGCCCCAGTGACTGGTACTCTTCTTTGGTGGATGTCACAGTGACTGGCAACTCCTTCATAATGGGAGACCCAGTGACTATCCCTTCTCTGTTATGGGTGCCACAGTGACTAATTCTCCTCTATGTGGGTGTCCCAGTGACTAGCTCTTTGCTGTGAGGGGTTCCCCATGCAATGCCAGGCTTTGTGAAGGGTGTTCCAGTTACTGATCCTCCTCTGTTATGAATGTGCCTATAACTGTCCCTCCCCTGTGATGGGTGTCCCATTCCCTGAGATTATTAGAGAATCTTCTTCTAATTTCCCTAATACTGTTACATGATGCCTATTGAAAACAACTTTTGGGCCAGGTGTGGGAGGCTGAGATGGGACGGTTCCATGAGGCCAAGAGTTCAAGACTAGCCTGGGGAATGTAGTGAGACTCCACCTCTGCAAGAACACTTTCTTAAAAATTAGCCGAGTATGGTGGTGCATGCCTGTAGTCCTAGCTAATTGGGAGGCTGAGATGGGAGTATTGCTGCTGTAGTGAGCTCTGATCGTGCCATTACCCTCCAGTCTGGGTGACATGGTGAGACCCTGTCTCCCACTAAATAAATGAATAGTTTGTGTTATGTGCTAGATAAGTGGCCTATAAGAATTTATGAATTTATTATCAGTTTTCTATGGCAGGATGAAAGAAAGGTTGCTGTTGAGAAAATGAAAAAACTAAAATTTCATGCTAAGGCCAAATTAACTCTCTGAATAGACACATAGAAGAAAAGAAGGCACAAGGAGGGACTGCTCTAACTATAAAACCTCAGTCAGAGGAGAAACTTTCTAAGGTATGGTGTCCAATGTAGCAGATCTTCAGTAACCACAAACATTTAAGATGCTGAAATGGCACTGTGTTAAATGGTGCTTTTTCTTTGAGCTTATAGTCCAGCTGGACTATAAGTCACATACTGGGAGAATAAAACATCCACAGAACACATGGATATGAAACACCAGTTGTGATTTTTATGGAATTTTTTTAAAAAATCACGGCAAGAGATAAGTATTCAAGTGAGGATTATTTTACACGTTAAGGAGGAGAGCCACATACCTTTTGGAGGAGTTTCATCCCTGGGTAGAAGATCAAACTAGATGACCAAAAATAGACTATTGATTTAGTTGCTCTCTAAGGTCACTTCTAGCTCTGAAACTGTGTGATTCCATAATTTAATGTGGAATGCTCTATGTTCTCAAATGATCACATAGTGCTGGATTAAAGTTTCATACATTGTGGATTGAGTCAGCTGAATTACCTTGGGCTCACTAGAAGGAAGGCCCTCTAGGTTTAGACTGTCACCCACAAAACAGTTTAATATTGGGGATACAGAGGAATAAGGAAAGTACTGCCTTTTGAGGATTACTGTCTTAGTTCATTTTCATTATCTTTCATCTATGGTTAAGCCTCAAATATTCACATTCCATCAGGTACTTAAGAGAACAAGAAGGTTCAGTTTTGTGGAGAGTTTGGTACGAAGGCACACATATCACATGTGTACCCTAGTTATAAAGTGAGCCTAGACTTTACCCATAGAAAAGAAATCATTTTATTTTCTTCATTTCATTCTGATTTACCCTTTGGCCTACTATTATTCTTACTCTCAATGCTCTTAGTTCTTGGCAATCGAGGTTTTTCTTATTTTTTGTTGTTGTTGTTTTGAGTCAGAGTCTCACTCCGTCACCCTGGCTGGAGGGCAGTTGCATGCTTATGGCCCCTGCAGCCTCGACCTGCTGAACTGAGGTGATGCTTTCCTCACAGTCTTCCAAGTAGCTTGAACTCCAGGTTCACAGAACCATGCCCGTCTAATTGTTTGATATACGGAAGAGATGAGGTCTCCCCATGTTGCCCAGGTTGATCTCAAACCCATGGGCTTCGGCAATTCTTTCACTTCAGCCTCCCAAATTGCTGGGTAATTATAGGTGTGAGTCACTGCACATGACCAAGAGAAATTAGGTTTTGATCAACTTTCTATGCTCTGCCCTTGGGGCCAATAATCAACCCCCCAGTACTCTGCTGCGTCTTTTATCTTGGGAGCTAATGCTCAGAAAACATTACTTGACCTGAATTGATTTAAACTTATTTTAAAAGCTTTTTTTCTATTATCTCAAAGCGTTTTTCATCTTGAATCTTCTTTTCTTACTTTTGGTCTTTCCTCTGATAGTTTCCTTCCCTGGTTGTGGTAGCACTCACCTCTCTATCCATATTTATTTGTTCCTTCTAACTTCCTCTCAGCCATGTTGTTAGATTTTTTAATTGTCCATTTTATACTCTGCTCTTTAATTAATTTTTAACTCTGAGATCATCAACAAATCAATGTCTTAGTTCATTTCCTTCCTCTGTTAAATGATTTTTGAGTTCCAATTATAAGTCATAGCAATATTTTAACTACTATATACTTGCTACAGAGCTAATAATTCCATGAAAAATATAGTTAAAGTACTGACAGTAATCTTCAGATGCTTGAATGAATATTATGGGAAAGAAAATATGTCAAATTATTCATTGTAGGCTGGGCACGGTGGCACAACCTGTATTCCCAGCACTTTGAGAGACTGAGGCGAGTGGATTACCTGATCCCACAGGTTCAAGACCAGCCTGAGCAACTTAGCAAGACCTTATCTCTAGAATAAGTCAAAAATTAGCTGGCTATGATAGCACTCCCTTGTAGTTCCGGCTATTTGGAAGGCTAAGGTGGAAGGATCACTGAAGCCCAAATGATCAAGGCTGCGGTGACTGGGAGCATGCCACTTCACTCCAGTCTGAGCCACAGAGTGACACTCCAACTCAATATACATGTATATATATATTCATTGTAGTTTCAGTAAACAGAACTAGTTTATTTGGGGGGTGAATTTAGTAGAGAGGCAGAATTTGTAAGGAAGAACTTTTGGGGGAAAAATAGACTAATGACAGATTTATATTTCCCCTCCCTGGCTCTTTTCTGATGTTTTGCTCCTCACTCAACAGCTCTAGTTTCTTGAATTCTGTCCTCAATTCTTCAAGGCAGCAAGGCTATGGATTTTCTGTTAAGGTTTATTCTTCCAGTTTTTCTCAGACTAAAGACTGTCAGAATTGAAAACTTGGCACAATTTCTTCCTAGTATCAATACCCTGCATATCGTTCTGCTTTTGATTGTTCTCCAGTATTTTCAGATAGCTCTTTTATGTTTTGTCTACATTGTATGTCTGTTATTTGAGAAAGGATAGGACTAATAGAAGTTACTTGGTCCTCCTGAAATGAGAAGTTTCTAAGATTTCTTAATTGTTGTTAGGTCACCTGGTTTTTTATGTTCCCATCAGTTTAATAATATTTTAATTAAATGATTGAAATGGGAAATTTAGATAAAAGATCAAATGCAAATTAATTGTGAATTATTTTAAACGACTTTATCTCCTGAATTTTCAGCATGACAAGAGTTTGAGGCCATTGCCTTGCTAGACTCTGGTGGGGTCATGTGCTCTTTGAGCTGTGGCTGTGGCCAGGCTTCCTGACTTCAGCCCCCTCCCCCAACCGGGGGAGGTGAATCTTCTCTCTCCCTTCTCTTTCTCTCCCTAGTTTACTTTTAAATAAGCTATAATCTTAAATCCTAAAAAAAAGAGTTTTACAAGGAGACTATAGAAGTAGAAACGTTAAAAATACACTCAAGGAGAAGGAAGAACTAATTAGTGCTTTGCAAGCCCAACTTAACCAGACACTGGCAGAGCAAGTGTACAGCTATGAGTGTAAATTACTACATCTTCCTTAGGTTAACGAATTACTAAATTCCAGTATATTAATATATGGTTATACATTTTTTCTAGATATCCAGTGGATATTTCTCTACATATCTATGTGTCCTTCCTTCTTGATTTTCTGTCTGTTAATATTATTAGAATATACATTGATGTTTGTCACTTTGATTTACAATTGTAAATATCCAGTGTGCCCTCTGAATATATGATTTCACATATTGTACAGTTTTTCGTTGCTTTATTTCACTTTAGGCATTCTATTTTGTTACTTTGGAGTTACTTCTGATTTTATCCTCTATTCTGAAATGATTTTTTCTTTTATGTCATACTTCTCATGTGTTGTCATCTCGCTTCTGATTTTTCTAATTCTGATTTATGTTTTCCTCTTGTCTCATATAATTTTCTCAATTTAAAAAAATTCCTTTTGAAATGGATTGCAATTTTTATTTATTTTCAGTTTGGGGAGGGAACCAAGAAACCCTGAACTTGTTTATTAAAAAATTGTGTATTTATTCTTACATATTTAAACTTCAGTTACCTTCAAAGTCCTCTCAGCTTGATGCTAGACACCTGTGTCGACAGTTTTCCCACTGCTCAAAACAGTTTTGAAGTTGTCCATTTTTATGCCTTTTAGTGCTTTTGCCATTTTTTTCACTTCTTCCATGTTAGCCAAACATTTCTCTTTGAGAACTTTTTGCATGGGGGAACAAACAAATAAAGTCCCTTGGGGTGAGATTGGGTGGATAGGAAGGGTGGGATACAAGGGTCCTGCCATTTTTGGTCAAAAACTGCTGAATGCTCGTAAGGTGGGCAGGTGTGTTGCCATGGTGGAAGAACCAGTCACCTGATTGCCACAACTTGGAACGTTTCATCTGCAAATTGTGACACAACCTTCTCAAAACTGCCATTTAAAAGCTTTATTTTACTGTTTGATTCAGAGGAACAATTTTCAAGTGTGCATAAGAGATCCACTGTCAAAATATAATTCTGATTTTGGGGGTCTTCCCCTTGTATTACCTCTGGTATGCTCTTACCGAATTATCATGCTTCTTAGTATTTCTTATCTTATAAAGAAAATATTTTATATCCTACAGTTATGGAGGCTGAGAAGTCCAACATTTAGAGGCTGCATCTGGTAAGAGTTTTCTTGCTGGTGGATGCAATGTCCTGAAGTATCACTTGGTGAAGGGGCTGAGTGTGCTAATATGCTAGCTCATTTTTCTCTTTCTGTTTTTTTAAACCACCAGTTTCCTTCCTAGGATGAACCATTAATCCATTAACCCACCAATCTATAAATGTATTCACTCATTCCTGAGGACAGAGTCATTATGACTCAGTCACCTCTTAAAGACCCCGCTTTACTACTGCCACATTGGGGATAACACTTCAATATGAGTTTGGGAGGCGACATTCAAACCATAGTATTCCACCTTAGGTCCTCCAAAATTCACATCCTTTTTTAGATACATTCATACCATCCTAAAGTGCTAAAGTCCTAATTCATTCAGCACCAGCTCAAGAGCCCAAAGTCTCATCTGTAAGCCTGTGAAATTGAAAGTTTATCTACTTCCAAACCACAATTATAAGACAAAGTACTGGGTACACAGTCCCATTCTACAGCCAGTCATGGTGGCTCAAGCCTATAATCCCAGCACTTTTGGTAGCCGAGGCAAGAGGATTGCCTAAGCCCATGAATTTCAGACCAGTCTGGGCAAAATGGCGAGACATTGTCTCTGCAATAAATAAAAAATAAATAAGCTGGGTGAAAGAACACACCTGTAGTTCTGTCTACTTGGAAGGCTAAAGTAGAAGGATCACCTGAGCCCAGCTGGTCAAGGCTGCAGTTGCCCTGAGCATGACACTGCACTCCAGCATGGGTGACAGAGTGAGATTACAGTTAAAAAAAACAAAGAAAGAAAGACCTTATGGAAATCTGGACCCTAGAGAGCAGCCATTGGGTCTTAAGACTGCAGAAGACCTTCTTTGAATCCATGTCCAGTGTCCACTACCCTCTGAGATCTCCAAAGGTCTCTGAGGCCTCAAGCAGTCTTGGCATTATAACTGTGCTAGGTTTAATACACCCAACTCTCTCAGACTGGCATTGCATTCTAGAAGCTCTATAGACTGGGTTCTTATTGAAAGTCCTACGACCAATGTTCCACTAGGCATTACTCTAGTGGAAGCTCGTCATGGTCATTCCAAACCCACATTTATGCTTGGCATTTGCTCTAATAGGAGCTTTCTGTGGTGATTCTGCTCCTGCAATAAGTCTTTGAGATTCCTGGCTTGTGTTCACATTTTTTACATCTGAGTGAAGGCTACCAATCCTTCACAACTCTTGCTATCTGGAAGCCTGCAGAATTAGCACCACACGAAGAATGCCAAGGTTTATAACTTGTATCTTCCAGAGCTGCCACAGGAGCCACATTATCTAGAGCCACCATACACCAGCCAGAATAGCTGGGATGCAGGGAGCAGTGTCTTGCGGTGGTATACTTGGTCTATTCCCAGAAACCATTCTCTCCTCTCAGAACTCTGAGCCTGTGATTAGAGGGGCAGTCCAAAGCTTTTCTGAAATGCTTCTGAAATACCATTGGGGCCTTTTTCCATTGTCTTGACTATTAGTTCCTGACTCTCTATTAGTCATGCTCATCTCAGTAGCAAGTGGTGGCTATCTACTCTTGGATTTCCCTATTTGGATTCCTTTCCTGGAAACATTCTTTCATTTTCTACCACATGGCCAGGCTGCAAATTCAAAAACAAAATTGGCTGTTTCTCTTTTCTTGCAGTTTACTATAAGCAGATAGCAGTAACCACATAGCATCAGGAGAATTTTGCTGCCTAGAAATATCTTCTGCCAGATACCCTAGTTTATCAATCTTAAGTTCAAACTTCTACAAAGTCCTTAGACATGGACATAGTTCAGCCAAGTTCATTGCCAATTTATAACAAGGACGGCCTTTACTCCAGTTTTTAACACCTTGTTCTTTTGTTCAATCTGAAACATAGTCTAAATGGCCTTACCGTTCATTTTTCTACCAGCATTCTGATCATGACCCACTTAACTGACCTCTAAGGAGTGCCAAACTTTCCCTAATCTTTTTGTCTTCCAAGTCCTCACCAGAATATTGGATTTTGGAGCCTGTCCATCCAAATACTTCCAGCCTCTGTTTATAACCCAATTCTAAAGCTACTTTCTCACTTTCAGGTATTCATTATCAGCAACAACCCCACTTATTGACACCAGTTTTTTTTTTGTCATAGTTTGCTTTCTGTTACTTATAACAACATGACTGAGATGGGGTAAATTTTAAAGATAAATTATTTATTTCTTACAGTTACAGAGGTTGAGAAAACCAAGGTTGAAGGTCTGCATCTGACAAGAGTCTTCTTGCATGTGGGTGCTCTTTGTGGCATCTTGAGACAGCATAGGGCATCACATGGTGGTGGGACTGAGGGTGTTAACCTGCAACTCCTGTCTTTTTAACAGGGTCTGGCTCTGTCACTTCAGGCTGGAGTGTAGTGGCAGGATCATAGTTCACTGTAAACTCAAACTCCCGGGCTTAAGTAATCCTCCCACCTCAGTCTCTCAAGGACTATAGGCCTATAGGTGTGTACAACCATGCCCGGGTAATTATCTTAAATTATTTTTGTAAAGACAAATTCTCATTCTGTTGCCGAGGTGGGTCCTGAACTCCTGGCCTCAAATGATCCTCCCATCTCAGTCTCCCAATGTGCTGGATTTACAAGCATAAGCTACAGTGCCCAGCATGCTTTTTTTTAAATAGAAACATATATGGGGTTTGATCTTGATCCCTTTCTGTTCCTTATTTTTTTCATAAACATTTAGAAGGAGTTTTTGTTCAGGAAAACTTCTCTTTACAGACTTCTTTCTTCTGTTGTTTTTGAGTTGTATCCAAAGATATGTAAGGTAGATCTTTGAGATTTTCTGACTTTCTTCCCTCTGACCTTCACTTAGACCTATACCAGCCCTGCCCAATAGTAATAGGTTTGCTTATAATAACCAAAGACTGAACCAGGGATATTTAAACATGTCCATCAACAAATGGGAATATTTAAATAAATTGTGGTATATCCACACAGTGAAATACTAAATAGAAATAAAAAGGAATGAATTATGCATCAATAGTATGCTTTTATTTTAAATTTTAAAATGTGTCTATCCTTAGTTTTGAACTGGAAAGATGATTCAATTATAATTAGACTAATAATATTTTTATATTTTAATTATCAATTGTGAATAATATTTTGTCAATGGTTACTCATTCTATCTGCATTAAGTATTCAAATAAACATATTATGATGGTACATAGAAAATCATACGTCAGCCGGGCTCGGTGGCTCAGCCTGTAATCCCATGCTTTGGGAGGCTGAGGTGAGTGGATTGCCTGAGTCTGCAGGTTTGAGACCCGCTTGGGCAACTTGGCGAGACCTCATCTCTACAATAAATCAAAAATCAGTCGGGTGCGGTAGTGGGCACTTGTAGTTCCAGCTAATTGGAAGGCTGAGGCAGAAGGATCACCGGAGCCCAGCAGGTCGAGGCTGCAGTGGCCAGGAGTGGCCACTGCACTCCAGTCTGGGCCATGGAGTGAGACTCCAACTCCAAAAAAAAAAAGAAAATCATATGTCATGGGTATAGAAGAAACTAATTCAAACTGAATCAACTTATTGACACCAAATACCTGCATACTTGTTACTTGTGTAATACCTCGATATAATCTTATATGATGCAACAGATGAAGAAAATGTAGTCATCCCAAAATAAAGGTCTATTTAATGAAAAAATAATTTGTACTATAGTTTTTAATTTAAATTAATTAAAAGTAAATAGTATTAAAAATTAAATATTGGAGTTCCGGTAAGATGGCAATGGCATAGGTGGAATTGTGAGATTCTCCAAACGTGAGCTCCTGAAGAGACTCTTACTTTTCTTCCCCCAACACTCCTGCCCACTGACAGTCGCACTGGTCCAAGGCCCAGGGAACTTCAGTCCCACTCAGGGCCAGATATTGCACCCCCAGCTGCTGTTGCTCCACTATACGTGACTCCCACCCATGTGGGAGTCTCGGGTCTCAGCTCCCTCCCTGGCTACTTCATCTAGCCCAGCACCCAGCACCAAGTCGTCAGTCACCCAAGGAGGCTCTGGGCACCTGTCCCTCAGAGATACCGGTCCCATTTCTGGCTGAAGTACCCTGTGAGGGACCCAGGGCCACTCTCGCTGCTCACCGCCTGCCCTTTGGAGCTTTGGAGCTCTGGAGCTCTGGGCCCTCCCTGGCTGAGACACTCAGCATGTGACTCCATGCTTGTGTAAGAGAACAGCATATCTTAAGGAGGTGCTGATCAGAGACTCTCAGCTCCAGAGGAGGGAACTCCCAATACCCTCTTCCACCCCAGCCTGCTGGTGGCACTCCAGATGCAGCACCCAGCTGTACAGCTGATCTCTGGTGCCTCCCATGCCACCACAGCCCATCATAGTGGATTGACCAGGGACCCAGACGAGCAGAGAGAAAAGATCCATGAAAGTGAAGCTGCCACCTCGACCATTCTCCAGGCAGAGATTTGCATTGCCCTGCCCACCTATCAGCAGCCTCCACCTAGGTTCCTAAGGTAACATCACTAAACAGGAGACAAAGCCCCTCCCATATGCTGAATCAGACAAAGGCAACTAAGCATCGCAGACCTCCCAGGCAGCAGGTTAAAAAAATAAACCTGAGCTGTGAGTAAATCTAGCTGCCTGCAATGAAAACAAAGGGGAGAGGCTGGAGACCAGAGCTGAAGAGACTTTAGACACTCAGGAAAGTTTCCAGAGCTAGTCTGATCTCTTATTTTGACTTTTGATTTTATCATTTTAACTGTTTGTTTTGCTCACTTTTGTTTGGTTTCTGACTTACACTATGTTTCGTGATTTTATTGGTCTGTCTTTGCGTGGCTACCAGTATTCTTTAAGGAATTTTGCTTCAGTGTTTTTTTCTCTTCTCTCCAACCTTGTGTCTCTTTTTCAACCGTTAGTTGGTATGTATGTCTGTTTTCCCTATCACTCTTCTCTCTTTCTAACTTCCTATTGACCCTCCCCTTCCTCCATTATTTTCCTCTTTTGTACCTCCTTTTGATTCAGGGACCAAACATACATACTGCTGCACAGACAGATTATAATGCAGTGGGAAATAGGCTCCAGTGTGCTCATACACCTGTTGGTGAATGCTGGAATCAGCATATACATTCTGAATCCCAGCTGCACCCTCAATTAAAGTTCAAAACTGCCAAAAGTACAGCCTGCAGCCCCACCCCAACCTCAAAAGTGAACAAAGCTAGAGGACTCTCATAAGGAAGAAAAGCAGATTGCACAAGTAAAGCAAAAGCAACCCCACCTTCCCTGAAAAACAGAATTAAAGAAGGGGAGGGAAAAGGAGAGAGAGAAAAAAAACTACACAAATGAAGAAAAACCAAAAGAAGAATATGGGTCTCTCCCAGACCCCTGGGAGGGCAGAAACTGAGAAAACTGACTTAGGAAAGCAAGCAATGAAGAGCCCCCAGAATGACTGGACCCAAACAACAAACCTAGATATCAAGGCATTAATGGAGAGATTAAAAAGAACTGAGGAGACACAAGAAGAAAATAGGAAGGACATGATAACTGAGATAACAGTAATAAAGAATACTGTGAATGAAATAAATAACAAACTGATAAGCATGAAAAGCAGAATTACCCAAGCAGAAGAATCTCAGAGCTTGAGAATCAAAATATAAAACTAACCCAAACTCTTAAAAACACAGAAAACAAGCTCAAAAAGACAGGACAAAATGTTCAAGAGATGGGTGATGACTTCAAGAGACCAAAACTAAGAGTAATTGGCCTTCCTGAGGCAGAAAGAGAGACAGAGACCACACTGGAACAAACTTTCCGTGAGATTATTCAAGAAAACTTCCCTTATCTAATCAGTGATGCAAAAATTCAAACACAGGAGATTCAGAGAACCCCTGCAAGACAACAAATGAGAAGACCAACTCCTAGACACATAATAATTTGCCTAATCAAAGTAGGCATAAAAGAAAAAATACTAAAGTCAGCAAGAGAAAAAGGCCAGATCACCTACCAGGGAAGACCAATTAGAATAGCAGGAGATTTCTCTACAGAAACCTTGCAGTCTAGGAGCGTTTGGAGCCCTATCTTCAAAGTACTAAAAGATGAACAATTTCAACCAAGAATAGCCTAACCAGCCAAGTTAAGCTTCATCACCGAGGGAGAATTAAAATCTTTCCCAGATATCCAATTCCTAAGAACTTAGGCTGCCACCAGACCACCTCTCCATGAAACACGTAAGAAAGTACTAAACACAGTTGAAAAAGAAAAAAGAACAACATTCTTCACAAGAGTACAGGAAAAAGAATAAAATACCCATGAACCAACCCCAAAACCAAAAGAAAGACAAGTGGAAGAATAACAACTCTATAAGAACTCTATGATAGGGATGAACTCTCGCATTTCAATAATTAGCCAGAATGTGAATGGACTAAATGCACCACTGAAAAGACATAGAATGGCAAAATGGATAAAATATCACGAGGCAACAATATACTGACTAGAAGAGATCCATCTCACTAGAAAGGTCATGCACAGAATCAAATTAAGAAGATGGGAAACAAATTTTCAAGCAAATGGAACACAAAAGAAAGGAGGAGTCATGATCCTAATTTCGGACAAAGTTCCATTTAAGCTATGAAAAATTTAAAAAGATACAAAGGGCCACTACATGATAAAAGGTTCACTCCATCAACAAGAAATATCTATACTAAATATATATGCATCCATCATAGGAGCACCAATTTTCAAAAAGCAACTTCTAGGAAAACTAAAGAAAGATATTGACTCTAGCACCATCATAACTGGGGACTTTAACACCCCACTCACAACCCTAGACAGATCATCAGGACAAAAAATCAGCAATGAGATCCCGAACCTCAATATGATCCTTGACAAATGGACTTAATTGATACCTACAGAACACTCCATCCAAAGAACACAGAATACACATTCTACTCATCACCACATGGAACGTATTCTAAGGTTGAACACATTTTGGGCCATACATCAAGCATAAGCAAGTTTAAAAGGACCAAAATTTTACCATGCACCTTCTTGGACCACAGTGAAAAAAACAAAAAAAACATTAACACCAACAAGGTCCCCCCAAAATGCACAAAGACATGGACACTAAACAGCATGATACTAAACAACACATGGGTCAATGATAAAATAAAAACGAAGATCAAAAGATACCTGGGAACAAATGAAAATGAAGAAGCATCCTACCAAAATCTTTGGATTGCCATGAAAGTTGTAGTAAGAGGGGAATTTATATCCTTACAAAAGCACATGAAGAAAATGGAAGGAACACAAATTAACAGCCTAACAAGACACCTAAGAAAGCTGGAAAAGCAAAACCACAAAAACCCTAATTTCAACAGAAGAATCCAGATCACCAAAACAAAAGCCCAAATCCAGGACATAGAAGACAAAAAAGATAATACAAAAAAATCAATGAAACGAAAACTGGTTCTCCGAAAGGAAAAACAGGATTGACTGTACCCGAGCTAGACTGACCCAGAAAAAGAGAGAGAAAACCCAAATAAGCACAACAGAAACACAAAGATGAAATCACATCTGACCCTGAAGAAATACAAAACATCATTAGAGACTACTATATACACTTGTATGGAAACAAATTTGAAAACCTTAAGGAAATGGAGGACTTTCTGACATCACACAACCTGCCTAGCTTGAAACAAGAAGAAATTGAGACCCTAAATAGACCAATAACAATCAAGGAAATTGACTACATAATAAGAAAACTACATACAAATAAAAGCCCTTGACCAGATGACTTTCCAGCAGAATTTTACAAGACATTTAAGGAGGAACTGACACCAAACCTACTGAAGGTATTCAGGCGATTGAGAAAGATGGAACTCTCCCCAAATCATTTTATGAAGCTAACATCACATTGATGCCCAAGCCAGGTAAAGACCCAACAAAGAAAGAGAACTACAGGCCAATATCTTTGATGAACATAGATGCTAAATTCCTAACAAGATCCTAGCAAACCGGATCAACAACACATCTCAAAAATCATCCATCATGACCAAGTAGGCTTCATTCCTGGGATACAAGGCTGGTTCAACATTCGTAAAACAATAAATGTAGTTAAATACATCAACAGATGTCAAAACAAAAACCACATGATTATATCATTAGATACAGAAAAAGCTTTTGATAAAATTCAGCACGTCTTCTTGAAAAAAACACTTGAACATCTTGGCATATAGGGAGCATACCTCAAAGTAGTAAAAGCCATCTATGAGAAACCCACAGCCAGCACAGTCCTAAATGGACAAAAATTGGAACCATTTCCCCTGAAAACTGGAGCAAGACAAGGATGCCCACTCTCACCCCTCCTATTCAATATAGTATTGGAAGTCCTGGCTAGAGCAATCAGAGAAGAGAAGGCAATCAGGGGTATCCAAATAGGAAAAGAGAAAGTCAAATTATCTCTCTTTGCAGATGACATGATTGTGTACCTTGAAAACACAAGAGAATCTGTCAAAAACCTCCTTACACTGATAAAGGCCTTTGGCAAAGCCTCAGGATATAAAATAAAGTGCAAAAGACAATCGCATTTCTTTACACCAATAATAAGCAAATAGAAACCTTAATAAAAACCACAATTCCATTCAAAATAGACACACAAAAAAGATATACCTTGGCATCTTCCTAACCAGAGATGTGAAAGACCTTTACAATGAAAACTACAAAACACTGATCAAAGAAATCAAAGATGACACAAACAAGTGGAAAAATATCCCATGCTCATGGATTGGAAGAATCAACATTGTGAAGATGTCCATCTTACCTAAGGCAATCTACATATTCAAAGCAATACCTATCAAATTACCAGCAACATTCTTCTCAGACCTAGAAAAAACAACACAGGAATTCATATGGAAACACAAACGACCAGGAATAGCCAGAACAATCCTCAAAAAAAAAAAAAGCAGGTGGTATCACATGACCAGACTTCAAACTTTACTATAAAGCTTCAATCATCAAAAGAGCCTGGTATTGGTATAGGAACAGGCATATACATCAATGGAATAGAATTGAGATACCAGAAGCAAAACCTCAATTTCTCAACCATCTCATCTTTGACAAATCCTCCACCACCTACCACTGGGAAGAGGAGAACCTATTCCGTAAATGGTGCTGGGAAAACTGGCTGACCACATGCAGAAGATTGAAACAGGACCCCTACTTATCCTCATATACAAAAATTGACTCCAAAGGGATCAGAGACCTAAATGTAAAACCTCAAACCATAAGAACCTTAGAAAATGAAGGACATGCCCTCATGGAAATTGAAACTGGCATCCAATTCCTGAACAAGGTAAATCTTATCTTCAAATACGTCTGGAAAATGCATTTTAAGCTTCCCACCTGCAAAAGTATATAAAAACTCTACAATAAAAGGGGTTAAAGTAGGTTGTCCAACACACAATATCTGTCACAACTGCACAGTATGTTTGAATCATGATTTAATTAATGTATATTATGCTTTATTATTGAAAGCACTTTTAGCAGCAATATGTACTTGTTTTATCTCTATAATGTTACAGTGCCCCCCAAAAATTTTTGCATTAATGAGTAATTCTTTAACATTCTTGCTATATTTTCTTCAAATTTTTAATTTTTTTCTTTTTTCTTCCATTCTTCCTTTCCCACTTTTTCTCTTTTGTTCTTTCTTGCTTGCTTTCTAAAAATTTAATATATGGCTCAATAAAAATCATCTAATATTTTTTATTTTCTTATTCTCTCACCAATGCTGGCTATTATTCTTTTAATAAAATTATTGACAATTAACAGAAAAAATTATTCATTTCAAATAGCATTTGTTTACATAACAAGCTCCATGAATATAAAACTTTCCAGATTATACTGTATATTTTACTATTATCTAAGTAATTTCTATAAATTAAATACTATGATAATGAGTTAAGGTCATCAAAAATACTATTAATTAGTACACTGTGCCACAAAGTAATATGCAACTATTTTATTAAAGAAAAACACTATCTACTCTAGACAACTATGCTTTGTGAGCTCTTATATCAACTTTAATAATACCTCCGTCCTTACTCTCAAATTGAAGTGTGCCTTCCTCTAGCCATGTCCTATTTTTATTACATACTCTCTACTTTTAATTAAATTTTTCTGATCCATTCCAATGCTTTCTCCATGTGTTAAGTTAATGAGCTTTAGAGAATAGACACTTGTAACCTTGGGGACTTGATTTGACTCCTAGTTTTTGTCTCTTATTATGAAAATTGAATTTTAAAAAAAACTTCATGATGATAGAAATATTACTTAAATTTATTAAGAAAATCTAAAAACAGAAAAAAGTCTAGCACTATACTTGAGTCCACTTTTCTTGAAGGAATACATTTGTACATATGCGTATATCAGCCTGGGCCAATAGTGCTCTCTGCTAAATTTACCAAAAAAAGTTACCTTTCTGCCCAAGATATGTCAGGTCACATGATTGATCTGACATATCTTTGATATTACTCTCTGAAAGTTTTATGGTGCAGATAAGGATAATTGAAGTCCAAACAAAAATGGAGAGCTGGATCTCTAATTTAACATATTACTTGAGGAAAAAAATAATTTCAATTCAGGGCATGCTTGTGGACTAGGTGGTCTTCTGTGTATCAGAACAAAGAAAAGGCTAGAGATTTTATAAAAAAGAGAAATGTCGCACACTGCTCTTTAAGAAAGGTTATTGACACTAGTACATTAGCAAACTCCAATTGGTGAGCAGTGGTGGTGGGAAAAATTGGGCCAAGAGTTATAGCAAGTTATCTCAGCAGTTATAGATAAAACTGATTTCAGGTTACAACAGGTAGTTTCAACTGCCAGATGTTTAGAGAATTACTTTCCTAGACCAGTGTTATGTGTCCCAAGTGCTTTTTCCCACCTGCCTTCTCAACTCTGTTTCAGTTATGTATGTCAAGAATAACCCAATTTATATAAGCAACTTTCACAAGATTATTCACTAGCTCAAATAATATAATTTTTAAGACAATTGGCACATATAGACACTAGCCCCTGTAATTTTCTTTGTAGTGTGAAATAATGAAAATAAATAGGTTGATTTGGAGCTTATCATTCTACATTCAACTTTCCTCTGAAGTGACTTCTGACTGAATAACCCTAAGGAAGTTATTATATGGTGATATTTTATCAGAGAAAACTCTGAGAGAGCAATGTGAGAGGTATGAAGAGAGTAGGAAATGGTTGTTTTGTATTTTTTATTATTTTAAAAGTTCTTAGCCGGGCTTGGTGGCTCAGCCTGTAATCCAGCGCCTTCGGGAGGCTGAGGTGAGTGGATTGCCTGAGCCCGCGGATTCGAGACCCGCCTGGGCAGCAAGACCTCATCTCTACAATAAATCAAAAATCAGCCGGGCGTGGTAGCTCATGCCTGTAGTTCCAGCTACTTGGAAGGCTGAGGTGGAAGGATCGCCAGAGCCCAGCAGGCCAAGGCTGCGGTGGCCGGGAGCGGCCACTGCACTCCAGTCTGAGCGACAGAGTGAGACTCCAACTCAAAAAAAAAAAAAAGTTCTTCTATAACTGTCAGCCTTGGTCGCTACCTGCTCCAGCAATCGACTCTCCCTTTCCATAATAGAACCTCAGAACTAACTTTCCTCATGGCATTGAGAACTGAGAAAAAAAGGCCATGGAAAAAATATTGCTAAATTCTCTGTGTTTTATTGTTTGTTTTTTGTGTAAATTCGGCATATAAACTTTCTCTGCTAACTACTAATACCAATTATTTTTTGATGTCACTAACTAGCAATTCCCCTACTCTGCGCATAGATGAAAAATATTTATAAATTAGATAATGAAACAAATTTAAATATTAACACACTCTTCTGAAGTTCCATAAATAGAGCCTATATATTTCATTTAAGTAGGAAAATTACTTCAACACACTGTATTTTCTACAGCTGACATATCTGTTTCAAACTGAATTATGTCAAAATTGAAAAAACAGATGTAATATTTACATGTGATATTTTCTTATATTTAATATTATAAATCATTAAATGTTTACAATTTCTCATTCATAATTTAATCCACAAAGTTTGCTTCCTTACTACAGCTTATGTGCACATAATTGGTGCATAGCTAAGAATTTTATTTAAATATTCCAATTATTTGTAAACAAAGACTTATTAAGAATCTCTCTGTTTGAAGAATGTAATTTTAAATAATAATGTTGATATTGCAGCTTTTATCTTTTGACCTTGTTGAGTATCTTAGTAAGAATCATGACTGATAATTTCCTCTGAGCCCCCTTATTAAGAATAATTAGAAACTAAAATAGCAAATTCACTTTCAGAAACAACGTGGTTGTAAACCATTTAACTGCATTTAATAAAGTGTTTGTTGAATAATTTTGTTATCTGCATGAACACAACTCCTTACCCTATTATTTCTCCCTTACTTTTTAAATTATAAAATACAAAGACAGACTGGATAATGTGGTAGAGCAAGTTACACAACAGAAAAAGCCTTTTAAAAACATTTTAGAAGAACAGTAAACAAGATCTTATGATGGGCTTTTAGAAGGTGTATACTGTCTATATTAGGTTACCTAATTAGTTACTTTTATTTTAATTATAAGCAATCTTCTGAAATTTTTGAAAGGAAGGATGTGATTCAGTTATTCTTATTATCCTTAATAGTCTGTAGTTATACAAATAAATATATTAAGTTAGTATTTCAGTATGTTAAATGCACATGAAGAAAGTTAACATATTTTCCAAGCCTAGTGCGGTGTGCTAATAAAATATGACTTTTTAATGTTTAAAATGTAAGGAACTAATACTGAAATATTCAAGAAACTATGAAAAAGTTATTGTTTTTAAAATGTAGACATATGTGATTGCATGTGATTAACTTATTTGTTAAAATTGTACCTAACAATAATTTGGAAAGCTATATGCTAGGCACTATTCTGTTTTGCAAATAATACTACTGAGCTACAGAGAGGTTAAAGTAACTTTCAAATATTCTAAAAGTATACGAGGGGCTAAATGTTACTAGTATTGAAACTGGGCAGTTCTTAGCCACTGTACAGTCTCTTCTGATATCAGTGGAGGTATTATGCCTTGGACCAAGAATTTTCTATTCATCTTAAATTCCTCAAATGTAATTATGTTTACCTGCTGGAAGTCTACACAAGAAAAGAAAAATTTTAACCCACAATGGAAGAAAAACTCAAACAGTTTCTAACTCATGCCGTATGAATTATATGTTTTAAAAAAATTGTAGTTGACTAAAAAGACTAACATGTTTTATGATACTTTTTTTAGTGCAAAGTAATAAAATACAGTAATATTCCCAGTGAACAAAAGCACCTTAATATTATTTACTTCATATTCTGAACAGCTTTTTACTATTTCATGCCCTGTTTTCTTTCTAAAACCCATAAGACTTTTTAAAAATTACTTCGATCTTTCAACTTCTTAAGAATATGTTTTTTCTCTCTCACCAAATGTCATTCATGTGCAGTCTGCCGTTGTTGATAGATAAATTAAAATCAAATAAATATAAATTTCCTTAAAAATGTACAGACTGAGGGTGCCATTGCCTCTATAGTAAATTGTTCTAATGAAAGCCGAGATGTGGAACATTTATCATTCATGAGTTCAGTAGGTTTACTGGACCCTTTTGTTGAAAAGTCTTAATCAAATTGCATAATGCATTGAATGATGACATTAAGGCATCATAAAATATACATTGCTCCTTCCATGGTGAAATCTGAAATTTGTAACTGCTAATGAACATAGAGTAATCATAAATAGTATATCTTGTTCCTGAATTGAACTTGGCTAATTCACTGTATCCTTATGTTCATCCAGATCATTTTGCTTTTTTACAAAGTCGAATTCCATGACTTTATGGACTATAGTTTTACATTATATTATTTAGAGTATTATTCATATTCTTCAAGGTGAATTATTTTTTATTTCTAGATGAGGCAGTCAAAATGTAAAACATGAAGTTCCTGTCTTAACATTTCATTGCTGTGTGTACTTTCCTGAAGATGAATAAACTAAAGATCAACATGAAAATGAGAACAGTTGCTCTGCTGCTCCTTGTGACATGCAGAATTAAAATAGAATGCTTGTGATATTTAAAGAGATATTTAAAGAGATATTTAAAGATATTTAAAGAGATATTTAAAGAGATATATTAAAGAGATATATTAAAGAGATAAATGTGATATTTAAAGAGAGCAAAGTACTCCCTTTGAATGAGAGGCTAAATTAGAGATAACAACTGATTCAGTGTGTGCATGTGTGTATATGTGTATAAAAATGCAACATCTGACTGAGAAACACCAGATTATTCTGAATTTCCTAACTGATAATACAGGAGAGTTGACAAGAATATAGGTTCCAGCAAATCTGCAACTCTCCCTTGATCTTTCTGCTCAATATCACCAACACACTTCAGAACTACAATGGGACCAGCAGAGAACTGTGAATCCTCTATTACTTTTCCGAACTTCAGATTCAATCAAAAATAGTGTATCTAGTTTGGGATATGGGTAAGAAATTCCAGAAGATGTTTGTTTCTATAGACCATCTGTGACATTTCATGTAATTGCTTTTATTTTTACTAAGAATACATTCCACAATCCATACATAAATAATATCAGCCCTCACTGAATATTTAGGGAGAGCCAAGGAATTCTATAACAACTTTCCTTTGATCAAAAAAAATGGAAAGGATTTCCAAATATATTCCCCATTAAAATAATGAGACTAGAAAAAGGTAAATGTGTATCTACTCCGCCTGCACACTTCGCCAGGCACTATTCTAAGAAATGACCATAAATGATCTTGTTTTATGCTTATTGTAAAATATATATAGGATAGTTATACTTAAATTCATCCCCATTAATGAAGTATAAAAGGTTAATAATTTGTGCAATATTACAATGAAACTACGAAAGTCAGAGTTAGAATTGAACTCAAATTTTCTACTTCCAAAGTACAAGTTCTTTATTCATTTATTTATTTATTTATTTTGAGTTGTAGTCTCACTCTGTGGCCTAAACTGGGTTGCAGCGGCACTCTCACGGCCACCCCAGCATCGACCTGCTGGGCTCAGGCGACCATTCTGCCTCAGTCTTCCACGTATACAGAACCACAGACACTCACTACCAAGTCCAGCTAAATTTTTAAAAATTTATTGTATAAACAACACTTCACCAAGCTACCCGGGCTGTTATCGAACCTGCGGGCTCAAGCAATCCACTCATTGTAGCCTCCTAAAGTGCTGGGATTACAGGCTAAGACACCAAGCCTGGCCACAAGTTCTTAACCTCTGTGCTTTTTGAGTACTAGGAATCAATTTCTTTGACGTCTTAAAACATTCCCCAAAAATAGTTGAAATGACAGTGCTACAAATTGGATGGGTTATTCATTTTATTTATGTGCCATGAAAGGAGATATTTCCTAATAGAATAAATATATTGAAAGAGTATTTTAGATCAAATACTCTGTTAGGTGCTAGAGTAGTTTGCTGATAATTATAAACAGCTGATAAAGAAAAACTTAATAAAAAAATCCAAGGTGACTGACAGGTATGTGTGATCTTTGACATCATAAAAACTTTAATATCTGGGGACTTTTAGCTTTATTCCTTTAAGGTACAGTCTAATAAAATCAAGAAACAACTTGGAATACATTCTTACTAATAGATTATTGGGGTAATCTTGCTCATAACAGTTCTTCAGTCCAGGAAACTGAAGAACTGAAGTGTGAAATTCTAACAGAAATTAAGGACAACTGGAAGCAATTGAATACCTTCTCCCTTTTTTTAACTTTCATTACTGTTCCTATTACTGTGAGTTCTCTTTGTTTCTAAGTATTTCCAAATAATCCCAAATTCCTGCAGAATTATATATACCTTTTATACTTCAATGTTAGCCTTTCATATCTGCTGAAATAGCACAAATTAGTCTACATTTAGAATACTAATTTGTAGCCCATTCTTTCCAAATTACAGTAAACCTGCACTTAATATCATAAGTGGGTTCTTTAAAACTGTAGCTCTTCACAAAACTATAAACAAGGAAACTAATTTGACCATAAGCTAATTCATATCAACAAGAGTTAAGCTCCTACAGCATATTCCTGATCACAAAAACATCATCAAAATTCTAAATAAAGACCAAAACATTTCTAATATTAAACATTAAAATAAGTATGAGTATATATATATTTAAGAAAGATGAATAAAAACAAGTATGATAATTGTTTACTCAGTTCTTCTACTTCAGAGTCTTGAGTGGGAGAGCTTATCCACCTGTTTAGGGCACCGGGGGGAGCCCACATTGGCAAGGTTGCCATCCCATTGCAGAGAATCATAGGGCACAATCAGACACACCCACTCTCACTCACACTGGGACAACTTAGACAAGGTCTATGAACATGATGGGCATAGCTTTGTAATGTAGGTGGAAACCAGAGTATCTGTTGAAGACCCAGGAAGACATGGGTAGAGTGTGGAAACTCCAAATAGACTGTGGCTCTGGCTGGAAGTAATTTTTTTCCCTTCAAGTTATAATCAAACTACATTGAATGAAGCAATGTGCTTTGAGGACCTGCTATACACATATTTGGGAATAACATTTCAAAGATAAGGAAGATTAAGTTATAGAGTGGTTTTATTTTTTTATCATTTTATTATTTCAAATTTGGTTGAGGCCCTTCATTCTTGCATTCAGTAGATAATTGCTTAGAATCAAGTATGTGCCAGGATTTACACTCTGGGGACACCACTCCCAGAATAGAAACAAGGTCTGGGATGTCACCGAGTTTTCTGTCCATGAAAAAACAGATAATTATAAATTGATATTATGAGGCAAAGAGTTATAAGAATATATATCAAGGAAGCTTACCTAGTCTGAAGATCAAAAATGGATTGCCTAGGAAGAAATTTGAGCATGAAAATAGGTAAAACAGGAAAGAAAGAATAGAGCCATGTTATGTAGGATCTTGTAGGCCATATAAAATCTCCTGAATTTTGTTCTAAGATCATATTATGCAGTGAGTTGTAGGTCATACAAATATTTTAATTTATAACTTAAAAATAAGTGGCAAATTATTTTGAAAAAATCAGTATAGTTTGGAAAACCTACTTAATTAGACAAAAGACATGATTAGTGTGGTATTACTGCAGATTGAAAGAAGTGGGTGGATATGGATAGCTTTTCTTAAGACATAAATTCAGGCCTGGCTCTGTGGCTCACGTGTAATCCAGGTGAGGGTGAACACAAAGATAGCTTGAGGCCAGGAGTTCAATACCAGCCTTGGCAACATTGGGAGACACTGTCTCTAAAAGAAAAATTCAGCTAGGCATAGTGATATGCCTGTAGTCCCAGTTACTCAGGAGGATGAGGTGGGGAGATCCTTTGAGCGCAGGAGTTCAAGGCTGCAGTGAGTTATGATCTATGATCATGCCACAACACCCCAACCTGGGTAACACAGTAAGACCAGAGGTTCAAAAACAAAACAAAACAAAAGAAAGAAACCTAACCCTGAATTATACCCCACAACTTTAAAATTTTTTAAAAAGTTAAAAACAAGCAAACAAAAAAACAGGAACTAAATGCAAGATTATTGACTAATTCATTTAGAAAAGCTAAAGAGTTAGAAGGGTAGGTAGAATGAAAGATTATTTCCCAGTTTCTAGTTTCTACAGTCCGATGTAAAGTTATCTTTGCTTAAAATAATACATACTGGAAGTATTCAAGTTTGGGCTGTGGATGGCAACAGAAATTAAATATGAAGTGCTAACTTTAAGACAGTTTTGAAATTACAAGTGCAGATATTGTTTGAGCAATGGGACCCTGACTCAGAAGAGAGCTCTGTAGGAAATACAACATGTAAGTCATTGACATATAGGTGGAAATTACCATGTTAATATAGTTATTAAGACTTGAATACCTTTAAAGTTGTATTGAAAATGCATTGATTGCCTTTAAAAGAAAGTTTTGAAACCAGACTAAGGTGGAAATAGAGTTTTGATTCTGATCTGCTCCCTCTTCTTGGTAAGTAATGAGCTTATTTGGAAAATTCTCAATTATTATCTTTGTCTGGCTTGTCTGTAACATGCTCTTAAGCTTCAGGCTACAATAAAGCAGAGTATCACAAGTTTTGTAGCTTTGAAACCGGTCATTACATCTCTTTTTAATTCTTCTTTTTGGTTTCAAATTCAATACATCCCATAAGATTATTTTAAAATGTGTGGTTTATTTTCAACTAGTGGCAGATTTGCAGAAATAAGTCACACTGAGCATTCAGATATTGGTGTTCATACCTTGTGCTTTACAACAAATTGAATATGAGAAATAGGTAACGTCTTAAAAGGTTAGAAATGTTGGACAAGAAAAACGATGAATTTATGATTCAGCCAGGACAGTCATGAGTGAAATTAAATAGATTAAGGATGTCCTTTTCCAAAGTACCACTATCAGTAGCTATCTTGACTTCTCTGTGTCAGACAGATTCATAGGCCATAGAGAACAGACTCCCCATCTTCTAAACTGTTTTCTAGTCTTCACTTTGATCTCCATTTGGGTATTTTGCATACATAATATATCCCTGGCTATTCCACCCAGAATTTCTTTCTTTTCAAGACAATTCTGAATATACTTGCTGTTGTGCATCTCACACTAATTAATTATATTTTCATAAATGCATCATTTCAAAACAAATAGTTTGTTATGAACAATGTTATTAATAGATTATTTTATGTGTCTGGCTAATCTCTTCATTATTGCTGTAAGGCTCAACAAAATTTTTAAATTATTTTATGTTGATCCAGAAGCCTCTGTTATACATATAAATATCTTATTGGTGAGATGTGAAATCTGCTGGAAGAATGCAAGTAAGGATCATCTAAATTAGTCTGACTGATTGGAAAATTAACTAGCCCCTACCCTTGGCAGCTTCAGCTGCACAGGGGAGAGTGGTGAGGACAGACTGAGCAGCACTTATGGAATGATTTCAGTGGGAGATTGTAACTTGGCAGACTACAGTTTGGAAAAATTCAACAAATGATCCTTCAGGATCAGCTTTTTCAAGTTCTGAAATTTCCAAGATGACTATGATGCAGACTTTCTCTGAAGAACCTCTTGTGAGAGAGAAAGTCACTCTAGTGTTTTTCAGTGGAGTAGTTAATCCAATGGTATACAGTGTGCACTGCAGGAATACAAAAAGAGGCATTGAATCCAGTATGACAACAGGGAAACTTTTCTAAAAGAGGTAGGACACCTAGAAGAGGTAGAACCTTGGTAGTTTATTGAAAGAAGAATAATCAGGTAAGAAGTGGAGAAAGTACATTTTAGCAGTTGGTGTAGCAAACATAAGTTTGGTTTGGTATGACTAGAGAATTAACTATGAAATTGGGAAAGATAGGAGAATTAGGTAAGAAATAAGAAAAGTCATAATTGAGTTAGCTACACAGATAAAGTCTATCTTTAATGCTATTGGTAATTTACTGATGAATAGTTTTAAAATATTTATCCCAAATCTCTCACTTATTTTCTTTCATTCGGCCTGCCCTTAACATCATCGATTAAATATATCTCTACCAATATTTACAATAAAATAGATACTTTGTAAATCAATTTTCTATACATATCATAGCCTTAAATAAGATCATGGCATGTGTGTGTGTGAGAGTGTGTGTGTGTGTGTGCATGTGTGCAAAGAATAATATCAAAAAATAACTGCTCTCAAACACAAACAATGATCAAGTGATATTTGATCATTCAAGAGTTAGATTCTTTGAGAACTGATAAGGTTTTCTTTTTCTCTTCTTCATGAATCACCTCTGTCTTCTATATATCCAATTTTCACTCCACATGTACTGCCTCTTGTTTCTTTTAGTCATTTGTATGAGAAAATGTTTTAAAGATTTGACTCCATATATCTGACATTACATTATAGTTTTGTGGCTGTTTGTGTCTTGGTTGTTCTATCTCTATTCCTCCTATCCAAGATCCTTGAACAAAGGAGCTGATGATTGTTTTTATTCTGATGGCAATTAATCTACCCATTTGACTGAATGAATGAATAAGTTCTAAATGCATATATGAAGAAAAACTAGATAAACAGTATTATCAGAACATAGAAGTGACAGAAAATTTGGTTCGGAGATTTTTCAAGGCTTTATGAAATAGTAGAAATATCTAATTCTAAAAAGAGAAGCAAAACTTTTCTAGGAAGAAACAACAACAAAAAGAAATATTATATCCAATTTTCCCTAAAAATAGAAGATACATTCCAGCCTGAGTAAGTGACTAAAGATAGGTTGCTTAATTCTAAGTAATGAAGGTTGAGGCCATGTGAAAAACTTTGAATGTTATCCTAAATTTTTATTCTTAACTCTAAGGGAAACATATAAGGGTTTTGTGCAAAAGAGTGTTATTATTTTACCTTTTGATGCATGAAAAAATTATCATGAAAAGAATAGATGTACACAGGTTGAGAACAAGTCTTCTGGATACCAGTGAGGACTTTACTGCAAGAGTAGAAATGACAAATTGTGAGGTGGAGAGCTGTGTTAGGTGGTATAGAAAGGAGAGGAAAAACATAATGAGTCTGAGATACTTTAGATCTGGAAATATATTTTGGAAATCCTTGAATATTGACAAGAATTAATAGAGAAAAATTGTAGATATCTCAGCTTTTGTTTCATATGAGAGCATATACTTTACGTTATAGAGTAGTATTTTTCAAAGGCCTTATTATTCATGCTCATGCATGTAATAAATGGCAGAATTTTTATAAGTAAATAAACTCTGACATCATCTTCCAGATAGCATACTTATTTGAATGGCTTTAAGCAAAATTAATCTGCTCTGCTATACAGGATTGTGCCATGTACACATTACTGTATAACACAGCCCTATCAGCCTCATTGAGTTCCTGCTGTGAGAGTACTTTATGTCTCAGAAATGTTCATTTGACATCTTGTACTCAAAGCTTTCATATTTTAATTGTCATGGATATTATAATTCATGATATTATTTTTATGTTTATTACCACTTGGCCGGGTACTAGCAATGTTTGAAATAGCAAATTAATCATAACTACTAATTGATAGGCACTGTTCTTAAGGTTTTTTCACATAGGAAATTTAGGTATTTCATATGTAATTTGTATTTACCCTTTCATGAGGAACATAACTGTACTTTATGCCATTTTAAAATTTATCTCTGATAGTTTTTTAAAAGTTAATGATATGTATTATCAAGTTAATGTGCTAATATTATATTAGAATTACATAATATGATAAAAAGATAATGTATATTCCATTTTCCCAAGTCATTAGGTGATGTGTATGCTATTGCATAATGCTTTTTATATCTTTAAATAGCTCACTAATATATACATATATTCATTCTTCCTTTCTTTCTTTCATTTTTTTCTGGTCTGTTTCCTTTGATGACTCTGTACTTTTTACTCCAGACTGGCAATATGAGAGTAATATGACAAAAATAAAAGTCTCAAACAACTTCATGAGCATTGCTTGTCTGTCTTTGTTTTATTATCTTTAGAACTTATTAAATTCTATTCACTTTCTTTAATTAGATCTTTTATCACCATTAAAGTACAATTATGTTTGTATCTGTTATAAAGCTTTAATTACAATTTAACCTTGTTAATCATCCCTTTGTGTTATTTCTTTGGGTTAAATATCTATCCCATTATCTCTGCCCTGAAGGACTCCTGCACTCCAGTGGTCTCTGCTAGTGATTTCTCAGTAAGATTTGAAAAGTTTTGGTTTCTATCAAGAAGGGGTGCTTGATTTTATCAAAATTTTTTTCTGCATCTAATGGTATAATCATGTGGTTTTTGTTTTGACATCTGTTGATGTATTTAATTACATTTATGGTTTTATGAATGTTGAACCACCCTTGCATCCCAGGGATGAAGCCTACTTGGTCATGATGGATGATTTTTGAGATGGGTTGTTGAATCCCATTCACTAGGATCTTGTTGAGAATTTTAGCATCTATGTTCATCAAAGATACTGGCCTGTAGTCCACTTTCTTTTTAGATCTTTACCTGGCTTGGGTATCAATGTGATATTAGCTTCATAAAATGATTTGGGAAGAATTCCATATTTCTCAATCGCCTGGAATACCTTCAGAAAAATTGGTATCAGCTCCTCCTAAAATGTCTTGTAGAATTCTGCTGGAAAGCCATCTGGACCGGGCTTTTTTTTTTTTCTTTTTTTCTTTTTTTTTTTTTTTTTTTTTTTGGTAGGTAGTTTTTTTATTACCTAGTCAATTTCCTTGATTGTTATTGGTCTCTTTAGGGTCTCAATTTCTTCTTGTTTCAACCTAGGCAGTTTGTGTGATACCAGAAAGTCCTCCATTTCCTTTACATTTTCAAGTTTCTTTCCATACAAGTGTACTTAGTAGTCTCTAATGATCTTTTGTATTTCTTCAGGGTCAGATGTGACTTCATCTTTTGTGTTTCTGATTGTGCTTATTTGGGCTTTTTCTCTCTTTTTCTTGGTCAGCCTAGCTAGGGGACCATTGATCTTGTTTATCCTTTCATAGAACCAGCTTTTTATTTCATTGATTTTTTTTTTTGTATTGTCTTTTTGTTTTCTATATCCTTGATTTGGGTTTTTATTTTGGTGATCTGGATTCTTCTGCTAAAATTAGGGTTTTTATGGTTTTGCTTTTCCAGCTTTCTTAGGTGGCTTGTTAGGCTATTAATCTGTGATCCTTCCATTTTTTTCATGTGCGTTTGTAGGGATATAAATTCCCCTCTTACTACAGCTTTCACGGTGTCCCAGAGATTTTGGTAAGATGTTTCTTTATTTTTGTTTGTCTCCAGGTAACTTTTAATCTATGTTTTGATTTCATTGTTGACTCAGGAGTTGTTTAGCATCACGCTGTTTAGTGTCCATGTCTTTGTGGGTTTGGGGAGAACCTTGTTGGTGTTAATGTTTATTTTTATTCCATTGTGGTCCGAGAAGGTACATGGTAAAATTTCAGTCCTTTTAAATTTGCTTATACTTGATTTATGGTCAACTATGTGGTCAATCTTAGAGTACGTTCCATGTGGTGATGAATAGAATGTATATCGTGTGGTCTTCGGATGGAGTGTTCTGTAGGTATCAATTAAGTTCATTTGTTCAAGAGTCACATTGAGGTTTTGGATCTCGTTGCTGATTTTTTGTCTTGATGATCTGTCTTGGGTTGTGAGTGGGGTGTTGAAGTCCCAACTATGATGGAGTTGGAGCTGATATTTTTTTTAGTTTACCCAGAAGCTGCTCTATGAAAGTTGGTGCTCATATGTTGGGTGCATATATGTTTAGGATGGATATTTCTTGTTGATGGATTGAACACTTGATCATTATGTAGTGGCCTTCTATATATTTTTTGATTTTTGATAGCTTAAAGGGTATTTTGTCTGAGATTAAGATCACAACTCCTCTCTTTTTTGTGTTCCATTCTCCTGAAAATTTGTTTCCTATCCTCTTACTTTGAGTCTGTGAGTGTCCTTTCTACTGAGGCAAGTTTCTTGAAGGCAATAACTTGTTGCCTGGTGATATTTTATCCACTTTGCCATTCTATGTCTTTTCAGTGGTGCATTTAGTCTGTTCACATTCAAGGTAATTATTGAAATGTGAGAGTTGATTCCTATCATAATGTTCTTACAGAGTTTTTGTTCTTTCTGTTTGTGTGTTGTCTTTCTTTGGTTCGGGAGTTGTTTCATGTATGTTTTTAATCTTTTGTCTGTACTCTTATGAAGAATACTGTTGTTCATTTTTCCTTTTCTTCTGTGTTCAATACTTTCTTAAGTGTTTCTTGTAGAGGTGGTCTGGTGGCAGTGTAGGTTCTTAGGGATTGGATATCTGGGAAAGATTTCAATTCTCCTTCACTGATGAAGCTTAGCTTGGCTGGGTAGGCTATTCTTGGTTGCAGTTTCTTACCTTTTAGGACTTTGAAGATAGGGCTCTGGGCTCTCCTAGCCTGGAGGGTTTCTGTAGATAAATCTGCTATTCTAATTGGTCTTCCCTGGTAGGTAGTCTGACCTTTTTCTCTTGCTACCTTTAGGATTTTTTCTTTTAAACCTACTTTGTTTAGGCAAATTATTATGTGTCTGGGAGTGGGTCTTCTCATTTATTGTATTTCAGGGGTTCTCTGAATCTCTTGTGTTTGTATTTTTGCATCATTGATGAGATAAGGGAAGTTTTCTTGAATGACTTCATGAAATGTTTGTTCCAGTGTGGCCTCTGTTTCTCTCTCTGCCTCAGGAAGGCCAATTACTCTTAGGTTCGGTCTCGAAGTAATCATTCATTTCTTGAAGGTTTTGTTCAGTATTTTTGAGCTTCTTTTCCATGTTTTTGACAGTTTGGGTTAGTTCTGTGTTTTGGTCTTCGAGCTCTGAGATTCTTCTGCTTGGCTAATTCTTCTTGCCATATTTATTAGTTTGTTATTTATTTCCATTACAGTATTCTTTACTGCTGTTATTTCTGACATCAACACCTTCCTATATTGCTCTTGTCTCTCCTCGATTTTTTTTATTTCCTCTATTAATGTCTTGATGTCTAGGTTTGTTTCATGTGACCAGTCATTCTGGGGGCTCTTCATTGTTTGTGTTCCAAAGACTATTTTCTCAGTGTCCGACCTCCCAGGGGTCTGTGTGAGACCTATATTCTTCTTTTGGTGTTCCTTCATTTGTGTGTTTTTTTGGTTGCTGTTGTTGTTGTTGTTTTCCCTTCCCTACTTTTTCCTTCCCCCATGTCCCCGTCTTCTTTAATTCTGTTATTCAGGGGTGGAGGGGTTGTTTTTACTTCTGTTTGTTCAATCTCCTATTCTTCTTTATGTATGTCCTCTTACTTTGTTCAGTTCTGGAGTTGCACTGTAGGTTGAGTGGTCATTTTTGCAGTTTTGAGATTTACTTAAGTGGGGAGCTGTGATTCAAAATCTCTCTGCAGGTCCTGGTATCCACCGACAGGTGTATGAATAATCTGAAACCCACTTCCCACTGCCTTGGAATCTGTCTGGGCAGTGGGGTTGTGGGTTTACTCCCTGAAATAAAATGTGGTTAACAGAGGGAAGGGAATGGAGCAGGCAGTGGGGGGAAGAGGGGGATGGAGAGACAGAGTAAGGGTGAAAACAGATGAGTGTACCAACAAATGGAGAGAGAGACAATAATTGAAACATATAAAAACAATAGACCACAGCTACAAACTAACCAACTCCCATACAAAAAAAACTAAAACATACAATGTTACTAACATACAAGCTCACCAACCTCCTTATTGGTGTGCTATTCCTCTATACAAAGATATGGTTTACAGCGAGAAGAAAAGAAGGGAAAATAAGGAGAAAAAAAGGGGGGAAACAGAAGGAATAGAATCATGTCAGTAACTAACAGAACCAATCAATCACACTCAGACTTTTCATTTAAGTCGAATGCCCTTTCAGCTCTGATTTCTAGCTTTCTTTTCAGACTGGTAAGTTTGCTCACAGTTAGGATCAGTTGCCCCTGGCCTGTTTTGAAGAGCAGTTCTGATCAACACTCAGTTTACGTCTGCCCTGTTCACCACTCAGATCTGGCCTGTGTCTGTCAGGCTTCCATTTTTCCTCTTTTGGTGTTGTTACCTTGAATAGCCAGCAGGTGGTGTTATCCCTCACTCCAGATGTTCTTTATCTAGCTGCTCGCCCACCCCTAAGGGGAGGGAGATGTTGCCTCAAGGCACACGGGGGGAGACCCACATCCAGCAGGACGTACCAGTGGCGGCAGACCTCAGCAGATCTTGTTCACAGGGGCTCCAAGGTCTGAAGCCGCGGATTGCCTCAGGCACGGGCCGCGCGATGTGCAATTGTCACCCCTGTGGTGGCGGCTGCAGCCCACCCCAGACACCAACGGTGTGATGTGGAATGGCCGCCTCAACAGTGGCAGCAGCAGTAGCAGTGGCTCACCTTAGTGCGATGTGCAATGGCTACCTTGGAGGCAGTAGTGGCGGCAGCTATGGTTCACCTAAGGCACTGGCGGTGCAATGTGGAATGGCTGCTCATCACGGTGGCAGTGATGGAAGCAGCAGCCACAGTATCTGCCCAGACCATGGTGATGCCCCAGCGAAGTCCACGACCAAGCTCCATGTGAAGACCAGGCTGCCAACGATGGAATCTGCAGCCCCTGGGGAGAGAACCAGAGTCTCTTTGTGATCTCCTCACTGGAGAGTCTCACAGACTGTGTGCCCCATTGCCACTTGCCGGAAGAGCCAGTTTCATATTTCTCAATTGGCTGCAATACCTTCAGTAGAATTGGTATCAACTCCTCCTTAAATGTCTTGTAGAATTCTGCTGGACAGCCATCTGGACTAGGGCTTTTTTTGGTAGGTAGTTTTCTTATTATGTAGTCAAATTCCTTGATTGTTATTGGTCTATTTAGGGTCTCAATTTCTTCTTGTTTCAACCTAGGCAGGTTGTGTGATGTCAGAAAGTCCTCTATTTTCTTAAGGTTTTCAACTTTATTTCCAAACAAGTGTACATAGTAGTCTCTAATGATCTTTTGTATTTCTTTAGGGTCAGATGTGACTTCATCTTTTCTGTTTCTGATTTTGTTTATTTGGACTTTTTCTCTCTTTTTCTTGATTAGTCTAGCTAGGGGACCATTGATATTGTTTATTCTTTCAAAGAACCAGCTTTTTGTTTCATTGATTTTTTTTTTGTTTTATCTTTTTGTCTTCTATGTCCTGGATTTGGGCTTTTATTTTGGTGATCTGGATTCTTCTGCTGAAATTAGGGTTTTTGTGGTCTTGCTTTACCTGCTTCCTTAGGTGACTTGTTAGGCTATTAATTTCTGATCCTTCCATTTTCTTCATTTGCATTTTTAGGAATATAAATTCCCCTCTTACTACAGCTTTCATGGCATCCCAGAGATTTTGGTAAGATGTTTCTTCATTTTCATATGTTTCCAGGTAACTTTTAATCTCTGTTTTGATTTCTTCATTGACCCAGGAGTTGTTTGGCATCATGCTGTTTAGTGTCCGTGTCTTTGTGGGTTTTAGGGGGACCTTGTTGATGTTGATGTTTATTTTTATTCCAATGTGGTCTGAGAAGGTAAAATTGGTAAAATTTCGGTTCTTTTAAATTTGCTTATACTTGATTTATGGCAAGTTTGTGGTTGATCTTAGAGTACGTCCCATACGGTGATGAGTAGAATGTATATTCTGTGGTCTTTGGATGGAGTGTTCTGTAAGTATCAATTCAGTCCATTTGATCAAGAGTCACATTGAGGTTTTGGATCTCATTGCTGATTTTTTGTCTTGATGATCTGTCTAGGGTTGTAAGTGGGGTGTTGAAGTCCCCAGCTATGATGGTGCTGGAGCTGATATTTTTTTTTTAGTTTACCTAGAAGCTGCTTTATCAAAGTTGGTGCTCCTATGTTGGGTGCAAATGCTTAAGATGGACATTTCTTGTTGATGGATTGAATCTTTTATCATTATATAGTGGCCTTCTGTATCTTTTTTAATTTTAATAGCTTGAAGGATGTTTGGTCTGAAATTAGGATTGCTGCTCCTCCTTTCTTTTGTGTTCCATTCGCCAGAAAGTTTGTTTCCCATTCTCTTACTTTGAGTCTGTGAGTGTCCTTTCTAGTGAGGTGAATCTCTTGAAGGCATTAGTTTGTTGCCTGGTGATATTTTATCCATTTTGCCATTCCATGTCTTTTCAGTGGTGCATTGAGTCCATTCACATTTAGGCTAATTATTGAAATGCAAGAGTTGATCCCTGTCATAGGGTTCTTACAGAGGTGTTGTTCCTTTTTGTTCATTGTCTTTCTTTTGGTTTTGGAGTTGGTTCATGTGTGTTTTTAATCTTTTGCCTGTGCTCTTGTGAAGAATATTTTTGTTCTTTTTTCCTTTTCCTCTGTGTTTGGTACTTTCTTAAGTGTTTCTTGTAGAAGTGGTCTGGTGATAGTGTAGGTTCTTAGGGATTGAATATCTGGAAAAGATTTCAATTCTCCCTCACTAATGAAGCTTAGCTTGGCTGGGTAGGCTATTCTTGATTGAAATTCTTTATCTTTTAGAACGTTGAAGATAGGGCTCCAGGCTCTCCTAGCCTGGAGGGTTTCTGTAGATACATCTGCTGCTATTCTAATTGGTCTTCCCTGGTCAGGCCTTTATCTCTTGCTGCCTTTAGGATTTTTCTTTTATACCTACTTTGTTTAGGCAAATTATTATATGTCTCAGAGTTGGTCTTCTCATTTGTTGTCTTGCAGGGGTTCTCTGAATCTCTTGTCCTTGAATTTTTGCATCACTAATGAGATGAGGGAAATTTTCTTGAATGCTTTCATGAAATGTTTGTGCCAGTGTGACCTCTGACTCTCTCTCTCTCTGCCTCAGGAAGGCCAATTACTCTTAGATTGGGTCTCTTGAAGTAATCATTCATCTCCTGAAGGTTTTGTTCTTTTTAAGCTTCTTTTCTACGTTTTTGACAGTTTGGGTTAGTTCAGTATTTTGGTCTTCAAGTTCTGAGATTCTTCTGCTTGGCTAATTCTGCTTTCCATGCTAATTAGTTTTATTTATTTCGATCACTGTATTCTTTACTGTTGTTATTTTTGTCATCAGCTCCTTCCTATTTTCCTTTTGTCTCTCCTCAATTTTTTTTAATTCTCTCTATTAATGCCTTGATGTCTGGGTTTGTTGCTTGTGACCAGTCATTCTGGGGGCTCTTCACTGTTTGTGTTCCGAAGTCTGTTTTCTCGGTGTCTGACCTCCTAGGGGTCTGTGTGAGCCCTGTATTTTTCTTTTGATTTTTCTTTATTTGTGCAGATTTTTCCTCCCTGCTTTTCCCTTCCTTCCACTTTTCCGTCTTCTATAATTCTGCTATTCAGGGTTGCAGGGGTGTCTTTTACTTCTGTTTGTTCAATCTCCTATTCTTCCTAATGTATTTCCTCTTGCTTGGTTCAGTTCTGGAGTTGGATTGTGGGCTAGGGCAGTACTTTTTGTCATTTTGGGATCTAATTAAGGGGGGAGTTGTGATTCGAAATCTCTCTGCAGATCCCGGTATCCACCAACAGGTGTATGGATAGTCTGAAACCCACTTCTCACTGCCTTGGAATCTGTCCATGCAGTGGGGTTGTAGATTTACTCCCTGAAAACAAAATAAGGTTCACAGATGGAAGATAATGGAGCAGGCAGGGGTGGAGATGCGGTGGAGAGAGAGAGGAGTGAGAGGGAAAACAGTTGAGTGTACCGGCTGGTAAGTGAAAGAGACAGAAAGACTGAAACAAATATAAAGAAAAACAATAACCCTGACTGAAAACTAACCAACAACCATATAAAAAGCTAAAACACACAATGACACTAATGTACACACTGACCAACCTCCTTGTTGGTGTGCTATTCCTTTATACAAAGGTGGCATATACAGAGAAATAGGAAAAAAGGATAAAGGAAAAAGAAAAAAGAAAAAAGGGGGAGAAGGAATAGATTAAAGTCAGTAGACTAACAGAACCAACCAAGCACACTCTGAGACTTTTCCTTTAAGTCCAATGTCCTTTCAGCTCTGATTTCTAGCTGTCTTTGCAGGCTGGTAAAATTGTTCACAGTTAAGGTCAGTTGCCCCTGGCCTGCTGTGAAGAACAGTTCAGATATAAGCCTCCTGTCCAGTCTATTACTGAGATCTGGCTTTTTCTATTTATCAAAAGTGATGAGTCTCTGCTATTCTTGTTTTGATGTTGTTACCTTGGTTCCCCAGCAGGTGGTGCTATCTCGTGGCTACAGTCCAGAGGGGAGTGAACTGGTTACGTATCCATGACCTGCCATGGCAACTTCATGGGGGGAGTTCCACAGGCCTTTCTCTGGGCTAGGGGTGTGGTGTGGCAGTGTCAGCAGCAGCCTGGCAGGGGCGATCTCAGAAGATCCTGCTTGCAGGGGCTTCACAGTCTGAAGTCATGGGTCGCTTCAGGTATGAGCTGGAAATGACCAGATGCGGTGGCATCTGTGACTGCAGGAGCAGCCCAGACCACTATGATATCTGAGTAGTGATGGCAGGTGACAGTGGCGGTTGAGCTCCCTGTGAAGAGCAGGCTGTGGAAGATGGGAGCTACAGCACTTGGGAGAGAGCTAGGGTCTTTATGAGTGTTCTCTTTCGCAGAGGTTCTCACAGACCATGCCACCCCATTGCCACCTTGCCAGAAGTCCCCCAAATTCTGTATTTTTTACATGTTTCATAAAGAAAACAACCTTTATAATCAGAGATGAAAATCCTAAAAAGCATGATAGAAGGTTGATTAACATTTGCATTGAGCATTATTAACAAGTCCACTTGAACATATAAGCTGAGCTGAAAGTAAACATTTAGTTTTACTAACCAAGTTTGTTTCAATGTATAAGTCTGCAGAGAGCTTATTTTGCCAACGACGTAATGACAGCCACAGTAATGATGATATTTTTTCTCCCTTTATGCTGATTGAATCCTACTTTTCAAAGGAGTCCAGGAACTCTACAAAGATGTTGTCAAAGCATTGATGCACAGTAGCATGTGGTGAAAGTTCAATATTTGTGTTTTAGGAGAATTTGCCCTGATATAATGTGATAATGTTGTGCTCATTACTTGATGTATTTTGAATAAACTGCCAACTACTCTAGAAAGCTTCCAGAGTTAACTGAGTGTCATCACAAGGAATATAAATACCAAACTAGAGAATAAATGCTTTGCATTTTACTTTTACATTAAATTTCTAAAAATATGGTGATCAAATTAATCTCTGCCATATATTACAATGTAGAGTGTAATCATCCTTGTCACAAAAGCCTAAGGAAAAAAGTCCATGAAAATGTCTTTCATATTTTTCATAGGCAATCTAAATAGTCAAATAAAATGGTTATTTTTAGCCCTGCTCTAAACTTATTTTCTCCTTTCCTATTTCTTTTAATTGCTAGTTATAAAATATGTGGGTTTCCTGTTTTACTAGTATGAGCTCACTTCTAAAGGTTTTAGGGCTTCTTAAAAGAAAAGCAGAGCAAATCCTTTATTAAGCCAAACTAATAAGTTAATTTATTTAAACTAGTAAATTTATAAATTCATTGCCTTTGACTTACTTTACTAATTTCTACTTTTAAACAATCTTGGTTGCTACATATAACTTCTGCTAAAGTAAAGCATCAAGCAATTCAGTTTCTAGTTTTTTTAAGTTTTCTTTAAAGTTGTGGGGTATGTGTGGGGATTTGTTATATAAATTTTGTAACATTTTTTTGTTTGTAAATTGCCTGAAGGCAAGGTTTAGGCTTCTAGTGAGCACTTTCCCTCACTGGTAGTGAACATGATACCCAATGAGTGGTTGTGTGCCCCATATCCCTCCTTCCACTTTCCCTCCTTTAGCAGTGCCCAGAATCTGTTCCACTTTTGTGCCCGTGTCCAATGTTTAGTGCCCATGTATGAGAGAGAGCAAGTGGCATTCAGTTTTGTTTCTGTGAGAGTTCACTTAGAATAATGTTCTCTGACTGCATCCATGTTGCTGTAAAGAACACGATTTTGTTCTTTTTTATGACTGCATAGTATTATATCATGTATATGTATCATATTTTCTTTATCCAGTAAACATTCATTGGGCATCTTGGTTGATTCTATTGTTTTGCTATTATAAATAGAGTTGTTATAAATATACAAGTGCAGGTGTATTTTGGTCCCGTGATTCATATTCCTCTGGGTATATTCCCAAGAGTAGGATTGTTGGATTAAATACTAGCACAATTTTCAATTCGTTGAGAAATCGTGGCACAGCTTTCAACAAAAGTTGAATTAGCTTACATTCCCACCAACAGTATAAGAGTGTCACCTATTCTCCACAGCCTTGTCAACATTTGTTGTTTCTTGACTTTTTAATAATATTCATCATGACTGCTGTGAAGTGGTATCTCATTGTAGTTTTGATTTGCATTTCTCTGATGATTAGTGAAGCTGAGAATGTTTTCTTATATTTATTGGCTGCTTGTATGTGTTTCTTTGAGAAGTGTCTGTTCATGTCTTTTGCCTACTCTCTGATTTGGTTATGAGTTTTCTTTCCTGTCAATTTGTTTGGGTTTCTTGTACATCCTGGATGTGAGATCATTGTCAGATTCATATTCTGCAAATATTTGTTTCCCATTCTATGGGTTGTCTCTAAAGATATTAAAATTTTGTGATGGTCCATTTTGCTGTACAAGAAAAGTGTTTAGCTTAATAAGCTGCCACCTGTCGATTTTAGAATTTGCTGCATCTGCTTTTGAAGATTTGGCCATGAATTTATTGTCTACTCTGATGTCCAAGAGGCTGTTGCATAATTTCTCTTCTAAGATTCTTACTGTTTGTTTTACATTTAAGTCCTTGGTCTATTTTGAGTTGATTTTTGTATATTGTGATAAGTAGTGGTCCTCTTTCATTCTTCAGATGGTTGCCAGCAGTTTTCCTTTTCCCAATGCTTGTTTTTGTTGGCTTTATCACAGATAAGTTAGTTGAAGTTCCATTGTTTTAATTCCAAATTCTCTGTCTTGTTTCATTTGTCTATGTGTTTATTTTTGTACCAGTACCATGCTGCCATTGTTAGTGTAGGCTTGTAGTAAAGTTTGAAGTCTAGGAGTGTGATGCATTCAACTTTGTTCTCTTTGCTAAAGATTTTTTGGCATCTGGGATCTTTTTTGCTTCCATATAAATTTATGTACTATCTTTCACAGCTCTATCAAAAATGATACTGATAAGTTGATAGGAATTGCATTGAATCTGTAGATTGTCTTTGGTAGAATGGGCATCTTGATGGTATTGATTCTTCCAATCCATGAGCATGGAATGTTTTCCCATTTGTTTGGGTCATCCTTGATTTGTTTATTCAATGTTTTTCTTGTTATTGTTGTGAAGGTCAGTCACCATTTTGGTTAGATGGATGCCAAGGAATTTTATTTTTGTGGTTATTGTGAATGGGATTGTGTTTTTTATTTGGTTCTTAGCCTGCTTATTGTTTGTGTATAGAAATGCAATTGCTTTTTGCACAGTGATTTTTGTATCTAGACTTTGCCAGAGTAGTTTATCAGTGTGCGGAGATTTTTGACAGACTTACTAAGGTTTTCTATACTTAGAATCATAATATCTGCAAAGGGGAATAATTTAACTCCCTTTTTCTAATTGGATATCCTCATTTATTTCTCCTGCCTAATTACTCTGCCTAGGTCCTTCAAGTACTATGTCAAGTACAAGAGGTGAGAGTGGGGATCCTTGTATTGTTTCATATCTTAGGGGTAATGCTTCCTATTTCTGTCTGTTAAGTATGATGTTGGCTGCAGGTTTGCAATAGGTGGCTTTTATTATTTTGAGAAATATTCCTTCAATGCCTGGGTGTCAGAGGGTTTTTATTAGAAGGGATGTTTGATTTTAGAGAATGCTTTTTCTGCATATATTGTGATAATTCTTGGTTTTACATCTGCTTATGTAGTGGATTACATTTATTGATTTGTTTATATAAAACCAGGCTTGCATCCCAAGAATGAAGCCTACCAGATCACAGTGGATGATCCTTATAATGTACTGGTGGATGCAATTTCCTACGATCTTTCTGTTGAGAATTGGACATCAGGGAAATTGGCCTGAAGTTTTCTTTCCTTGGTAGTTCTTTGCCATTTGGGGGAACCAACATGATATTAGCTTAATAGACATAAGGAGTATTCCTTCCTTCTCTATTTCTTGAAATACTTTCATGAAGATTGGTGTCAGCTCTTCCATCTTGTAGAATTCAGCTTAGAAACTAACCAATTATACACAATAATAAGAGGTTTGGGAAATTGTTATAGGCTATACACCATTAAAGAACACTAATCTTGATTAAATACAACTGAATATATTTAACATAATGTGGAAATAAACTAACATAGTCAAGTTCTTTCTTTTTAATCTATCAAAGCTACTTTCCATTCATGACGAGAGGCAGGATTGTGTGTGTGTGTGTGTGTGTGTGTGTGTGTGTGTGTGTGTGTGTGTGTTAGTCCTTGTTTTTGTTTTCTAGGTTCTATATTTTGCCATGCAGTAATTCTTGTTTCTCAAGTCACAGATACTGAGCTGGTTAGCACTAAGCCCTTTTTATTTATATCAGGACATTTTGGAAACAAAGCTATTTCTTTTGTTGTCATTTTTATTCCTACTTGTTAGCTTTTGAAAATTTACAATTCTACAGAACAGCGATTTGAATTGTCAGATTTGTATGTCGTTTAGAGGGTTGATACTTAAGTTGGTTTTGAGCAAGGAAGAAATAGCTTCCAAAGTGCATAAGTAAAACTGTCCTTTCAAGTTTCTCTGTCTTCATTTTTATGACAAAGCAGCCACAGTAGAATATAAGCAAAAAGACCATTTCTCTTGCAACTCTGTCTTTCCTATCACAATCTCTAACACGTGTCCAATACATAATTGTTATTGTTGTTCATCCTATTAGTCATTCATTTCTTTGATTATTTATTTAGTTAGTTATGTCTCCGAAATATAGTTACTGACACTGTGCATTGTGTGAGGCTTTAATTGTGGCACTGGTGAAGCAAGAAGCAAGGAAAAGCAGGCAAAATCACTCCCTAATTGTAGCAAGAGTACCATGAGTGGCCAACAAGCAAGCAGGCCATTATGCTCACTCAGGTAGAGTTAGGATCAGGAGGATCAGCAGCGGAACAGTTTCTTTGAGAAGACCATATTTCAGCAGAACTCTGCACAAAGGTAAAAGTGAAGGTGTGAGCCAAGCATTTATCCAGGAAATTTACATTATAGAGAGAGAAAAATTAAAATTAAAAGCTCTGAGAAAAAATATGGTAGGTTTAAGAAATGGCAAGAGAGGAGACGGGGCAAGATGGCGATGGCATAGGTGAACTGGTGAGATTCTCTGAACGTGAGTTCCCAAAAAGGCTATTACTTCTCTTCCCCCATCCCCCAGCCCACCACCAACCGTGCTGGTGCCAGGCCCAGGAACTTCCCACACAAGGCCAGATATTGTGCACCCCCCACCACTGCTGCTGTTCTACTCATGTGTGGAAGTCTCCAGTCCCAGCCCCCTCCAGATCCCTCCCCGATGCATTGTCTCCAGCCTGACACCTGGCACCCGGCACCACTGGTCACACAGGGAGGCTCTGGGCGCCCACCCTTCAGAGACTCTGATCCCTTTCCTGGCTGAAGTACCCTGTAGGGAGCCCAGCGTCACTCTCGCTGCTCACCGCCTTCCCTTTGGAACTTTGGAGCTCTGGAACTCCGGGTCCACCCTGACTGAGGCACTCAGCATGAGACCCCAAGCCGGAGGACCCAGACAAGTGGAGAAAAACAGATATGCTTAAACTGCCTCACCATTCTCCAGGCAGAGACTTCCATTGCCCCGCCCACCTATCAACAAACTTTGCCTCATTTCCTAAGGCCAGATATTGCAGCATGCGGGGGAGTTTTGGGTCCCTGCTCCCTCTGGACCTCTCCCCAGCTCCATTGTCTCTAGTCCGACACCCAGCACCCAGCACCACCGGTCACACAGGAAGGCTCTGGGCGCCCAACCCTCAGAGACTCCGGGCCCTTTTCTGGCCGAAGTACCTTGTGGGGGGCCCAGAACCACTCTCGCTGCCCACTGCCTGCCCTTTGGAGCTTTGGAGCTCTGGAACTCCAGGCCCACTCTGACTGAGGCACTCAGTGTGAGACCCCAAACACGGGGACCCAGACAAGTGGAGAAAAACAGATCTGGGTAAACTACCTTGTTATTCTCCAAGCAGAGACTTCCATTGCCCCTCCCACCTATCAACAAACTTTACCTCAGTTCCTAAGGCAACAGCGCGAAACAGGAGACAAAGCCCCACCCATATGCTGCAACAAAAAACAAAGGGGAGAGGCTGGAATCAGATCACAGAAGTGACTCTAGTCTGATCATTTATTTTGACTTATGATTTTATCATTGAAACTGTTGGTTTAGATTACGTTTGGTGTTTACCTTCTGACTTAACTGTTTCTTAATTTTATTGGCCTGTCTCTGTGTAACTATCAGTATTCTTTAGGGAATCTTTCCTACCTGTCTTTCATCACTTCTTCCCGGCCCTGTGTCTCTCTCTCTCACCTGACAGTTGGTATGTATATCTGTTATCCCTCTCGCACTTCTCTCTTTCTAACTCCCTATTGAAGCCCCCTTCGTCCATTATTTTCCTCTTTTATATGCTCCTTTTTTAAATCTAAGGACCAACGCTGCATACTGCTGAAAGACAGACTGTAAAGCAGAGGGAAAAGTGAACAAAGCCAGAAGACCCTCATAAGGAAGAACAGGTCATTGCAGAAGAGAAATAAAAGCAACCCCACCTTCCCTCAAAAACAGAATTGAAGAGGGGGAGGGAAAGGGGAGAGGGAGAAAAATCTACAGAAATGAAGAAAAACCAAAAGAGCACGGGTCTCTCCCAGACGCCTAGGAGAGCAGACATTGAGAAAACTGACTTTGGAGTGCAAACAATGAAAAGTCCCCAGAATGAAGGGTCTCAAAATGCAAATGTAGATATCAAAACAATAATGGAGAGATTAAAAAGAATTGAGGAGACACAAGAAGAAACTAGGAAGGAGCTGATTTCTGAGATAACAGTAATAAAGAATACTGTGAATGAAATAAATAACAAATTGATAAGCATGGAAAGCAGAATTACCCAAGCAGAAGAAAGAATCTCAGAGCTTGAGGACCAAATATAGAAATAACCCAAACTCTTAAAAACACAGAAAATAAGCTCAAAAAGACAGAACAAAACCTTCAAGAGATGAGTGACTACCTCAAGAGGCCTGACCTAAGAGTAATCGGACTCCCTGAGGCAGAAAGAGAAACAGAGACCACATTGGAACAAACTTTCCATGAGATCATTCAAGAAAACCTCCCTTATCTAATCAGTGATGCAAAAATTCAAACACAAGAGATTCAGAGAACCCCCACAAGACAACAATTGAGAAGACCAACTCCTAGACATATACTAATTCGCCTAAATAAAGTAGGCACAAAAGAAAAAATCCTAAAGGTAGCAAGAGAAAAAGGCCAGATCACCTACCATGGAAGACCAATCAGAATAGCAGCAGATTTATCTGCAGAAACCCTGCAGGCTAGGAGAGCTTGGAGCCCTATCTTCAAAGTCCTAAAAGATAAACAATTTCAACCAAGAATAACCTACCCGGCCAAGCTAAGCTTCATCAGTGAGGGAGAATTAAAATCTTTCCCAGATATCCAATCCCTAAGAACGTATGCTGCCACCAAACCATCTCTACATGAAACACTTAAGAAAGTGCTAAACACAGAAGAAAAGGAAAAAAAAACAACATTCTTCACAAGAGTACAGGGAAAAGAATAAAATATACACGAACCAACCCCAAATCCAAAAGAAAGACAAAAAAAGAAAAAAGAAAAAACCAAGTGGAAGAACAATAACTCAATAAGAACTCCATGATAGAGACGAAATCTCACATTTCAATAATTAGTCTGAATGTGAATGGACTAAACGCACCACTGAAAAGACATAGATGACAAAATAGATAAAATATCACCAGGCAACAATATACTGCCTTCAAGAGACCCATCTCACTAGAAAGGACATACACAGACTCAAAGTAAGAGGATGGGAAACATTTTCAGGTGAATGGAACACAAAAGAAAGGAGGAGTCGAAATCCAAATTTCAGACAAAATACCATTTAAGCTATCAAAAATTTTAAAAGATACAGAGGGCCACTACATAATGATAAAAGGGTCACACCATCAACAAGAAATATCTATCCTAAACATATATGCACCCAACATAGGTGCACCAACATTCATAAAGCAACTTCTAGGAAAACTAAAGAAAGACATTGATTCTAACACCATCATAACTGGGGACTTTAATACACCACTCACAACCTTAGACAGATCATCAGGACAAAAAATCAGCAAGGAGATTCGGAACCTCAATGAGACTCTGGACCAAATGGACTTAATTGATACCTATAGAACCCTCCATCCAAAGACCACAGAATACACATTCTACTCATCACCACATGGAACATATTCTAAGATTGACCACATAATTGGACACAAATCAAGTATAAGCAAATTTTAAAGGACTGAAATTCTACCATGGACCTTCTCGGACCACAGTGGAATAAAAATAAACACTGATACCAACAAAGTCCCCCCAAAACCCACAAAGATATGGGCACTAAACAGCATAATGCTAAATAACTCCTGGGTCAATGATGACATCAAAACAGAGATCAAAAGATACCTGGAAACAAATGAAAATGAAGAAACATCTTACCAAAATCTCTGGGATGCCTTAAAAGCTGTAATAAGAGGGGAATTTGTATCCCTACAAACACACATGAGGAAAATGGAAGGAACAGATATCAACAACCTAACAAGCCACCTAAAGAAGCTGGAAAGGCAAGACCACAAAAACCCTAATTTCAGCAGAAGAATCCAGATCATCAAAATAAAAGCCCAAATCCAGGACATAGAAGACAAAAAGATAATAGGAAAAAATCAATAAAACAAAAAGCTGGTTCTTTGAAAGAAAAAAACAAGATCAATGATCCCCTAGCTGGACTGACCAAGAAAAAACGGGGAAAAAAACCAAATAAGCACAATCAGAAACACAAAAGATGAAGTCACATCTGACCCTGAAGAAATACAAAACATCATTAGAGACTACTACGTACACTTGTATTGAAACAAACTTGAAAACCTTAAGGAAATGGAGGACTTTCTGACATCACACAACCTACCTAAGTTGGAACAAGAAGAAATTGAGACCCTAAATAAACCAATAACAATCAAGGAAATCGACTATGTAATAAGAAAACTTCCTACAACAAAAAGCTCTGGACCAGATGGCTTTCCAGCAGAATTCTACAAGACAATTAAGGAGGAGCTGATACCAATCCTACTGAAGGTATTCCAGGCGATTGAAAACGATGGAACACTCCCCAAATCGTTTTACGAAGACAGCATCACATTGATACCCAAGCCGGGTAAAGATCCAGCAAAGAAAGAGAACTACAGGCCAATATCTTTGATGAACATAGATGCTAAAATTTTCAACAAGATCCTAGCAAACCGGATTCAGCAATACATCTCAAAAATCATCCATCATGACCAAGTAGGCTTCATTCCTGGGATGCAAGACTAGTTCAACATTCGTAAAACCATAAATGTTATTAAATACATCAACAGATGTCAAAACAAAAACCACATGAATATTTCATTAGATGCAGAAAAAGCTTTTGATAAAATCCAGCACCCCTTCTTGATAAAAACCCTTGAACATCTAGATATACGGGCAACATACCTCAAAATAGTAATGGCCATCTACGAGAAACCCACAGCTAGCATAATCCTAAATGGACAAAAATTAGAACCATTTCCCCTGAAAACTGGAACAAGACAAGGATGCCCACTCTCACCCCTCCTGTTCAAAATAGTATTGGAAGTCTTGGCTCGAGCAATCAGAGAAGAGAAGGCAATCAGGGGTATCCAAATAGGAAAAGAGGAAGTCAAGTTATCTCTCTTTGCAGACGACATGATTGTATACCTTGAAAACTCAAGAGAATCTGTCAAAACCCTCCTTACACTGATAAAGATCTTGGCAAAGTCTCAGGATACAAAATAAATGTACAAAAGACAATCGCATTTCTCTACACCAATAATAAACAAACAGAAGCCCAAATAAAAATCACAATTCCATTCACAATAGCCACAAAAAACATGAAATACCTTGGCATCTTCCGAACCAGAGATGTGAAAGACCTTTTAAAGGGGAAACTACAAAACACTGCTCAAAGAAATCAAAGTTGACACAAACAAGTAGAAAAATATCCCATGCTCATGGATCAGAAGAATCAACATTGTGAAGATGTCCATCTTACCTAAGGCAATCTACAAATTCAATGCAATACCCATCAAATTACCAGGAATATTCTTCTCAGACCTAGAAAAAACATTCAGGAATTCATATGGAAACACAAACGTCCAAGAATAGCCAGAACAATCCTCAGCAAAAAAAAAAAGCAGGTGGTATCACACTACCAGACTTCAAACTTTACTATAAAGCTACAATCATCAAAACAGCTTGGTATTGGTATAGGAACAGGCATATAGATCAATGGAATAGAATTGAGATACCAGAAGCAAAACCTCAATTTCTCAACCAACTCATTTTTGGCAAAGCCTCCACCACCTACCACTGGGGAGAGGAGAACCTATTCAGTAAATGGTGCTGGGAAAACTGGCTGACCACATGCAGAAGATTGAAACAGGACCTCTATCTATCCCCATGCACAAAGGTTAATTCCAAATGGATCAGAGACCTAAATGTAAAACCTCAAACCATAAGAACCTTAGAAAATAAAGGGAAAAAACCCTCATGGAAATCGGAACTGGCATCCAATTCCTGAGCAAAACCCAAAACCCACAGCTCATAAGAGAGAAAATAGACAAGTGGGCCCTTATTAAACTGACAAGCTTCTGGAAAGCCAAAGAAACCATCAAGAGAGCAGGGAGACAGCCTACAGATTTGGGAAAAAGTATTTGCCAACTCCAGGTCCTACAAAGGCTTAACATCCTGGATCTACAATGAACTCAAGCATGCAGAAAAGAGAAAAACAAACAACCCATTATAAAATGGGCAAAAGATATGAACAGACACATCACAAAGGAAGACATCCGAGCATCCAACAAACACATGAAGAAATGTTCAACCTCACTAATCATCAAGGAGATGCAAATCAAAACCACACTGAGATACCACCAAACCCCCAGTCAGAATGGCAATTATCAACAACTCAAAAAATAACAGCTGCTGGAGGGGGTGTGGTGAAAAGGGAACACTTCTACACTGTTGGTGGAGTGTAAACTAGTGCAACCTCTGTGGAAAGCAGTGTGGCGATTCTTAAAAGCTCTAAATACCAACCTCCCATATGACCCCGCAATCCCCCTACTGGGAATATATCCTGAAGAACACAAATCACTCTATAAAAAGATACCTGCACACGCATTTTTTATCGCAGCATTGTTCACAATAGCAAGAACCTGGAAACAGCCATGCTGCCCGTCAAAAGAGGACTGGATTTTAAAAATGTGGTACATATACACGATGGAATACTATACAGCCATAAAAAGAACAAAATCATGAATTTCACAGCAACCTGGATGGAACTAGTGTCTATAATACTGAGTGACCTCTCACAGAAACAAAGATCCGAATATCACATGTTCTCACTCATATAATGGACCTTAAACATCCAATGCAATACTATACGAAAATGACTGCACTGGGAAACTATGGTGGGGGGAGGGAGATGGGATTAACAGTAGCAAATATCTGTCTGGGTATGGGGAAACATCCCATATCAACAGGGTGCCTGAATGAAACGCAATTGTATACCTAACCCTTAACTGTACCCCACAACTTCACAATAAAAAATAAAATAAAAATAAAAAAATAAAGGCTTAATGTTAACACTTTGGGTGTTGCACAGTGACAATGTAGAAACATTCCTAAGACATGTTTCAATTGACTAAACTTAGAGTTGATATTAAATTGCCTACAAAAGCTGGACCAAATAAACAATTTTTGCACGTGAGGAAGATGAATGTATGAAACATAGACTGATTATTAACTCATCATATGTAGAATTACTTTTGAAATGTAAAAGACAAAACAAATGAAATAAGAAAGTTCATAGAATTTTCCATGTTTATTCAAATAATTATGTATGGGTGCCAGGACAGAATAACTTTTGAAAACAATAAATATGTAGTGTACATTCAAAAGACAGCTTTATAAAGTCCAAAACACGTTTTTTAAAAAATTAAATATCTTTGAAAAAAGAAGTTAAGCAAAGCACTGGTTGTTTCTAAACACCAGTAGGCTTGACTTAAAAAAGTCATAATTCTAATTCATGCATTTAGGATTCCTTTAATCATTACATGGCTAGTAAAGTATTGCTCTTCCTGATGCACATATAAATAAAGTACCAAGTTTTTTCTCATGAGAACATTTCAGGTTATTATTAAAAGTATTTGTTTTGTAATTTTCATTTGAAAAGTACTTTAGATACTTCTGGCAAGATGGCGATGGGGCAGCTCGATCTGTGAGACTCCACTGAGGAGATCACAAAGAGACTCTGGTTCTCTCCCTGGAGGCTGCAGATCCCATCGTTGGCAGCCTGCTCTTCACTTAGAGCTCAGCCGTAGACCTCGTTGAGGCATCAGCACGGTCTGGGCAGCTACTGTGACTGCTGCTGCTGCCGCTGCTGCCACTGAAGCTGCGGCCAGCAGCCATTCCACATCACACTGCCAGTGCTGAGGTGAGCCGCCGCCACCACTGCCTCTGAGACAGCCATTACACATTGCTCCACCTGTGCCTGAGGCCAGCCACCACTGCTGCTGCCACCACCACCGAAACAGCCATTCCACATTGGACCATCAGTGCCTGAGGTGAGCCACAGTTGCTACCGCCAAGGCAGCCATTACACATCGCATGGCCCATGCCTGAGGAGATCCATGACTTCAGAGCTTGAAACCCCTCCAGCAAGATCTGCTGAGGTCTACTACCACTGGACGTCCTGCCAGGTCGTGGGTCTCCCCCTGTGTGCCTCCAGGCAACATCTCCCTCCCCTTAGGAGCCAGTGAGCAGCTGTGATAAAGACCATCTGGAGCAAGGGATAACACCACCTGCTGGTGATTCAAGGTAGCAACACTGAAAGGGGGAAAATGAAAGCCTGACAGACACAGGTCACATCTGAGTAGTGAACAGGGCAGTGGTGAACTAAGTGATGATCTGAACTGCCCTTCACAGCAGGCCGGGGGAAACTGATCCTAACCTTGAACAAACTTACAAGCTTGAAAAGACAGCTAGAAATCAGAGCTGAAAGGACATTCGACTTAAGTGTAAAGTCTCAGAGTGTGCTTGATTGGTTCTGTTAGTCTACTGACTTGATTCTATTCCTACTGTTTTGTCCCCCCCTTTTTCTCCTTCTTTCCTCTTCTTTTATTTTCTTCTCTCAGTAACCCATGTCTTTGTAAAGAGGAATAGCATACCAATAAGAAGGTTGGTAAGCTTGTATGTTAGCAACATTGTATGTTTTAGTTTTTTGTGTGTGGGAGTTGGTTAGTTTGTAGCTGTGGTCTATTGTTTTTATATGTTTCAATTTTTGTCTCTCTCTCTCCATTTGTTGCTACAAACATCTGTTTTCACCCTTACTCCTCTCTCTCTCTCCACCCCCTACCCCCATACAGGTGTATGAATAATTTGAAAGTGGGTTTCAAATTATTCATACACCTGTCGGTGGATACCAGGACCTGCAGATAGATTCTGAGTCACAGCTCTCCCCTTCAGTAAATCTCAAAACTGCAAAAAGGACCACCCACAACCTACAGTGCAACTCCAGAATTGAACAAAGTAAGAGGGCATACATAAAGAAGAATAGGAGATTGAAAAACAGAAGTAAAAACAACACATCCACCCCTGAATAACAGAATTAAAGAAGACAGTGACGTGGAGGGAAGGAAAAAGTAGGGAGGGGGAAAAACTGCACAAATGAAGAAAAACCAAAAGAAGAATATAGGTCTCACAAAGACCCCTTGGAGATCAGACACTGGGAAAACAGATTCTGGAACACAAACAATGAAGAGCCCCCAGAATGACTGGTCACATGCAACAAACCAAGACATCAAGATATTAATAGAGAGAATTTAAAAAATTGAGGAGAGACAAGAGGAAAACAGGAAGGAGCTGATGTCGGAAATAACAGCAGTAAAGAATACTGTGATGGAAATAAATAACAAACTAATAAGCATGGAGAGCAGAATTAGCCAAGCAGAAGAAAGAATCTCAGAGCTCGAAGACCAAAACACAGAACTAACCCAAACTGTCAAAAGCATAGAAAAGAAGCTCAAAAAGACAGAACAAAATGTTCAAGAGATGAGTGACCACTTCAAGAGACCCAACCTAAGAGTAATTGGCCTTCCTGAGGCAGAGAGAGAAACAGAGGCCACACTGGAACAAACATTTGATGAAATCATTCAAGAAAACTTCCCTCATCTCATCAAGGATGAAAAAATTCAAACACAAGAGATTCAGAGAACCCCTGCAAGACAACAAATGAGAAGACCAACACCCAGACATGTAATAATTCACCTAAACAAAGTAGAAAAGTAAATAAAAGAAAAAATTCTAAAGGCTGCAAGAGAAAAAGGTCAGACTACCTACCAGGGAAGACCAATTAGAATAGCAGCAGATTTATCAATGGAAACCCTCCAGGCTAGGAGAACTTGGAGCCCTATCTTCAATCTTCAAAGTTCTAGAAGATAAACAATTTCAACCGAGAATAACCTACCCAGCCAAGCTAAGCTTCATCAGTGAGGGAGAATTGTAATCTTTCCCAGATATCCAATCCCTAAGAACCTATGCTGCTACCAGACTACCTCTATAAGAAACACTTAAGAAAGTATTGAACACAGAAGAAAAGGAAAAAAGAACAACAACATTCTTCACAAGAGTACAGGCAAAAGATTAAAAGCACACATGATCCAACTGTAAAACCAAAAGAAAGACAACACACAAACAGGAAGAATATACTCTGTAAGAACATTATGATAGGGGTCAACTCTTACATTTCAATAATTAGTTTGAATGTGAATGGACTAAATGCACCACTGAAAAGACATAGAATGTCAAAATGGATAAAATATCCCGGAAACAATCTATTGCCTTCAAGAGACTCACCTCACTAGAAAGGACACTCACAGACTCAAAGTAAGAGGATGGGAAAAAAATTTTCAGGCAAAAGGAACACCAAAGAAAGGAGGAGTCACGATCTTAATCTCAGACAAAATACCCTTTAAGCTATCAAAAAATTAAAAAAGATGCAGAAGGCCACTACATAATGATAAATGGTTCAATCCATCAACAAGAAATATCCATCCTAAACATATATGCACCGATCATAGGAGCACCAACTTTCATAAAGCAGCTCCTAGGTAAACTAAAAAAAAGTTATTTACTCCAATACCATCATAGCTGGGGACTTCAATACTCCACTCACAACCCTAAATAAATCATCAGGGTAAAAAATCAGCAATGAGATCCAAAACCTCAATGTGACTCTTGATCAAATGGACTTGATTGATACCTACGGAACCCTCCATCCAAAGGCCACAGAATACACATTCTACTCATCACCACATGGAATGTACTCTAAGATCGACCACATACTTGGCCATAAGTCAACCATAAGTAAATTTAAAAGGACTAAAATTATACCAGCACCTTCTTGGACCACAATGGAATAAAAATAAGCATTAACACCAACAAGGTCTCCCCAAAACTCACAAAGACATGGACACTAAACAGCATGATGCTAAACAACTCCTGGGTCAATGAAAAAATCAAAACAGAGATTAAAAGATACCTGGAAACAAATGAAAATGAATAAACATCTTACCAAAATCTCTGGGATGCCATGAAAGCTGTAGTAAGAGAGGAATTTATATAACTACAAACGCACATGAAGAAGATGTAAGGATCACAAATTAACAGTCTAAGAAGCCACCTAAGGAAGCTGGAAAAGCAAGATCTCAAAAACCTTAATTTCAGCAGAAGAATCCAGATCACGAAAATAAAAGCCCATATCCAGGATATAGAAGACAAAAAGATAATACAAAAAAATCAATGAAACAAAAAACTGGTTCTTTGAAAGGATAAACAAGATCGATGGTCCCCTAGCTAGAGTGGCCAAGAAAAAGAGAGAAAAAGTCCAAATAAACACAATCAGAAAGACAAAAGATGAAGTCACATGTGATCCTGAAGAAATACAAAAGATAATTAGAGACTACTATGGACACTTGTATGGAAACAAACCTGAAAACTTTTTGAAAATGGAGGACTTTCTGTAATCACACAACCTGCCTAGGTTGAAACAAGAAGAAATTGAGGCCCTAAATAGACCACTAACAATTGAGGAAATTGACCACGTCATAAGAAAACTATGTACAAAAAAAGCCCTAGACCAGATGGCTTTCCAGCAGATTCTACAAGACATTTAAGGAGGAGCTTATACCAATCCTACTTAAGGTATTCCAGACGATTGAGAAAGATGGAGCTCTCCCCAAATCATTTTACAATGCCAACATCACATTGATACTCAAGCCAGGTAAAGACCCAATAAAGAAAGAGAACTACAGATCAATATCTTTGATGAACATAGATGCTAAAATTCTCAACAAGAGCCTAGCAATCCAGATTCAACAACACATCTCAAAAATCATCCATTATGACCAAGTAGGTTTCATCCCTGTGATGCAAGACTGGTTCAACATTCATAACACGATAAATGTAATTAAATACATCAACAGATGTCAAAACAGAAACCACATGATTATATCATTAGATGCAGAAAAAGCTTTGATAAAATCCAGCATCCCTTCTTGATAAAAACCCTCAAACATCTAGGCATACGGGGAACATACCTCAAAATAGTAAAAAGCCATCTATGAGAAACCCAAAGTCAGCATACTCTTAAATGGACAAAAACTGGAACCATTTCCCCTGAAAATGGGAACAGGACAAGGATGCCCACTCCAAACCCTCCTGTTCAATATAGTATTGGAAGTCCTGACTAGAGCAATCAGAGAAGAGAAGGCAATCAGGGGTATCCAAATAGGAAAAGAGGAAGTCAACCTATCTCTCTTTGCAGATGACAATATTGTGTACCTTGAAAACCCAAGAGAATCTCTCAGAAACTTTCTTACACTGATAAAAGCCTTTGGCCAAGTCTCAGAATATAAAATAAATGTGGAAAAGACAATCTTTTAGCACTTTGAAGATTGAAGATAGGGCTCCAAGCTCTCCTAGCCTGGAGGGTTTCTATAGATAAATCTGCTGCTATTCTAATTGGTCTTCCCTGGTAGGTAGTCTGACCTTTTTCTCTTGCAGCCTTTAGAATTTTTTCTTTTATTTACTTTTCTACTTTGTTTAGGTGAATTATTACATGTCTGGGTGTTGGTCTTCTCATTTGTTGTCTTGCAGGGGTTCTCTGAATCTCTTGTGTTTGAATTTTTTCATCCTTGATGAGATGAGGGAAGTTTTCTTGAATGATTTCATCAAATGTTTGTTCCAGTGTGGCCTCTGTTTCTCTCTCTGCCTCAGGAAGGCCAATTACTCTTAGGTTGGGTCTCTTGAAGTGGTCACTCATCTCTTGAACATTTTGTTCTGTCTTTTTGAGCTTCTTTTCTATGCTTTTGACAGTTTGGGTTAGTTCTGTGTTTTGGTCTTCGAGCTCTGAGATTCTTTCTTCTGCTTGGCTAATTCTGCTCTCCATGCTTATTAGTTTGTTATTTATTTCCATCACAGTATTCTTTACTGCTGTTATTTCCGACATCAGCTCCTTCCTGTTTTCCTCTTGTCTCTCCTCAATTTTTTAAATTCTCTCTATTAATATCTTGATGTCTTGGTTTGTTGCATGTGACCAGTCATTCTGGGGGCTCTTCATTGTTTGTGTTCCAGAATCTGTTTTCCCAGTGTCTGATCTCCAAGGGGTCTTTGTGAGACCTATATTCTTCTTTTGGTTTTTCTTCATTTGTGCAGTTTTTCCTCCTCCCTACTTTTTCCTTCCCTCCACATCACTGTCAAAATTTTAAAGAGACATTTCACAAAAGGTAGATAAATGGCCAATAAGTTCTTGAAAGGATATCAACATTATTAATTACAGGGAAATGCAAATTAAAACCACAATGAGACTACCATACACCCAGTATAATGGTTAAAATTTTAAAGGCTGATAACATCAAGTGTAGACAAGGATATAGAACAACCAGAACATTCATATATGGCATGAATGTGTAAAACAGATAATTGTTTTGGAAACTCTTTGACAGTGTTTTAAAAAGATATACACCACTACTTATCACTCAGTAATGCTACTCCTAGGTATTTGTCCTAGTGAAATGAAAATATACATCTATCAAAAGCTTTGGGGGAAAAAAAGAAAAGTACTTTAGTGAGCTCACATTGTTTGGGAATCTCAATGTGGTTTTGATGTAAATCTCCTAGCTTTTTCATTTTGCACCTTTCTATTTAAATAAGAAAAACAAAATAATTGTATTTCTGTGTAGAGTATATATATATAACACATAAGCAATATATAATACACATGCAATATATAGCACATATAATTTATATATAAAATATAAATTTAATATATTCACACATCATTTGTATTCAATTCAATACTTTTACATTTTTTCATAATTTAGAAAACATCTTTATTTATTCCTTTCAACTTTAAAAATTTTTTATATTAAAATTGTGGGGTACATTTCAGGGTTAGGTATACAAATATTCACTGTGCAGGTATCTTGTTGATGAGGTGTGCCCCCCTTCCCAAGGCAGATTTCCACTTCTGTCAATCCTGCTTCCCCACTCCCCACCCTCTATCCCCTCTGCAGTTTCCCGCTCCAGTCAATCCTTTCCTTATAGTATTGTGGTGGTTGTACAAGGTCCATTTATGAGTGAGAACAAGTGGTATTCAGTTCTTTGTTCCTGTGAAATATCACTCAGTATTATAGACTCTAATTCCATCCAGGTTGCTGCGAAGTTCATGATTTTGTTCTTCTTTGTGACTGTGTACTATTCCATTGTGTATATATAACACTTTAAAAAATCCAGTCCTCTTTTGATGGGCAGCATGGTTGGTCCCATGTTCCTGCAATTGTGAATATCACAATGCTGTGATAAACATACGTGTACAGGCATCTTTTTTATAGATTTATTTGAGTTGTTCCAGATATATTCCCAGTAGGGGGGTTGCGGGGTCATATGGAAGGTCGATTTTTAGAAATTTTAGGAATCGCCACACTGTTTTCCACAGAGGTTGTACTAGTTTGCACTCCCACCAACAGTGTAGGAGTGTTCCCTTTTTACCACATCCTCTCCAGCATCTGTTATTTTTTGTTATTATTGATGGCCATTCTGAGTGCAGTTAGGTGGTTTCTCGATGTAGTTTTAATTTGCATCTCCTTGATCACTAATGAGGGTGAACATTTTTTCATGTACCTGTTGGCTGCTCATATGTCTTATTTTGAGAACTGTCTATTCATATCTTTTGCCCATTTTATAATGGGGCTGTTTGTTTTTTTTCTTTTTAGCACATTTGAGTTCCTTGTAGATACTAGATGTTAGGCCTTTGTCAGACATGGAGTTGGCCAATATTTTTTCCCAATCTGTGGGATGTCTCCCTGCTCTCGTAATGGTTTCTTGGCTTTGCAGAAACTTGTCAGTTTAATGAGGTCCCACTTGTCCATCTTATCTCTTATGGCAAGGGCACTTTGGGTTTTGATCAGGAGTTGGTTGCCAGTTCCAATTTCCATAAGAGTGTCTCCTAGGTTCTTATTTAATACTTTTACAATTTTTAAAATGAAATTTTATTTATCACTGATTTATGAAAGATTACTTTCATTTTGAAAGCTATGTTTTCTTTAGCTATTAGAAATACAATAAGGAACATGGAAGGAAATGATGAAATGTTTTTGTCAATACTGCTATTATTTATTAAGTTTTTATTGATTCAAAAAGTATATCAAAAATTTATATGTGTTTTACTCATGTGATTCCTCACATAAACTCTTGTTTTGGTTTTGTTTTGTTTTGATTTGATTTGTTTGAGTCAGAGTCTGACTCTGTTGTCCAGGCTGGAGTGCAGTGGCTTACTCAAGGTCACTGCAGCTTCAACCTGCTGGAATTAGGCAATTTTTCTGCCTCAGCCTTCCAAGTAGCTGGAATCATAGGTGTGTGACACCACACTTGGCTAATTTTGTATTTATTGTAGAGATGAGATCTGTATAAGTTGTCCAGGCTGGTCTCAAACCCTTGGGCTCAGCCAATCCTCTTGTCTCTGCCTCTCATAGTGCTGGAATTACAGGCATGAGCCACAAACTCTGTGTGAACTCTTAAGGTGAGTATGCTATTGTTCCCATTTTACAAATGAGGGCACTCACTGAAGCACAAAGAAGGTAACTGAGTTTCCCAAGCAAGGAAGCAAGTAAAAAAGCCAAAATCTGAAACATAACAATGTTTCTGTAGAGTCTAATTGTTAAGTACTTGATTAATCATTTTGCAGTATAAATTTGCAAATCAATTATCATTTTTGCCTTTCACTGAGTCTCAGGTTTTTTATTTGAAATTTAGATAGAAGTGTTGCAACTTTTAGCATATTCACAATACAAATATTGTGTCTAGATGAGAGGTGGTCTTAGTATTGAGAGTAGTGATGCTAATAATAATGGTTTCCCTTTATAGAGTATCTGTTGTCTACTAGGAATACAGTGAACATTAGTTCTTTTAATCTTCAGAACAAGTCTCTAAGACAAATATCACATCTCCCATTTCATTGTTGGAAAAATTAAGAAGCAGAGATTTTAAGTAATTTTTCCAAGATTATGTTACTATGAAATAGAATATCTGGGGTTAAAATCTTACTGTATTTGACTCAAATTTTTAAAAATATTACTAAGCATTGTAAGTAATTTTTATTGTGTTTGACAAACCAAAAACCTTAGCCAGCAACCTAGCTGACATTTACTCAAAGGTAGATATCTTTCTTTTACAATTAGGGGTATTTCAATATGCTTAAGTGAAACACTCTAGAAACAAGTATAGGTCCACTGAGCTAAAAGCAAGTAAAAACAAGGCCAAGCCTCAATCATACATTAGTATAGCTACTCCTTGATTTGTAATGAGGTTATACCTGATAAACTGATTATAAGTTAAACATATCCTTAGTCTAAAGTACATTTAATATACCTAACCTACCAAGCATCATAGCTTAGCCTAGGCTGCCTTAAATGTGCTCAGAATACTTACATTATCCTTCAGTAGGACAAAATCATCTAACAAAAAACATAATTTATAATAAGCTATTTATTATAATTAATTATATAATTGTGTAATTTATTGAACACTGTACTGAAAATGAAAAGCAGAATGGTTGTAAGGGTATACAACTGGAAGCATGAGCCTAAAGAATGCTTGAAGCATTGAAAATGAATTGCTGTATGATGGGAATGATACAATGACAAGGTCAAGTCCTCTTTCCTTAGATGATGTTGAAGAATAGCTGGTGTAGGTTATCTGAAATACATGGGACCAAAAGTATTTCAGAATTATTTTGACTTTTGGAATATTTGCATATACATTATGAGCTATCATAGAAATAGCACCCATGTCAAAACACAAAGCTCATTTATGCACCATTTATATTATTATGTGTTTATATATTGCATGCATAACCTGAAGGTAATTTTATACAATATTTTTAATAATTTGCTAAATTATTAAATGAAGTCAGTGTTGAATATTCTACTTGTGGCATCACTTTGGATATGTACTGAAAATTTCCAATTATGGAGCATTTCAGATTTTGAATTTTCAGAAATTGGGAGTAGGGATGTTCAACTTATAGAGGGAACTGAGTATTGATTCTTATTGGTATTGATTCATCAGCTATAGTGTTCTTCAGAAAGTTATCAAGTTTTGACCATACAGTGTATTTCTCCTTTCTGTTACTTATTTCTCTATAACAAGCAAGAGCACTCTGTATCAGCTTGTCAGATCTTGTAAATCCCTCCTAATTGATGTCAATTTCTTCTAACATGTGTACACTACTACTGAGAGTAACAAAGGGCTCCACCAGATTCTTTGCTGTAAGTTTTCTTAGTGCTTATAACATGGGATTTAGGGGTTATGATCAGAAATTGATTGCCTATTCCAGTGTCTATAAGGGTGTTTCCTGTGTTTGCTAAGATTCTTAGAGTTTGAGGTTTTATGTTTAGGACTCTGATTAATTTAGAGTTGATTTTTGTGTATGGTGAGAGGAAAGGGTCCCGTTTCATTCTTCTTCATGTGATCAGCCAGTTGTCCCAGCACCATATACTGAATAGGTTCTCCTCTCCCTAGTGGTTGTTGGTGGAGGTTTTGTCAAAGATGAGTCGGTTGAGACATTGAGGTTTTCCTTCTAGAATGTCTATCCTGTTCCATTGGTCTACATGCTTGTTCCTGTACAAATATCAGGCTATTTTGATTATTGTAGCTTTATAATAAAGTTTAAAGTCTAGAAGTGTGATACTTGTTTCTTTTGCTAACGATAATTTTGGCCACTTATGGTTGTTTTTGTTTCTATATGAATTTCTGTACTGTGGTTTCCAGGTCTGAGAAGAATGATGTTGGTAAATTAATGGGTGTTGCATTGAATCTGCATATTGCCTTGTGTGGGATCGATCTTTTAACAATACTGATTCTTCCAATCCATGAGCATGGAATATTG